>CM076570.1:195747806-196347806 GCA_034641835.2 Pinus albicaulis | reverse complement strand
TTTGGCCTCTCCTCAATAAACCGAGAAAAACCCAGAAAGGTTTTGTCCTAGTTTTGATTTCAGAAATTGGCCCTCTTGGGCTTGGCACAATGAATTTTTGGGGGAAATCGAACCACTAGAAGAATCTGCTCGGAAATGTCTCCAGAATGTTGCAATAAACCCTGGTAGGAGGTGGCTAGCCTCCCCTCCAAATCTCCTGATGAGAGTTCACTTCTCTCCAACCTCCCGACTCAAACTCCTCACTACATTGCGTCCTCCACTGCACAGTCCAGAAATGGTTGCGCTTCCTCTTGATGCTGCTAGTAGAAAATTCCCTCACAAAAGGGTGGAACTCCTCTCTTAAGCGGGCACTCGAAGTCCCCTGAGGCAGAGGTTAATATCTCTATTTGAAGATCTTGTGTGCTACACAGCACTACAGATTTGTCTCTTCCGCTCAAGCGTGCTCTGTCAAAATGACAAGAAGAAAATAGTTGAATGAATGAATGCCCAAATGAGGCTTCCCTTCTTCCTTTTATCCATTAAGGCCCAACGTATGCCTTGGGTCCCACCTTGGCCTGCGCTGCCTTTCCTTGGCCAAACACGTGTTACCTTCCTTTAGCCAATCCCACGTTGTCCTTTTCGTGCCTCTTCTACGCTGTCACCTAAGGCCAATTTGACCCCACCACTAGAGCCGCAATTTTCCTTTAGGGACTTTACGAAAAGGCTTTATTTGGCCTAATTATTAATTGTGGGTCCCCTACTCACTTTATTTCTGCCCAACATTAAGATTTGCCAAAATTAATCAAATTAATATCCCAATTAGTTGACTGTTAATTTTGGGATATTACATAAATTCATGGAGGTGAGGGCCTTCAGAAGATCCTGAGAATTGCCTTCTACTATGCAGTCTAAGGAGGATCCATTCGTTCAACCACAACAACCTGCGGTAGATAATTTAGCTTCCTCTCCAAGGCATGGGGACCCAAGGGACACTCCTCCCGAGGACTTGCAAGAGAGATATCAGGTAAATCCACCCACTACCAGTGGGAGAACAAGCAGGGAACTATGAAAAATTCTCAGGGACGAAAAATACTTTGTCGGACCCCCCTAAGATGTGAAGAGATGGTACAGGAAACCTGAGAGGTACCAAGTCTTGGTTTCACAAGTTGGGGAACCTTCTAGTTTTCGGAAAGCAACTCAGCACCAGGTATGGGTAGATGCGATGGTGGAAGAGTACAGTTCCATCATGACGAACGATGTTTCGGAGGTGGTCCCTAGACCTTAGGATAGATTAATTTTAGGTTCAAGGTGGATCTACAAGATCAATTATGCTGCAGATGGCAGCATCGAGAAATTTAAAGGAGTTTGTGGCTAAGGGGTATGCTCAGAAGGAAGGGATAGATTATGAAGAAACCTTTGTCCCAGTAGCCAGATATACCTCCATTAGATTCGTGATATCCCTTGGTGCATAGATGGGATGGGAGATTCACCAGATGGACGTCAAAACTGCATTCCTAAATGGGGTGATAGAAGAGGAGGTGTATATTGAACAACCAGAGGGCTTCGAGACACGTGATCAAAATACTCATGTGTGCGGGCTTAAGAAAGCCTTGTATGGACTAAAGCAAGCCCCTAGAGCTTGGTATGATCGAATTGACAGCTACTTGCAGAAGATGTGATTCTTCAATAGTGACGCAGATCCTAATCTCTACTATCTAAGGGTAGGGAGTGAGCCCCTGATACTGGTTTTATATGTAGGTGATCTATTTCTGACAGGATCATCGAGGCTCATCAAAGACTGCAAGGAGAATTTGGCTACAGAATTCAACACGAAGGATCTAGGGTTGATGCACTATTTTATGGGGTTGGAAGTTTGGCAAAAGAAGGGGGATATCTTTCTTCGTCAAGGAAGATATACTACAGAAATTCTGAAGAGATTTTATATGGAGGACTGTAGACCCATGACAACTCTAATGATCACCAACTGGAAGAAAATCAACACGTCCAAAGATGATGAGGCTGATCCTAATCTATATAGGTAGCTCATAGGATCTTTGATGTATCTGGTAAACACTAGGCTAGACATCTGTTATGCTATAGATACCCTCAGTCAGTTCATGGTGGAACCTAAGAGGGATCATTGGGAAACAACCAAGCATGTTATCAAGTACCTTTAAGGAACAGTCGAGCTTGGATTGAAGTAGACCTGTCGCAGTGACATCAGGTTAAGTGGGTTCACCGACGCAAATTGGGCAGGGAGTCCAGTAGATCGGAAGAGTACCAATGGGTATTGTTTCAGCCTTGGATCATGGATGACTTCCTGGTATAGCAAGAAACAGAAATCAGTGGCGCTGAGCTCAGCGGAGGTTGAATATATGATAGCTAGCATAGCTTCCTATGAGGCCATATGGCTATGGAAACTGTTTGTGAACCTACTGAAGGATAAAATGGAATCGACCAGTATTCTATGTGATAATCAGAGTTCCATCAAGCTCTCTGAAAATCTTATGTTTCATGATCGGTCAAAGCACATTGACATCATGTGTCACTTCATTAGAGGATTTGTCCAACGAGGAGCTGTATAGTTTCAATACACTCCAATAGGAGAAGACTAAGTTTGTCTACTTCAGAGAGAAGATGGGGATGATCAAGAATCCATTCCAGTAACATGAATGGATAGGATCAGGATTCAGAGGGAGCTGCAGTATAAATGAAGCAATGACGGTGGCAGTGTCATGGGTAGCAGTATAGAAGGCAAGAACGCAGTAGATGAGGGGCAACAACTAGATATCAGCAGCGCAAAGGATGCTTCAAAAGAAAAGCAGCATGCAGCAGGCATATTGATAGAACACCTTCCTCGCTAAGAGGAAATGTTTATTTTTGTAGCATCGGAAAGTGTTCTAGGTCTCATACTTTGTAAGGAGGCTTGGACATTAGTATTCCAAAGAACCTAGAAACGTTTGTGGAAATTCCACTCGGTTCATGTCTTATTAAAATAACTAATTATTTTAATGGAGACCCTAAGTCTAAATTTAGGGAAATTAAATAATTAAATGGTGTTAATAAGACAGAGTATGAATCTTCTAGAGAACGAAGATCAAGTCAAGTTTTAATCTTAGCCATTGATTAGACTAATAATCTGGGTCGTTGATTCATCAATGAGAAGATTATAAAAGAAGGCTTGAGGGTCATTTGGAAAGCAAGTTGGGCATACACTCAGTACTCGAAGGAGATTGATTCTGAAGGAATAGAATTCGATTTCAGAGGGAGAGATGCAGGATGGAGTTGCAGAAGCAGAAGGAGAAGAGGGAGTCAGTAGTGACTGAACACGGGGATAGAGGGACGTCGAGGGCCACAAAAGGAAATGCAGAGCTACAGCGCAGTGAACCCATGCAGAGTGACGCAGTCTAGTGCAGGGACTTCGCAGAGAGACACGTAGACAGACGCGGAGGGAGTCAAAGGCTCTTTCGAATGTCGGGAATTTTTCGGGAGGGACCAAGAATTTTTTGTCTCAGGTGTTTTCTAATTATATCTGCTAATGTATTCCTTGTAAAGATTCATTTGCTGAAGAATAATAATAAAACCCTCATCTACTGCACCGGTTTTCCCACATTGGGTTTTTCAGGGGACAATTGTCTAAAAATAAGTGTGTACATGTGATTGGTTCTTATGCTTATGTTCTTTACTGTTTACTTATCTGCATATATAATTGTGAATGTTGCAGTAGTATTTATTTCAAAGTTTACTGATAGATTTTTGTAAATAACTTATCGAAGTAATAATTAGGAGAAATAAATCTATCACTGCAATTGTAGATTTCCATATTGAAATTTTCACAGTGCAGAGAAGTGCTTACGCAACAGCAGCATAGAGCATCAGAGGGACAACGCAGTAGGTATCAGCAGTCAGATTTTTTAGCACCGAGGTGCATCTGCTGAACACTTGTTCAGTTTTGGGTTAATTTCATCTATTTCTCTCAACAACTAAGTTGTAGTGCAGATGCAGTGTTAGCCGTGGCAGTGCTAGCAGCAGAGCAGATGCAATACTTGAGAGGGAGTTGCAATACAAATGCAACATTGATAGTGGCAGTATTATGGGCAACAGTACAGTGATAGCAGAAGCGCAGAGACTGATGCAATTCAGCGGCGTGGAGGATGCTTCAGGGACATAGCAGTATGGAGCAGGCATTATTGCTAGAGCACTTTCGTCGCTAACAAGAGTGTTGATTTTTGTAGCATCAGATAGTGCTCTAAGTCTCAGATTTGGTGTGGAGGCTTAGACACTTGTATTTCAAAGAACCCAAAAATCGTTTGTGGAAATTCTACTCAGTTCATGTTTTATTAAAATAATTAATTATTTTAATGGAGACCCTAAGTCTAAACTTAGGAAATTAAATAATTAAAGGCTATTAATAAAACAGAGTGTGAATCTTCTAAAAAACGAAGATCAATTCATGTTTGGTCTTAGCCATCGATTAGACATCTAATCTAGGTCGTTTATTTGTCAACGAGAAGATTATAAAAGGAAGGCTTGAGGGTCATTTTAAAAGGACACAAAGACACTGAATTGATCTAAGAGTTCAAAATTTCTAGGGAGCGGTTTGCTGAGAAATTCGAGCTAGAGATCTAAGCAGTGAGGGGCAAAGATAGCATCATCCGGAGAGAGATTTTCTCAGTCCGGTGGAGCATTAGTTAGAGAGATTCAAAGGTGATCTAGCCTAGCCAGCGCAGAAGGAAGGGTTTGACGCAGTGACTGCTTAAGCTCACGCAGAGGCGGAGTAGAGGCAAAAGGAAGGGTTTTCGGAAATTGTTGGTGGATTAGCTTGGGAGGTCGAGATCCGGAAAGTGGCACCGGAAGGTTGTTCCTCAGCATCCACAGAGACAAAAAAACTTGGCTAGGGCTGAACGCTGAGCCTGGAAGGAGGTGATGCAGAGGCTGCAAGTTACAGCACTGGGACAACAAAGAGCCTCCCCAGGGCATGTTCTTCTTCATATGGATTAGCCAGAAACTCAGTGATTGAGTGAGGTATTTCTCACATATTCTTCTGTCGATATTTCTCTCTATAATTGAATAACCCTTAAGGGTATTCAGAGATGTATTCAGACATTTCTACTGCTTAATAATAAAATCCTCAGATCTGCTGCACCAGTTTTCCCGCATTGGGTTTTTCGGGGGACATTAGTCCAAAAATAACTATCATATGTGTGAATGATTTCCTTGTTTCTGAATCAATTTTAGTGTAGGCTGCTTCAGTGGTTGATTCAATAATTCAGATCTGAATTAATTATGTGATGTAATTTACTTAATAGGAGAAGTACACTCAGTTGTTGCAGTAGGATTCATTATATCAAGTTATATCTTGGAATTTTCACAAGTAATGCATCAACCCCAAGTCCTTTATGTCGAATTCAACTTCGAAGTTCCTCTTGAAGTCCTTTATGAGCCTAGATGATCTTGTAAGGAATAGGTCATTCACATACAATACTAAAATAAGTGGCTCATTCTCTACCATCAAATAGTAGAGATTGGAATCAACGTCACTCTTGACAAATCCCAATTGCTGCAAATACTCGTCAATCCGACCGTACCATGCTCTGGGTGTCTGCTTTCACCCATATAGACATTTCTTTAGTATGCATACATGATACTTCTTCTCATGAGTATCAAAGCCTTCATGATGCTCAATGTACACCTCTTCTCCAATCACGCCATTCAAGAATGATGTCTTGACATCCATTTGATGAATTTCCCATCACATCTGTACAACTAAGTATATGACAGATCTGATGGAGGTGTATCTGGAAACAAGGGCGAAGTTCTTCTCATGATCGATCCCTTCCTTCTGGGCATACCCCTTAGCCACGAACCTAGCCTTGTACTTCTCTATGTTACCATTTGCAACATATTTGATCTTGCAGATCCAACTCGAACCCACAACTGATCTGTTAACTGGTCTAGGCACAACTTCCCAGACATCATTAGTCATGATAGAAATATACTCTTCTACCATGGCATCCACCCAGACCTGATGTACGACCTCCTGAAAGCTAAAGGGTTCTTCAACCTTTGCTACCAAGGCTTGGTATCTGTCGGGTTGCCTACGCTGAGCCATCGGATGTGAGAGGTAATATTAGTGTTTTCTTTAAATTAATGTAGTTTCATTTTATTGTGTTAATTAATTAATTAAAATTACCAAATTTATTCTAACACGTTATTGTTGTGTACCATTGACTGAGAAGGCATCGACTAGTACTAGTATTGATGTACCACCAAATATTTGACATTTATATGCAGTTATATTACAAATGTATATTTTTGACATTATATATATATATATGGTCCATGTATTTTATGTTCATGTTGATGTACTTAATTGACATGTTGGTGTTCACCATGATGTGTATATTGTTAGGTCATCTTAGATATGTTCATTTAATGTTCTTGTAGATAGATGTGTATGTGATAGCAGTTATTTGACATGAGATGTATATTTGATGTTTGTGTTGTGATGATGTTATACAATGCTTGTGTTTTGTTAGATGATCATGATCATGATGATTAGATGATGTTAGCGAATTTGAATGTGTATTTTAGTCGAATATGATGTTTGTACAATGGTTATCATGATCATGATGATTATTTTTAATATTAAATCATGATATTTATTAAATATTATGTCATGATTGTAATTGAAATTTTAATTTTAATTGTATGTAAAATATTTGTAAAATTGTAATTGTAATTGTACGTAATTGTATTGTGAAATTGTAAAATTGTAATTGTAATTGTATTGTATTCTTGTCATGATTCAATTTTATTAAAATTGTAAAATTTGTAAATTTGTAAAATTCTAAAAATGTAATTGTAATTGCAATTGTCTGTAAAATTGTAAAATTGTAATTCTAATTCTAATTCTAATTGTAGTTCTAGTTCTAATTGTAATTGTATCTAAAATATTTGTAAAATTTTAATTGTAATTGTAATTGTATTTTGAAAGGATTGTAATTGTAATTTTAATTGTAACTGTATGTAAAATATTTGTAAAATTGTAATTGTATTGTGAGATTATAAAATTGTAATTGTAATTGTATGTATTGTCATCACTTAATTTTATTAAAAAATTTACATTTGTAAATTAATTATCAATTTTGAACCATAATTACAGTAAGTAAAATGTATACCGTAAATATTGCTAAATTACCATAATTGTAAAATTGTAAATTTGTATGAATATAAATAATTGTAAAATAATAAATCTAAAATAATATGAATTTTTGTAACATAATAAAGTTTAGAAAATAATGCAAATAAATTCATGTTTAGAATTATCGTTATTTTATTATGATCTTACATACCAAAAATAACACTATACATTTTGAAGACATCATTCACACATTTAAAGCAATCAAGTAATTGCATTATTTTAGGAATTGACAGTGTATCCAACACATCTGGGTAAAAAAACACTTGGTTGTAGTGTTTAGGGAAAACATAGGGCTGCTTAGCTTCATCCCACGTCTTTCTAGAGTTAATACATTTCAACCCACTATCGCGATCTTCCTTTACATTATTCTGATCAAAGGTGTCTCACCACTTGCACCTAAATATAACACATTGGAAAGAAGAGAAATCCACTTCAATGATCTCTTGTATCTTTCTGATGTAACATATCATCCCTCGTACTAGATTTTGATCATGGAGGCTAGCTCGACTAGATTGATCGAACTCGACTTCCACTCCATAGTCTTGTGTCGTGTGTCCATCATCGGCATTTTCTTTGCGAAAATGGTGTCCATATGCCCACATAGATGGGAACAAATTCACCTATAAAAAAGTTTGAAAAATCATAATGTCATGTGTCTTATAATAACCCAACTGTTAAAATATGAAATATAGATGTTACATTTCAAAGGTGAATTACCGAGTGGGTGCACCAAATCCCTACGTTTAGCGCATCCTCTTCAGCACACGGGTAACGACCGGTTGCACCGTATTTCTCTTTGACTTTGTCAGCAACCCAACTATTGGGGCATATAATTGGCATATTTTCTTTTAAATGGTCGGGATAAGGCACACTTCTACCATTCAACCGTCTGAATTATTTCCTGTCACTAGCCCATTTCATCCTCTTTTGTTTGTACAATGCGACCCACGGTTGTGTCACTTCAGAATTGTAAAGAACGAATTTATTGATTGCTTCAATTTTTACATTTGTTGGTGAAATCAAACCGACATATAGTACATATGAGATCAAAATATACATTATATCGAAGTTCAACATGAATATTTACTTTCTGTAAATTTGAAAAATTATTAGTCGCTTATTCTTTATTAAGTCTCTTTTTCCATTTGTTTGGAGCAGCTCCCCTTCTCTTTTGTCTTCATCCCTTTCATCATCCCAAATCTTCGCACATGGTTTGTTGTTGATCTGCTTGATGAACTCACTGGCATAATAGAAAGACTCATACGACATGTACACCTCTGCCATAGACCCCTCGGGTTTTTCCCTTTGTCGAACAAAACCTTTCAATTTCTTCATGTACCTCTCTAAGAAGAACATCCAACGACAAGAAACCACCCCAACTAATTCAACCTCATCTACTGGGTGGATTAGAAGATGAACCTACAAGTCCATGAAACTCGTCGGCAGTTCCTTCTCAAACATATAAACAATCTCAACCATCTCTTTACGCCACCGTGGAATGCTAGCCACATGAATCTCCTTTGACGTGATCCAACGTACAAATGCAGATAATTTAGATATGGCACGTCCTAGGTCTTGGGAGAATTCATGTTTCACACACCCACACATGAACAAAGGATAATGACACTGCAAAGTTATAACACATGCAATAACATACAAAATTAGTTATGTTTTATGATCCCTCCATGGTATCAAATTTATTAATATAACAAATAATAAAATCATGTTTTTGACATTATGAGTACTCTTAGAAGATTCAAATGGTCATGCGATTTCAACCCTGACAAATGGTTGAAGACCCGTATGAAGATGGCATCCTCACACCCATTATATCTTCCTTTGCTAAAGAATGATCATATTTTTTTTTAAATCCATGGGACATCACCTTCTTTGAAATAATAATTAGAGGGACCAGCTCCTGCCTCTGATCTTGTACTTTCTAATCGTCTTGGCCAATGTTTCTTTTTAGTTTTTTAATTAATAAGATCTTTCTTAACAGCCAATGTGTCACTTTGTTTCGATTTCTTCTTGTACCTCTCTAATAAGAACATCCAACGACAAGAAACCACCCCAACTAATTCAACCAGGTCTATTAGGTGGATTAGAAGATGAACATGCAAGTCCATGAAACTCGTCGGCAGTGCCTTCTCAAACATACAAACAATCTCAACTATCTCTTGATGTCACCGTGGAATGCTAGCCACATGAATCTCCTTTGACATGATCCAACGTACAAATGCAGAAAATTTAGATATGGAACGTCCTAGATCTTGGGAGAATTCATGTTTCACACACCCATGCACGAGCAAAGGATAATGACACTACAAAGTTATAAACACATGCAACAACATACAAAATTAGTTATGTTTTATGATCCTTGCATGGGATAAAATTTATTAATATAACAAATAATAAAATCATGTTTTTGACATTATACATACTCTTAGAAGATTCAAATGGTCATGTGATTTCAACCCTGAGAAATGGTCATCCACGGTGAAGCAGCGCCGTAGTGAAGACCTGTATGAAGATGGCACCCTTAGACCCATTATAACTTCCTTTCCTAAAGAAAGATCATCTTTTTTTAAAATCCATGGGAAATCACCTTCTTTGAAATACCAATTAGAGGGACCAACGCCTGCCTCTAATCCTGTACTTTCTTATCGTCTTAGCCAATGTTTATTTTTAGTTTTTGAAGTAATAATATCTTTCCTAACAACCAATGTGTCACTTTGTTTCGATTTTTTCATGTACCTTTCTAAGAATAACATCCAACGACAAGAAAGCACCCCAACTAATTCAACCTCATCTACTAGGTGGATTATAATATGAACCTGCAAGTCCATGAAACATGTCAACAGTTCCTTCTCAAACATACAAACAATTTCAACTATCTCTTGACGTCATCATGGAATGCTAGCCACATGAATCTCCATTGACGTGATCCAACATACAAATGCACATAATTTAGATATGGCACGTCCTAGGTCTTGGGAGAATTCATGTTTCACACACCCACGCACGAACAAAGGATAATGACACTACAAAGTTATAAGCACATGCAATAACATACAAAATTAGTTATGTTTTGTGATCCCTGCATGAGATAAAATTTATTAATATACCAAATAATAAAATCATGCTTTTGACATTATACGTACTCTTAGAAGATTCAGATGGTCATGTGATTTCAACCCCGGCAAATGGTCATCCACGGTGAAGCAACGTCGTAGTGAAGACCCATGTTAAAATGGCGCCCTCACACCCATTATAAATTCCTTTGCCAAAGAAAGATCATATTTTTTAAAAATTCATGGGAAATCACCTTCTTTGAAATACCAATTAGAGGTACCAGTGCCTGCCTCTAATCCTGTACTTTCTAATCGTCTTGGCCAATGTTTATTTTTAGTTTTTGAAGTAATAAGATCTTTCCTAACAGCCAATGTGTCACTTTGTTTCGATGATATGTGCTTCCATAAAGAAGATAAAACATTTTTAAATATATGCATGGGATTTAATAAGTGGCTAATCTTAATATGCTCTCAATATGGGAGGTTATAAAAGATAGATTTCATTTTCATCCCAATGGAAAATTTCTCAACATAGGTGTCGAACAATTCTAGATCATCGAACATAGGCTCCCCATTTGAATCGAACATTTCTATGAACTCCTTCTCCTTCTCTCTCTCATATGCTATAATCCATTCAGTTGGTGTCGTTATTGGAGGCCTATGGGTTCTCTCTCGTTTACCATTGAAAGAGGATGTTTCTCTTCTGCAAGGGTGTTCTTCTGGTAGAAATACCTTGGAGCAGTCATACACTAGCTTTCGTAGGTCGATGGACCATCTAGCTTTTAGAGAAGGTCCACAACATTTACATTCAAAATACCCTTTTGTTACAAGACCTGCGAAATTATTGTATACAATATGCATGGCACTTTAAAGAATATCATGAAGATCAAAACAATTACAATGAATTAAATAACTAATATGTGAAATAATATTGTTACGTATATAAACAAATCAATAACATGTAATTTACCAGGTCAAACTCCTAAGCATGGATAATACATATGTCATACAATGTAAAACTCCTCTCTGCTGCGATGAGTCTTGATACATCGTATACATTTATCCCATCCCATAATTCCTTCAATTCATCTACCATTGGTTGTAAGTAGACATCTATATTCTTCACTTGTCTTCTACCAGGGACTATGAGAGCCAACATAAGATGTCCATTCTTCACGGACAACCATGGGGGGGTATTGTTACTGATCACTACTATAGGCCAAACAGAATAGTTAGTGTTCTGGAGGGTATATGGGTTGACGTCATCCATGGCTATGCTGAGTCGTAGACTTCGTACTTCATCCTTGATTTTTTCGAGCCATTTATCCTCTATATGCTTCATGGCTATTGAATATGTTGAGATTAACATAACTCCCAACTCACTTATGTGTGAGGCATGCCATCCCTGCAACATAGCTAATTATTTGCAACGAAAGAGCCTTTGAATCCTTGGGATTATAGCCATGGGCCTCAATATCTTAAAAGGAGGACCAAGTGATTTACCCTTATTTTTTATTTATCATAGCTGTCATGCCCACATTTTGGACATATCTCTTTTTCTGCATATTCTCCTCTATATAGAATATAATCATTTGGACATGCATGATATGATATGTACTCAACATTCAACATTTTCAACAATTTTTTGCCTCTTTGGTGCTATCGGGCAAGACATTATCACTCGAAAGAACCTTATCTTTGAATAACATGTAGTTTGTCATGCACAATATTAAATGTATATTAATGCCGATATAATTATAAACGTTCATAAAATTGAACATTTGTAATGTTCATTGTGTGATTATATTTCTATATAACGAAGGACTTGATGGTCAATTACCTCAAAATTTCTGAGAAACATGCATTCGACGAACCAAGACTTGCTTTCAAGTTATACAGTAACATTGTTGTCCCCAACTGGGTGGACTTTGACTAACTGCCAGATCCATAGAGAGGGGTGGTGGAAGCAAATTTAAGGCTTTCGAAAAAAGTATCAGCGATATGAGCATCATCACCTAGTTGATCATCGTTCTGAAATGCATCTAACAACATTGTCTCCATGGCAGTCGTATCCCTTAATTAATCATCCATATCAATCTCTATTTGATTGCCTCCATTCCGAGCTTGTGAAGAACTATTATTGTTGTAGTAATTCATAATTGGTGATTATAGACATAGTGGGAATTGAATAGGTGGTTGATTCAACCATTCTTGGTATCATTCCTCTCTGAGTTTTTCTCTTAATTCAGCGTTCTCTCGATTTAAATTTTTCGGCGGTTGCAACGGAATATGGTAGGTAGGTCGTTCATCATCACTAGAATCCTAATAATTTCAAAAAAAATATTTGAACATGATTAGTACAAAATTGATGATATCAATTAGTAAGCACGTCAATAATGCATGATTAATCAGTTTGATGTTGAAATAATTACATTAATATATCAAACAATTATTATTATCATCATTGTCCCAGTATTGTGGTTAGAAGATGCAATGTTACAATTGGCAGGGTGAAGCAGCTGTCCATTTTCATCTACCAAATGTGTCTTGCGGTATGCTACTCTTAATCAAAGCTTCCAACTTTTTGGAGTTGTTTTAATATTTTGTGCATTTGAACTTGATTCTGAATCTCCATGAATCTGCAAATTTGTATACATTAATTTTATTCAGCTGATTGACATGGATTAAAAAATAAATAAATAAATAAAATAAATAAAAATAAATAAATAAATAAATAAAATTCAATTAGATAATAAAAATATAAATAAAATCAATTAGATAATAAAAATATAAATAAAATCTAAAGTAAACATTAAGTTTGAAGATGGATATGGAGAACTTTGCGATGGACTTTGAGAAATATTATGGAACGAGCTGGATTTTGAAGAATTGTCCATTTGATATAATTATGAAATTTTCTACCTGCATTTGACCAAAATCAACAATAAATTTTGGTGTACATACTTAAAAGTAATTTCAGTGCCTTAAAAATGGACTTATTGTTATCGGTGTGAATGTACAGTTAATGGTGCGGTGTGTTTTAGTTACTACGCACCGGTGCGGTGTTATTAACTAACGCACTGGTGCGGTGCGTTTTAGTTACTACGCACCGGTGTGATGTTATTAACTGACGCACCGGTGCGGTTTGTTAACAAACACACTGACATTTTATTTTATTTAAGTGAAAAAAAAAGGGTAAATTGAAAAATGGGCGGAAAATTATTTTCGGAAATATAATTTCATAAAAAAAATTCTTTAAATGGTAAAATATATTCATTATTTCATTATTTTTGCAAAAAAAATAAAGGAGAGATTTGCACGAGAGACATACCTGGAGCAAGAAAGCACGAGAGCACTGTGGAGCAGCAAAATACTTTCGAACAACAGCACTATTCAGATAATCATAATTTGAAACATCTAGTGATTCACACAAAAACCCTACATTGTAGTAAAATTGTTAAATTTTACTGTAATAATTGTTTTTTTTACAATTTACGTTGGATTTAATACATGCATAGTAAAAATTTGAATTTTACTATAATAATTGTTTTTTTTACAATTTACGTTGGATTTAATACATGCATAGTAAAAAAATTGAATTTTACTATGCATTGAAAAAAAAATTTAAAAAATAAATAAATAAATATTCTTACGTTAAAACGTTACTTCTTCTTGTCTCTGTGACTTCACAATTAGGCTTTTTCCTTTTAGATTTATAGGGTTGGTATTTCTATATATATATATATAACTGTATGACATCTAACCCACAGGACCACTTGCAAAGTCGGATCCCAATCCATGTCAGGTCTTGCATGATTTTTTTTAAAAACAGATTTTTTTTAATCGGTGTGCCTTGTTTAAAATAGCGCACCGGTGTGCTATTTTAGTATAGCGCATCGGGCACGTATTGTTTGATAAAAACATTTTTTATTAATATATGTATGTGTTAATCAGTGCACTAGTTAACATATAACGCATCGGGTCTCCTCATTGACAGAGAGCGCCGTACAGTGTTTCTACTGTTTTGACAGTGAGTTTATAAGAACATACCGCACCACCTTCGGTACGTACTGTTTGAAAGGCACACCGTTTTCTTGTTTTTTTTTAACCTGAAAAGTATATGATTTATTTATAAAATATATTAATGAATGGTATAGTACACATTTCATATTGATAAAGAAATGGTTGACAAGAGATCAAGTAACAAAAATACTGATAGCACATCGAGAAAAACAAAAAAGGGGAGTTCTTTGTAAATTCTTTACAAAAATTATTATTTTTTGAACTATGTGTAAGTTTAACTAATATGTATTATTTAATGTGTATCATACAGAGTCACAAAATGACGAAGCTCGATAAGTTTATTTCTGATCTAAGACCATAAGAGCGTAAAAGATTGATGGAAAAATTGCAGAACGATGAATCAGGTGAATCAAAAAATATTATCGATCTAATATGAATTTCTTTTTTGAATTTTCATTAATAATATACTTAAAAATATTATATAGCATTTTTCAAACAATCTATTAATTCACATATGTTAATATTCTACAGGGACCAACAACGAAGAAAATCAATGTTGTTCTAAGAAAAGAAAAGAAAAAAATAGAACATGCAAATGAAAATGAATTGCTCCTTAGTTCATCTGGAGTGGTGTTGGAGGTTCACGAAAGGGGGAAAAACTTTTACAAAACTTTGAGTGATCTAGTGGAACGATCTATAAACGTTCTTTCCACTTACAATACAAAAATAAATCCAATGACTCAAAGAACCAAATTTTATTTAAACTACAGGATGAGTTTCCAGAGAATTGGTCTATGAGACATGTCAGAGTTTTAATAGCAAAAACGTACAACAACAAAAAAAGAAGGAATGAAAAAATAATATTGCTTTAAATATTTTCTGTAGAATTATGTATATATTACTAGAAAACAATCATTTATAAATATCACTCTTGTTATAGTTACTTTTCTTATATCCATATAAAAATTTAGTTTATTGTCATGTTACATTTTCACGAAGATCATGAAAATCTCAAAGGATGAACGAGCTGATATCATAAATATGTCAGTAGGAATGTCCAAAAAGGTGTACAAGGAGATGGTCAAAGAAATCGACATAATTGCATCGCACGAGGAGCCATCTCAACAACAACGTGCTTCAAATGTAATATGTAATCATTGAATTTTTCGATTAGGTACAATAAATAAACAATTTAGCATTAAATATTAAGAAAATGGAACCTATTCAGCACATAAAACAGGACGACAAGGAAGAAAAGAGTTGATATCTATGTTTGTGAGTAATTGTTACTTCTTTATAACAACTTAACTAGATTTCATTTTTGTGTATTTTAAGTTGTTTTACAACAATCATAATTGAATGTTTCCAAATAAGTGCTAACATACAAAGAAGAACTATCGGACGAATTGATTGACATTGGGTTAAATATGGGTTGTTAGTATATGTTGGCATATCAAAAATTAATTGTGGAATTTGTAAGCATCTACCTTCTTTTACTTAGCTCTGTTTATAATTAATAGAACAAAAAAATGTTTTATATTAAATATATGATTTGTTATGGGGTATAAAACTTGTAGAAAACAAAATATGGAACGGCGCCAACAAATGAATTTTTGAAAGATGGCATGAAATTTGGTTTTGAAATGATGTATATAGTTCATGAGTCAATTCTTGCTATGGTACATTTCTTTTCGATTTACATTGATCTATATTATTTAATATTGCAATTTTCATTATTCTCACCAATGCATATATTACAGTTTATTTTCATGTTTGTAGTTGGAACTTGAAGAAGAAAAAAACAATTAATACAGTGAACAAAACATTCCTCAAAATAACCTAAGTCATAGAAGTAGCTCGAGCAGTGACAATAGTTTCATCGAAGAATGGTGATCAATATGTTTAGATATCAAAGCAAGGCATTATATTATTTGAAATATTTGTGTGTTAAATCATACATTTTGTTTAATGTAATAGACATAGTGTCCCAATTGAAAGACAGAGGGGTACTAATAGTTGTCCCATTTTATATGAAAAAGAGTGTCTTATATATATATATAATATTTTCTAATTTATTCTATTGCATTCTCCATTGTCACTGTGAAATGTTACACCACTGATTAAATATATGAATGATTAAATATTATAATGAATAGATGTGAAATCTGATGATATGATATAACAAATTAATCCAAACATCACTTTCAGATGCACAAATAAAAATTTAATTGATATGAATATTGTTATAAGATATGTGTTAACTTTTGATGAATATTGAAGTTTAAAAAATCACAATAATTGCACTGTCACAGGTCAATGTTTCTAAAAAATACAAAATGAACATCGGTGTGTGTTAGTTACTACGCACCAGTGCATTTGTATGATAATTCATATCGGTGCGTTTCTACGACCTATGGGCACCGCACAAATACCAATACCAATTAGAACGTCCGATGTGCTTTATCGACGACTACCACCCGGGTGGTCCGATAGGTGTTGCATGCACCGGTGCGGTTTGCCTTTAACGTGCCGGTGCATTTTTATAACTTAACGGCCTGGTGTTTTATCACCTAGAGGGCCTGGTGCGGTTTTACACCTTAATGGCCCGGTGCATGCAACTTCCATCGGCCTAGTGTGACTGGCTTGTTGACATGCACCGGGTCGTTGTTAAACACCATGGGGCATCAAAAAAAAATTTCCATCCCGGTGCTTGGTAGGTTTACAGTACCGGTACGTTCACGGTACAACATACCAGGGCGTTGACCCCTGTTTCCGCACCAATGAGAAAAACATCTGTAACAACCTCCTGCTGCCCAGTTTTTTTTAGTTGTGTTGAAATTTTGTTAGAAGCTTCGCCAAAATCTCTGTTACTGAAACGAATGTTGTAGCAAATGTTTTTCTGACAATTTTGGCCAATTTTATAACACAAAAAACCTCAGTTATAAACTCCGCTTGAGGGTCTTTTCCTTGTAGAGGTAGTTTCTAGAGTGGCAGTTGTTGGAGCTCAAGGGTCTAATCATCCAGGAGCAGTTTTTGGAGACCGAGACTTGTGTGTGGATAAGGACTTATACAGCAGATGACAGGCAATTCTCCTAGCCCACATTTATTGTGGGAGATGGACATCTTGCAGTGATAGATGGCAGCCCTATGTGCCCTGTGTTGGTATTCATAACAGCAACACAGGAAGACCATAGTGGGTTGAAGTCCCTGAGTAGCTGAGGAGCAGTAGTGGGCAGATTAAGAGTTGTGAACAACTCGACAGGAGTCTCGATGTGTTGTGCCTGTTAACACTGGAAAATCGTACAACAGAAGATGACATTAATTAATGTCAAGCCAAAGGATTTACAGGGTAGGAAGACATTATGGAATCTTGAAAGTACTTAAAAACTCAAAGGTTTAAAGGAAATCAAATTTGAACTAGTCATTAAATTCTATTTGCGCGCATTATCCTTCGAGAAGAGCGCCTTCTGTGCGCCTTTTTGCCCGATAAGCATGCATTCCTGAAAGTGGCAAAATGTCGCTATCCGGGACCACACAAAGCAAAGGACAAGTTACTCCTTACATGAAGCCGCATAAGGATAGCCACCAGCGCCCCCTTAGACACTATGTGAGCACACAATGTAATATTTGGACCACACAATAGAATCATACCTCTCCCTTGGATCACCATCCATTATGTACCAACGGAGGGAAGGAGGATTTGAAATCCCCTATATAAAACCACCATGAGAAGAAGAATGGGTGATCACATTGTTATGTTGGCCAAAATTGCCCAAGCAATACTAGCAGTGTGTGACTCGGAGCTGGAGATAGAGGGGATTCGATTGTTGGCCACCCAACAATCTTAGTCCATCACAGCAGAGAGAGAGGGAGACTGCACCGAGGCAAAGCTTGGAAAACAACATCCTTGCATCGAGACCTAGAACCATTGTCTAGGGGCCCATTGGCAAGTGAGTAAAATTTCTTCTCCATATCAAACGTTTAATAAGAAGAGGCCTAGAGTCGTCGTTTGCATTATTATCATTTGACTCTCTTCAATAGCTTTTGTATATTTTTGTTTTAGTTTTAGTTTAATTTGAGTATACATTTGCATGATTTTTCCTCTAGATTGTATGCTTTTGAACTCCACCACTTTCTGCCTGTTACCAATAGTTTAAAGGGGTAGACCACACCCCTTAAACTGGTGCGATTTCGCACACCCGTGCGTCAAATCCACCACAACAGGATTGGCGACTCCACTAATATTTTACCAAGTTTATGTGGTTGTGCCATCTTTTGCAGGAGAATTTTACATGTGCTGGAGAGTGGAGCTGATAGTCCTCTGATCCATCTTGCAGTCCCTAAATTCACTTTGAGTGACAGACTGAAGAAGGGCGGCTCCTAATTCTTTTTACTTGCAGGAATTTGTGCGCGTTCAGTGCTAACCTGCGTGCAGGAAAGCGCATCTGTCAAGGATTTTTACGCGCAATTTACAGAATGAGATTTTTCTCCCAAGATTATGCCTCTTTCTGCTTGTAAGGTGCCTGGCAGCCCCTAATGTATCTGCCAGCACTAGTGGTGATACCCCACAGCTTGTGAGAACTCACTTTTAGCTACTTTCTGTAGGCTTAGAGTCAGTTTTGCTTTAAGTTGGTTTTTGCAAAAAAATCTTCACATAGTTTAAGTAGGGGGGAAATTAACTTGTGTTCTGAACAATTTATGTTTTGCAAATTTTGGTATTCACACTTAGATAACTAGTCCAAGTAAGTGTCCCAAGACCACGCATGCATAGCTAGTTTTTTTTTTTTTTTTTTTTGGTAAGTGTAGAAATTGTTTAGTTTAGATCAATTTGTGCATTAGGAATTGCGGGACTAGGATTGAATTGTCGATAAGAGCAAGTAATCTATGCTACCTTTGCACCCTATGGTGATCCTAGGTAAGCATATGAATGCTCTATATTCATAATTCGTCATCTCCCTTTAGTTAGTCACATAGATTAACTAGGAAAATTTGAAAGCGGCCAATTATCCGCACATGTTTTCCATTGAGCCAGGAACAATATAACATAATTTTAATAGGGGATTTTTGTAAAGGATCAGAGATATCCATACGTTCAAACTATGAGCTTGTTCACCTTATTCTCACACACACTCACCCATTAAGCAAAGGAAGACACCTAAAACTAACTTAACTGAACTCACTAAATTCTCCCCACAGGGGCCACAAAAGAATTTATAGCTTAAGTTAGGATCAAGGGGGTAGGAATCCAATAAGCCGCCTTGATCATACTTCATATTGAAACACAGAAGTTGTGTATTTAGAGAGCTTCAAATCCACCTATCAGCCCACGGCAAAGAAAACCTAAGCGCGACAGAGACCTGATTCAAAGGGGGCTAGGCTTTGGCGCAATGCGCGCGGTATCAGTTAGGGCTACCTAACCTGGCTGATACTCGGTACTGTTAGTTGACTACCAAGAAGCCCAAGACTCGAACGCTTACGTGGGATGGTGGTTATTAGTGGCCAAAAACTAGGGCATCCTTTACTCTATAGGTGATGGTGCAGGCAAGCTCCAGACCCTCTACCCTTACCTTGGTGGATTCTCTTCGGCTAACTGGGGGCGTCGCCAGCTCTTACAAGACGTTGTGCTAGCACTGGCAAGATATCTTCTCAAGGCCCAGTTACTTTTGAGTGTGTGAGTACGCAATAGGTCTTCTAGGATTTTGAGTATCATGCGCAAACAAACAAAAACCACTTTTTTGCTTGAGTGATCACATAGATTAATTTAAAGGGAAAATTTATTTTATTTTTTGCTTTGTTTTATATATGTGGCCATAATTTTTCTTTGATCATAGACTATCCTCTCAAATTTTTCAAAAAACTAACCTAGTCAACACCCGAACAATCCCAACGGAACCTCATCGATCCAGGCGTTTTTTGGACCTCCCCCCATTACTGGGAGGGGTTCCATGGCTTTCGTCGTTCCGGCGTCAAAGACAGAACACTGCAAGAGTCATTTTTTTGTTCTTTATTGGAGCAACCATAGTTGGGAACCCTAGTCGGTCTCCCAACACCACACCGCACACCAGTCCTCCCTTGACCCCTAGGGAGTAGAGGAATGTGTCCCATTCAGGAAGCCAGCTGAACACACATCAGGGTACGTCAGAGACTAACCCTTGTTCTAACCAGAACTTCGTATCTTCACATATTGCAATGGCATCAACCTCCCAGTCACCTTTCTTAGCTTCGTTGAATTTACCCGATTTAACCAAACTAACAAATGACACCATCGCACATAATCTTACATGGCCTCCCATGCCCACGAAGCTCCCTTTGGATATACAAAAATTCGAAGGCAAGCAAGCGGAAGACCCAGGTAATCATATAATGACCTTTCACATGTGGTGCTCATCGAATAGTATCATTGACGACACTATTCGATTGAGACTATTTCAACGCACTCTTACAAGAGTAGGCGCAAAGTGGTACGTGGAGAAACCTCCTGCTTCACATGGAACCTTTAGCGCCCTCGCTACTATGTTCCTCACATATTTTCAGTTACCCATTCACCATGCTTCAAGAATGGAGTTACTAACTCATTTTAGACAAACCCCCGCCATCCATATCTCAAACCACCTCCATGAATGGAAGCAGTGTCACAGTTTATGTAAAGCTAAACTCGATGATCGGGTCCTCTTAGATTTATTCTTGAAAACTCTGACGGCAGAGATTTCAAAAGATGTGACGTAGTAAAACCCCACATCCGAAGAGGATGCAATCAGTAAAGCCTAGAAGCTCGAACTGATTTATACGCAGTCAAGATACATTTACAACATCCTACCTAACGCCCCCACGCCTGCAAACTTACCAAGAATTGCCAGGTGCATCGAACTCTACAGACGGACTAATTGGGTCAATGACCTAAGGTTACCTAGGCCGTAGCAGTCAAAACCCCGATTACGCACATAATTCTACCCAGAACATGTCTCAAACCAGATTTCAAAGTCATCATATGCCTCAGCAAAATTTGACTAATAGGGCACAAGCATATCACCAAGGAGGACCTTATCCTCCGGCTGAGGGGACCCAATACACAGAAAGAAACACTGACGGAAGAGCTCCCCTCCAACGACTAGGTGCAAACACAAGACATCGTTATGCTCATTCCCCAGCACACGATCCACCTACGCAAACCAATGCACAGGCGAACTTTGTGCAGTCGTCCCAAAACCAACCACACCAGTATAACCAGGAGAACTATCCTCCTAACATGGTAAAGAAAAATTCAAAAAATAATCCAAAAGGGAACCCTAGACAGGGGGGGCAGCAATCAGCAGCGCCCACCGCGATCCCAGGCTGAAGGTAACTCTAACCGGAATCAGAACCAGGAGCCAAGCAATGCCCAACGATAAGGAAAAAGGCCACCTCTACGAACAAACCATTCTTGTTAAATATGTGGTGATTACGACCACTATACTCACCACTTTCCCAATCTCCCTAAGCTAAAAAAGTTGCAGAGTAACTGAGGACAAGGGGGATCTTCCCAGCAACCTGTCGTGATGCAAGAACCTTTCCCCAACCAAGGGACGGTAAGCACTCACCAGCAAAACCCAGATGATTCCGGGAAAATCAGCCATGAAATCTACATGACTAGGGAAGAGATGTTTTTCCAAACATGAAATCACAACTACGACACCCCACCAAACACCACTACGTCAGGGGCTAGTACTAGTGCGGCGACTGCACCTTTGACCATTTCAAAGATGCCTATAGAACCATTGCCAATGATGGAAAAGGGACCTAATAGGAGAGTAGGTAACTACTCCAAAGCCCATAATTATAGCATCATGGATGATTTAGCTCAATCACCCGCTGCCATGTCAACTCTGGAAGTACTGCAGTCGTTCCCAAAACAACGGAAAGCCCTACTTTCCACATTAGGCGCTATCGACCCTGTCGATACGCGCCTGATGGCTTTTGACTCAGACAAAGCTACCCCTAGGCTTCCTTCCATGGTCGCCTTCCAGATACCAGTGTCGGTCCAAAATATCATGTCAAAAAATGTTTGGCAGAAGTTAGGTTCTCTTGAACTAAAACCCTCAGTCATAACGCTTCGAGTGTACGATGGTCGTCCCTCGACCCCTATTGTCCTCTACCAAAATGTCCTGGTCTATTTAGCTAGAAAGACAGTCCACATAGACATTGAAGTCTTGAACGCTCACTTGGATTACAATATACTCCTCAGGCGGAGTTATATGTACGCCATGTCCGCTATAGCCTCCTTTGTCTTCCGCATTATGATGTTCCCCCACGAGGACCGCATCATTATTGTAGACCAGCTGACACACAATGAAAATCGTCCACTAACCAACACGAATGTAATTCTACCCTATGTAGATATAGCCCCGGATGGTATTTCACAGTACCAAGAATATGGCCCTGGCCAATTCAAACCAACATCCGTTCTAGGGTCATTCCTAGGAGATCCTTCCATTATCCATGAGTCATCACCCGATGTCATAGGGTCCCCGGTATGCATGATGTTGACATCAAGCGCCAAGGCTAGTTAGGACACGGACTCAAGCAGTAACGACACTGAGGCATCGGCCACGACAACCTCTCTAGCCTACGCTGCCTCCCAAACCCCTTTCCTCTACCGCCCAGTTGGGTTCATCTCCCAGCAGGTTTTGGCAACACTGGTATTACCCAACATGTCGTTGGCATTCCCAATTTGATACTTCGTTTCTCCTTCCAAAATAGGAGCCACCCACGTTACTCCCACAAGGTTGAAGCCCCTTAGTCCCGAGGAGCCCCCACCTATCCAAGAAACGGTTGAGATCACCCCTGCAAAGGAAGTTCCCATTACGAAACCGGTGATTACGACCAAGAAAACCGCAAAGAGAGGAAAGAAGATGGTGACCCCCGCCATTCAAAGAAAATCACCAGTTTGCGCCATATGCGACATTATAGGCCACCCTACCCATATATGTCTGGAGCTGGATGAATTAAAACCACTCCTTGGCTCCGAAACAGACATCTTGGCGTCGCGTTCCTGTAAAAAGGAACCTACCACCAAAGGTAAAGGAAAATTGCTCCGTACCAATCACGCATGCGCTCTCTGTGGCAACTATGGGCACTATACCCACCATTGTCCAGAGATACCATGATACAGGGATGCCTTACATGCGATCGAGTGATCCTATCAAGAGGATCCCTTCATCCAGTCTGTCGGCGATGAACCTCATACCATCCTATACTTGCAAGAGGAATGAAGGGTTGTAGAAAGACCCCTGGTCATGCCCCTTATACGTTGCACGCTATGCGATGAACGTGGTCACTACCTCAAATAGTGCGCAGCCTTGGAACTCAACCACAAATGGTATCCAATCAAAATGGTTTATTACGTGGGACTACGAGCATAAAAATTCACATGCCCGTTATGCGTCGACAATCACCTTTTGGAGGATTGTCACTACATACCTCACTTCCGGCTAGCCCTAGCTAGCCTTCACTCAGCCATAGTCTGCCTTTCACAAGAAGATGACATGGATGTCAAGTCCACAAGCAGCTCCATGACCCAAGAAGACGAGATGAGCACGTCCATCATGTTCTTGACAGCTTAAGAGTGGCCCACCAGGGAACCCCTAGTTACCCCCAACAACTCATCGCAGGGACAACCAGCATGTACGTTATGCAAAAAGACAGATCATGCAGTCATCCATTGCCCTGATTTAGTAGCCTTTCGACGCTAGTTCCCCATCAGACCTCAAACTTAACTCAACAGAACCTTCCTATCAAGGATATTTTTCCCAATATGTCAGGGTAATCATTATGAGCGACATTGTACTTATGCCTCACAAATTTTTCCCACCATCGACATGATTAATGCCATTGAGAAGAGACAAGACAAACTCTGGGAATGGCATAAAAAGTACGTCGTCGGGTCAATGTCCCCACCCCCGCAATGGTGTGTCAAGCAAGATAAGACAACACACCAACAAAGAGTAACCTTGGCCAAATCTAGGATAACAGCGGCCTATGTGATCTGAACGATCACCGAGTCAACCAATGCAGAGAACTCAAACCCCTGGCAAATAGTCTCTGCGTAGTCTCTTCTTTCCCTCAGAAACTTCTCTCCAACCAAGAGAATATCACGCACACTTATTGCCGGATTTGCTCACACTTTCATCATACGTTTAAGTGTGTACATCTCCCCAAGCTGCGAGCGGCACGAATTGCGTTGAGTCTACACTCCACCAAAGAGGTAGACACACCTAAGCCAACAATACAGAAATGGAAGCAGAAGACAACCTCTTCTACGACCGACCCTTTCTAAGCATCCATGTCAGGAACAACGAGTAGCATGGAATCCCACACTATCTACTCTGTTGGCTCAGTGATACCTTGCACCATTTGCACTGGCCAAAATCACGCACCAGAGTCATGCCTGCTAATGGAAACATTCAGGCACCTCTGTGGAAGGCATAATTTCCACCTATCAGAAATCGACCATCCTATCGGGGAACCAAACCTTGCATTCATACAGAATCACGTCACAGAGATTCTTCCCCCGCCAAGTGCCGACGACACAATCCACCATATACAGTTTGTATCAGCACATATTGGCGATAGGATTACTACTGCCTCCTCGTTTCAGGATTTCCATCTAAGTCCTATCACAAAAGATCAAGGTACCTTGCGCTTTTGCACAGTTTTCCGAAAAATCCCATATTTGCGTGTTGCCATCGAACTCCTCAATGACACCCAGCCTCTAGAGCAGCGCCTAGTACAACTAGAGCTTGTCGACGAAAATCAATGACATTCGCTGCAAGACAACAAAGTCCACAAGAAAAGGGTTAAAGCATCATTCGACCGCCACATCACCCCTTGCTCATTCACCGAGGGAGAATTATTCCTCCGCTACGATGTCGCAAAAGAGGCCTTAGGGCCATGAAAATTTGAAACTTTGTGGAAAGGACCCTACATCATTAAACATTGCCTCCGACAGGGGGCATATATCTTGACGGAACCAGACGGGAATTGCCTCACTAACCCCGTCAACGGCCTTTACCTCAAGAAATATTACCCATAAGGGCCCCGACGGCCCTTCCCCTAGAGTAAGAGTACACAAAATCCCAACCACTCAAAAATTTTGACCTAAAGACTTATTTGAAAAACGCTCAAAGTATCACCATGGATCACCAAAATGAACCCTATTTCGGATTACTTATGGAGCCTCAAGATGGTCTCAAAATTTAGCCGCAGTTGCCTGGCTCATTTACCGCCCTGACCGATCACCACTATGTTCAAATGGTGTGTGTATCGATTCAGCAACAAACAATCAGGCAGAATATGACGTTGTCATCGGACTTATGTGCAACACCCTCCATCAGGGCGTTCGCCATATGCATATCTACCTCGATTCCCAGTTAGTAGTATTGCAGCTAAACCAAACATTTGAGACAAGGGATACGCATTTGTTTAGAAAATTTTTGCGTCCCAAAAGATTAAGCAGACAATTTGACTACATCAGATTTTCACATGTACCAAGGAGTCAAAACCAAACAGCTAATTGCATGGCTAACAATATCCTAAATTGGAATGCATATCGAATAAACATTAGGGGAATTTTGAGGTCTAAAATGGGCCTCCTAAGGAAATGTACAATCAAAATTCACTTTATGAAAACCAATCACATCTTAAGGGATGACATCATCCCTAATGGTTGAGGTGGCATTGCTTGAGTTAAACGTATTTACTTGTCACATTCTCAGTGGTGGATAAAAACTCATGGTTAACCATGGTAGTGCTCTAAGTACTTTCAAAGTCAAAGTAAAGTACTCATAATAAATGTCATTTCACACTTTTTGAATAAAAATATATTATTGTCATTTCATATTTTTTGAAAGAAACAATGCATATCCCTATACATTTATTATATTATAATATATTATATTATTTTTATATATTATATTAATTGCATGTTATTATACAATTTAAATAATATGAATTTTAATTAATAGCATATAATATAATTAAGAATTTATAAATTTATATTCATATTTTATTTTAAGTTATTTAAGTACAAAGGACAAATGCATTAGTTGTTCAATGATAATGATTTTTTCTTGAAAAGTTCATTCTTATTTATAGTCACATCAATACAATTTTTTTATTACTTTTATTTTGGTACAAATTTTGAATTGAATTTAACTATGGTTTCATGGATTGTGGTGCAAAAAGTTAATTGCAAATTCATAAATATTATTTTATTGGTTTAGCTATTATTTTATTATTTCCTTAGGAGGCCCATTTTAGACCTCAAAATTTTCCTAATGCCATCATACATAAAACCAAAAATATAGACATCCATCATCATAACACAATACATAAACCGAAACAGGTGATACATCAAGTAGAGCCGCAAAAAAAAAATATCTCTCATATATATATATCAAAATATCTATATCTGAGTACAAAAAATAGTGTCCCTGGCCCAATGGCCAGCCCAAAGATACAAAAATCGTCAAAAAAAAGGGAAGCATCCTCATAAATGGTGCTTTCCCTATGTACAAAACTACTCTAGGGGGGCACCTGGACCCACCACTGCTCCCGGTACCACCACCGGAGCTGCTGTCGCCTGCGATCGCCACCCGACGTAGAGTGGGCCGATAGTCCCTCTCGCGGGCCATCACTGTCTCTAACCAGGCCTCCTCAAAGTCATCCACGAAGCCTTGAGCAGGCATACCCTGGGTCAAGCAGTCCACTCGACCCTGGAAGTCCTCAAGAGCAGTCACCTGAGCTATCAGTTCTGCAATACGCACCTCTACCGCATCAGCACGAGCTCACTTGGCCGCAACCTCTCCAGCAGCCGAGTTGCTGCCCTCCCCATAAGGGCCAACACCACCACCGGGTCCACCAGCACCACCACCGGGTCCACCAGCACCTCCACCTGGTCCACCTACATCACCTCCTCCCTGACCACCCTGAGGTCGTCGCGGAGGATCATGGCCCACCAGTCAGGCCACAGGGCAACCTACCTCACCAACATCTGCACAAAGTAACCAAAATAACGTCAGTGTCACTAGAAAAACATGTAGGTACATATATACTCAAGAAAATGCAGAAAAAACATATAAACCATACTTTCAAGACCCCAAACATAACCAAACGGGAGACCCATGTCTTGGTCACCCTAGAAGTCCATTCCTGCATACGGGTATGGCAAGAACATTTGTGGGTTGGCCTCGAACTAGGCCTCAGTTGTGGCGTTACAATAATGCCCCACCATGCCGCCACCACCCTGTGGCATCACTGGTGCCCACCTCCTCATGTGTGGCTCCCATGGCCCCCCAATAGCCACCGCCACCACTGGCCTCAGCAGCACCACCCCCTCATACATGACGCTACACAGGATACTGGCGTACGCAAATGACTTCGATCCACATTGGACCTTGTTCTATTGCGAATTCATACCATCAAAACAAAAGCGGGCGAAGTCAAAGAAATGCCCAGACCTCAACCGGCACAAAAATCCAACCTGCGGGCCAGACGCCCGATGCGAAGCAATCGACCCCGCCAATCGTACGATCACTACCAGAGCACACCGCTCTGCCAGATCTGTAACTAATGCGATGTTGATGCAGCCCTTTGTAAGAGGTGCCCCACCAAAATGACGTCTGCTAAACCTCTCAAGGTTCACTCGCCCAGCGGAGAGTGGATATCTCAAATCCTCCCCCTGAGGCAGTAACCTAGTCACAAAATATATATTCGTCTCAGGACGAATGATCAGGTTTATCCCCTGCAACACGAACATGTTGCGCCTCCTGCGCTAGTGCTGGATAATGTATTGTAGTAATCAGTTATGTGACCAAAGAAACTCATTCTCAGCAAATTTCAGAAGGCCCCATGCAGCCAACTGACGTCGCGCCCCAGCATCAGCAGCTAGAGTGGTCCAGATCTCAGGCCAGTCCCGTTCCCTCCACAATAACCTGTCACCCATCAGTATAGAGAAAAAACCCAAAAAATAGAAAAAAAAAACCAATATTTTTGCCTTTGTGCACATGTTCCTTAGACAGGAATGCGCTTGTGCACCTGTATTTTTCACAGGTGCGTTAAAATTAGGGAACAGAGCGCCCTCGCGCGCCTGTCCCTCAAAATTGCATGCAAGCAAGGTGCACTTTTTCCCAGATCGCCCGCGCAATCTAGGGCAAAAGTCACCCAGAGTCCGTACAAACACAATTTGTACAGCCCCCAGCACCATCAGACTGTAAAAATTAAAATGCAGGACGTCATGGAAGTTACCTCGACATAGTATCGCTAGTCCCTAGTACACGGGCTGACTGGAATGGCAAGAAATGCTCCGCAAACGCCTCTGATCTCTCAAAACCCAGCAAGTACAAATGAATAGGATTAGGGCCATAATCACCTATTTATCGCCCTTTTCAAAAACTTCGGAGGTCCATAACAGGAGATTAGAAGGTCCATTCTGTGAACCGTAAGTTGCGCCATCATCAGTACGCCATGATGAACGAAAGCGATGCCACACATTCGCTTTCCAGAAAAAAATAATTTTTCAGCACCAGCAGGTATGCCCTCTCTCATCTTCCTTTTTTAAGCACATGTCTTTCAATAATATTTGATGAAAAGAAGAAGCTTTCACTTGAGGTAGTTGTTTTTTCAGGAAAAACCCGCAAACCTCTCACAACACCGCCTACTGAAAGTTCCAAAGGAGGTATCATTCTACCCCCAGCATGATAGAGTCCTAGAAAACTTTGCATATCCTGACATCATTTCCCCATCAGAAATAAACCATAGGGTCCTCATATCCGACCGTGTTTATCATCACCTCACCCAGCACATGATAAACATCTGCTTTGGTCGGTAGAGCCTCCCCCCCATGGCACTCGTCACCCAAAGTAGACCATATATCACAGCAATAGTGACGCCATGGCCATACCACTCCAGTTCGGGAAGCACCTCATGCCCATCCATTCATCATGCATAAAGGTCAAGTTTACCATACAAACTGAAACACCCTTCCCAGACGACTAGGTTGTACAAGCAAATAAAATGCGTACCACCGCGCATCGCATTTGGCCCACCATACGTCCACCAGCATAATCCCATCCGCGATATTCTTCATCCGCTTCATCAACTCTGCACATGAGACCAACCAATGGGACCCCCACCCCCAGCAAAACACCTTCCTCATGCCATCAGTGAGCGAACACCTTCATGTTTTAGGGTACCTGTCTCTGTCTTTTGTACAAACCAAATCCCATTATTTTATTCTTTTGGTAAGTGTACAAAAAACCGCAAATGATGCACTTCACCCCCCACCCTCGCATTTCATCTTTCTCCCATGGCAGCAGTCCCTAAACCCCCTTGGTCGGAGAACTTCACCATCACACATGCACCATAGTGACATTCATAGTCGGTTTACACCCGCCCTGGAAGTCCTACTGACTCCAAGGATTTTTCCTTCAGAAATAACTATGACTGCCACCAATTTGCTTAACTAGACTCCGACCTCGGGCCACTGAATCCCCATCATCAGTTTTCAGTGACATCTGACCAACATGCCTATGTTAAACCAACCACATCCAGGTCTCCGATCCCTCATATCGGCAACCCCTCATTCGGTTGAGGCTCCCTTTTTGTCGACTTCAACACCCATATTCCAAAAAGGAAGCGATACCTTGGATCACCCCTCTCCATACAAGGGGCATCCTCGGATGGCACTGTGGGAGACATCATTATCCACAGATGTCATCGATCCTCCTGACGTTCGACTATGACAAAAGCTTTCATGTCAATATGGTATCATACCTTACAACCATTGCACTTTGAATCAGATTCGTTGAAGACCCGTGCCTCCATAAGCGTCTCTATCAACAATGCTTACACGGGAAGGTCCCAGCTAGCACCTATGCGTACATTGCGCAGTTATATGCCATACCAAGTTTACGCATACGAGTACCACATTCCACCTATAGTTAAAGAAAAAACACCCCTAAGGGCGTCAGCAGTCGTCATCAACAACCACCAACATCACTACCATAGTAGTGACACAGACAGAACATATATCTGTCAGTTTTGTTTAACTAGCCACAGCATCACGAGCATGGGACATGCCCACCTCGTTGAAATTTTGTACATATATTGTAAATTGTATTTGCTTGCAGGGATCCCTTAGACATGGTCATTCTTGGAACCGGTGTAGGGTGTTGTCAACTCCAAAGCTTCACGCAGGACTCCCTCTCTCTCTCTATGCACGATACAGAAAAGAAAATGTAATGTATTTCAGCGATACAGTCTTTCCTAGACCTCACACATTAGGGGGAAACAATTAACACTGGAAAATCGTACAACAGAAGATGACATTAATTAATGTCAAGCCAAAGGACTTACAGGGCAGGAAGACATGGAATCTTGAATGAATTTAAAAACTCAAAGGTTTAAAGGAAATCAAATTTGAACTAGTCATTAAATGTTATTTGCGCGCATTATCCTTCGAGAAGAGCGTCTTTTGCGCGCCTTTTTGCCCAATAAGTGCGCATTCCTAAAAGTGGCAAAATGTTACTATCCGGGACCACACAAAGAAAAGGACAAGTTACTCCTTACATGAATTGCCTAAGGACAGCCACCAGCGCCCCCTTAGACACTATGTGAGCACACAATGGAATATTTGGAGCACACAATGGAATCATACCTCTCCCTTGGGTCACCATTCATTATGTACCCAGGGAGGGAAGGAGGATTTGAAAGCCCCTATATAAAGCCACCATGAGAAGAAGAATGGGTGATCACATTGTTATGCTAGCCAGAATTGCCCAAGCAATACTAGCAGTGTGTGACCCGGAGTTGGAAATAGAGGGGACTCGATTGTTGGCCACCCAACAATCTTAGTCCATCACAGCAGAGAGAGAGGGAAACTGCACCAAGGCAGAGCTTGGAAAACAACATCCTTGCATCGGGACCTAGAACCATTGTCTAGGGTCCCTTTGGAAAGTGGGTAAAATTTCTTCTCCATATCAAACGTTTAATAAGAAGAGGCCTAGGGCCATCATTTGCATTATTATCATTTGACTCTCTTCAATAGCTTCTGTATATTTTTGTTTTAGTTTTAGTTTAATTTGAGTATACATTTGCATACACTTTCCTCTAGATTGTATGCTTTTGAACTCCACCACTTTCTGCCTATTACCAATAGTTTAAAGGGGTAGACCACACCCCTTAAACTGGTGCAATTTCATACACCTATGCGTCAAATCCACCACAACAGTGCCCTTGATGGACTAAGGCACAACTAGTGAGCAAATTGAAGGTCGAGGTTCAGTGGCCAGATGGACTTGGAGCATTGATAGAGGCAGGAGATGTAGATCAGGGGACAAAGGTTCGAGCAGGTACAGGGTACGACCGAGAGGAGATGAGAGAGAATGCTAAAACCAAATGGTTAGAGTATCTTATTTTGTATCTTGTTCTAGTGGATGTATGAGGGTCATTATCCCTGGTACAGGAGCCCTAGATTGGTGTATTGTATCAGTTGGATTAATATAACGAAGTTGGGTTAAAAAAATTAAAAATTTGTCTATATTTTGTGCATGTGTGATTTACTGTTATTTATATTCCATTGTGCAAAGTAGTTCTAGTTGAGATTATTGGTTTGGTAATGTCAGTGATTTTAAGACTCTAACCTAGACCCAAGGTTGTGGAAATTCAACACAGTATCAAAGCATATATGAGCTACTCTGAGGGATAGTGAATTAGAGTGTGCACTGTTGATTTTTGGGTAGCATCGGATGTGCTCTAGCTCTGAAACTTTGTGGAGGGGTTGGAACACATGAGATCTCCGAAACCCATAAATCATTTAGAGAAATTCCACCCAGAGCTTAAGTTATTCAAATAATTAATTATTCTAAATGGAGCCTAAGTTAAAACTCGGGGAAATAAAATAATTAAAGTGAATTGATTTAAACATGTGGGTGAGAATGTTCTAAGTGACGAAGATCAAGTCCTTTCTAATCTTAGTCATTGATTAGAGATTAGATCACGACCATTGATTCATCAACAAGAAAATTATAAAGAAAGGCTTGTGGGTTAGTTGGAGAACACACACACAGAATGAATTCTTCTGATGTAGGAGTGCTCAGACGAAGATCAAATCTTAGTAATTAAGTGCAGTGAGGGGAAGTTCGGCAACGAGACTTCAGTCCAAGGCCAAGAATACAAGTTCAGAGAGGCATATCACCACTAGGAGAGACAACGCAGCCCTTGAGATGGTGACGCAAAGCCAGCAGGGCTCACGCAGAGCCAGAGAGTGTGACATGGTCACTTGAGGAGTTGCGTTGGGGTTTCTATGAGGCAGATCGTGCAACAATTCAGCAGATCGATTTCTGAGCGGGGAAGGCTCACGAGGAGGGTGACGCAACCACTAGAGGAGGTGACGTAGTCTCAACGCAGAGCTCGTTGCGACCATCGATGCACAACACTAGTGACAACGCAGTCGCCTAGAGGTTTCTTCATTCTGCTGCTAGATCAAACGAAATATCTATCTTTGGATAAAGGTACTTTTTCCAAGGATTTTCTCTGTTTGGTGAGCCAGATTTGGGACCCTAGATTGTATTCAGAAATCTGCATAATAATATAAACCCACAGAACTGTTACATTGGTTTTCCCGCATTGGATTTTTCGGGGACATTTGTCCGAAAATAAGTGTCCATTTTCTGAATGCTTCATTTATTTTTAAGTACTTGATCTGTATAGTTGTGTAGGCTGTAGTGTATTTACATTAATAGTTTCTTGGTGTATTCAGAAAATAACTTGTTAAATTAATGAAAACAAGTAGGTAATGTAAATCAAATTTCTGCAGTAAGATTTATGTAACTTAGATTAAGCAATTTTCACATGCACAACGAAGCAACTCAGAGGGAGTTGTTGGTGTCTAGATCATGGAGCAGAGGGTTCAACTAAAGACATGGAGATGTGGTCTTAATTGGCTTGGCAACGAGAATGGCTGGGAGTTCTGGTGGATTGGCGGTAAGCCCGACAAATGACAATTTGTTGTAAGGCACATTCCTGATCATGGACTTTCGTTGATTTGTCATGGATGGTTGGGACAAATAGAGGATTACTTTAGCATGGACGAGATCAGGTTGATCGAGATGGATTCATGTGATGGAATACATGTTGGCAAGCTATAGTCTTCATCGAATTGTGATGTTGCATATCTGAGATTAGATGGACGTGTCTTTTATTTGTAGTGGCGTCAGATGTGCTTTAAGTCTCAAAATTGCAGGGAAGCTTAGGCACATGCATTCCAGAAAACCCAGAAATCGTTTTGGGAAATTCCACCCAGATTGTATTTTATTAAAAAAATTAATTATTTTAAATGGACCCTAAGTGTAAACTTAGGAAAATAAAATAATTAAAGTGAATTAATAGAATATGGGTCTGAATGTTCTAGAAAAAGTGGATCAAGTCAAAATTTGATCTTAGTCGTTGATTAGAGATTTAATCTCGTTTGTTGAAGTTTCAACGAGAAGATTATAAGAAGGGATTTAAGGGTCATTTGAAAAACACACAGACACAATAAGGATCAAGATATCGAATTTCAGAAGTGAACAGTGCTCAGAGGAAATTTCGATCAAGAGATTCTTTGCAAAGAGGGGCAGGGATAGTATCCGAAGTGAAATCTTTCTCGGTCGGAGAATCATCATCAAAGAAGGCATAGAGAGATCCAACAGAGGCAGCGCAGAGCCAGAGAGGCTGGTGCAAAGCCACGCAGGGCTACACAGAGGCCAACAGGGAATCCAGAAATTTACTGAAGGAATCAATTACAGAAGCTGGGAGCCAGGGTGTGACATCGGGAGGCAGAAATCAAAGTTCCTGGGCAGAAAATCGATCCTCAGAAGGGGAGACGTTGTACCAAGGAGGGTTGACGTTGGGACTACATAGGGGCAACACAAAGGCTGTCAAGGGCATCTCATTCAGTGGCCGGATCAGCCGAGATTTCATGTAATAGTCTGAAATAACCTCACTAATCTCTCCATCAGTGATATTCTTTGTAATTGGATTGCCAAGAAAGGCATCCAGAGATTGTATTCAGAAATTACTATTGCATAATAATACAACCCTCAGTTGCTGCACCAGTTTTCCCGCATTGGGTTTTTCCGTGGACATTTTTCCAAAAGTAACTATGTCAGATGTGCCTATGTTTTTCTTATATTCGGTTTTGTTTCCGCACTTGTATTTTCTGTTGTTTATTTAGTGAAGGTTGCAGTGTGTTTAATTCGATGTTGTCATAGAAATAAATTGAATAATTAATTTATCATTTAGAATAATTAATACCAGTTGCTACAATAGGGTTCCACATTTGAGGAATTTTCACATGGTATCAGAGCTTGTATAGTTGAGTGCAGGAGAAACATAACATTAGATCCGTAGATCTAGCGTTGGTGAAGCCGAGATCAAAGAGTTGCGTAAGAAACAGATCGAACTCTTGAGTGATTGCGCAGTCCAATCTAGGAGGGCTATTCCCTACAAGGAAATCTCTCTTTGAGTGAGACGACAGAGAGGTACGATTTTCCAATTGCACGGGCAGAGGGAGCAGTGCAGTAGATCAGCTCAGATCAGCAGCTATAGGGACACAGTGTTCTCCGCAGCAGTGATTGTGGGCGCAAAAGTGTCAGGAAGAGTAGCTGGAGACACTTTGAGGGAATTTTATTTCTCAGGGAATTCCTAGCCGAGGAATCCTAATTTTCGAGACCTGAACAACAGTATTTGGCGACAGATATACCATCTCTATCTGGGAGTGCGTAGGCCAGACCAAAGCTGTGCATAGGAGAGAGAGGGAGTTATTTCAACATATTTTTTCAATCGATAGAGATGGCAGCAAGCAGGCTGAGAGATCAAGATCGGTTGGAGGGAGCCTCCAACTATGTGATCTGGCAGACAAGGATCAAATTCCTGCTAGATGAGCATGATCTCAAGCTCTTCATCGAAAGTGTGGTGGTTGTTCCAGTATATGCTGATCCTCTAAAGGAATACAATAAGAATATGGCTAAGGCAAAGCGCCTGATCCTAGACAGGGAGAGGGATCATGTCGTGTGTCACATAGCTAGCAAATCAAAAACTAGAGAAATGTGGTAGGCCTTGGAGAAGCTATATCAAGGATCTTCCGAGCAGTGGAAGATGTATTTGGAGGAGAAGATGCAGACTACTAGGATGAATAAAGGTGAGCGCAATAATCCGAGAGAACCGACATCAACCAGCATTTGTGGGATAAAATCCTCAAGACACAGAGATGGTCAGATTGGGCCTCAACTCAGTGTCCGAAGACTATCAAGTCTTTGTCAAGAGCATCCTGGGTAGAAAAAAATTGTTGGACTGGGAGTCAATGTGGGCTTCTCTTCAATAAGAAGATATGATAAGGGAATTACTCAAGTGTCAACTTGAGGGTAGCAACAGTAGTGGGAAGAAGTTGAAGGAGGAGGAGGATAATATGGCCCTTGCATCAAAGGGGCAGTAGGAGCAACTCAGGAGGAAGAAGGACCTTTCCAAGATCAAATTTTTCCTATGTGGCAAGATGGGTCATGATGCCACATAGTGTCCTCTAAAGAAGAGTGACAAAGATGCGAAGCATGATCCGCGAGCAGCACCTGCCAAGATCGATGAGGAGTTTGTCATGATTTCCCATATACCTACAAAAGGTAGGTGGGGTGATTTGGAGATCTAGACCCAAATATCTATAGGATGGGCATGATCCTTGAGGAGTCCACCTCTCGGATCAATACCTTTCTATGGGAGCCCAAATAAGATGTAGCAATATGGACTAGTCCCAGTTGGTGCAGAGGAGTGAAAAAGTGACATTGTAGTGGTTAGTAACACCAGAATCCGAGCAGAGTTGGAAACAGTGCAGTGAGGCACAACGCAGAGTCAGCAGTAGCGCAACAGCTTCAGAGGGTCGGCACTGAGGCTACCAGTTGTCAGATCTTCAATACTGAGATGCATCATGTTGAACACTTGTTCAACTTTGGATGTTTTTTCTGTTGCATTAATAAAAAATGTTGCAATGTAGTAGCAGTTGGCAGTGGCAGTGTCAACAGCAACACGGATGCAGAATTTGAGAGGGAGTTGCAGTACAGATGCAGTGTTGACAGTGGCAGTGTCAGCAGCAGTACCGATGCAACTTTTGCGCAAATTTGGTGGGCAGTAGTGTCATACACAAGTAGTGCACTGGGAGTTGTTGCAGAATCAAAGCATTACGCAGCAGGGGGTATTGCTAGAGCACATTTCTCGTTAATAGGTAGTTTTGATTTGTGGTAGAATCAAATGTGCTCTAAGTCTCAAAATTTGCAAGGATTAGACACATGCGTTCCAGAAAACCAAGAAATCGTGTTGGGAAATTCCACTCAGATTGTATTTTATTAAAAGAATTAATTATTTTCAATAGACCTTAAGTCTAAACTTAGGAAAATAAAATAAATAAAGTGAATTAATAGAATATGGGTGTGAATGTTCTAGAAAAGGCGGATCAAGTCAAAAGTTAATCTTAGCCGTTTATTAGAGATTTAATCTCGGTCATTGAAGTTTCAACAAGAATATTATAAGAAGGGCTTGAAGGGTCATTTTAAAAACACACAGACACTGTAAGGATCAAGAGATTGAATTTACGAAGTAAGCAGTGCTCAGAGGAAATTTTGATCAAGAGATTATTTACAGAGAGGGGCAAGGATAGTATCCGAAGAGAAATCTTTCTCGGTCAGAGAATCGTCAATAAAGAAGACAGAGATAGATCCAATAGAGGAAGCACAGAGCTAGAGACGCTGACGTAGAGCCACGCAGAGGCCAAGAGGGAATCAAAAAATTTATTGAAGGAATCAATTGCAGAAGCCGGGAGTTGACGTGTGAAACCGAGAGGCAGAAATCGAATTTCTTGGGCAGCAAATCGATCCAAAAAAGGGGTGATGTTGTACCCAGGAGGGTTGATGTGGATCATTTGGAAAACACACAGACATAGTAAGGATCAAGAGATCGAATTTATGAAGTGAACAATGCTCAGAGGAAATTTCGATCAAGGTATTTTTTTGCAGAGAGGGCCAGGGATAATATCTGAGGAGAAATCTTTCTCGTTCAAAGAATCATCAGCAAAGAAGTCAGAGAGAGATCCAGCAGAGGCAGTGAAAAGCCATAGAGGATGACGCAGAGCCACGTAGGGCTACGCAGAGGCCAAGAGGGAATCCAGAAATTTGCTCAAGGAATCGATTGCAGAAGCTGGGAGCTAGGGTGTGAAACATGGAGGCAGAAATCGAAGTTCCTCAGCAGAAAATCGATCCACAGAAGGGGTGACGTTGTACCTACGAGGGAGAGGAGATGAGGATTTGAGGGTTGAGGGAGAAGAATATGGATTGTGAAAGAGTTTTCCAATCCCTAGAATCCCTTTGGAACTTGGATTCTCGGGTAGTCCTTCATAAATAGCCTTTGATGAGAAATGCGACCACACGAGACCAAGTGGACCCCACCCAAGTTAGGGGATGGATTTTAGCAACCAATGATATTCCTAACCTGACCAAGGTGAGGGGAAAGGATAAAACTATAATTTTTCGTCAAAGATGTCAAAATGATCCTACTAGGTACTAGCCTTGGGAAACTCATGGAAAAACATGATCCTAGACCTAAAGCTTGGGACATCTCGAGATTCCACTATTGGATTTCCTTCAAAATTTGAGGAGACCTGGGGGACCCATCAACGCAGTTGATCCTAGGAGATCGAAGTTTTTCTATGGTCAATTTTCCGTGAAACTGATGCCCTATGTGACCTAATGAGGTGAGACCCAATAAATGGAGGAAAGAGGTGAAAAGGGGGTTGAAATTATCACCTTATGGAGGACTGGTGCCTAATTTCACTTGGGGATATGGATTCAAGGAGAATTGTGAAGTCAAATTTTGTTTCTTGTTCAAGGAGGTTCCAAAAGTCGACTTTGTCCAATGTTAAAGGCAAGAGAAGAAAAGTGACTTTAAAGCATTTATACTTCATTATAAATGGTGAAGCCTTGTCAAGATAACACTATCTCTAGGACATTTCATTCATCCAACATGGCCCATACATATAGATACACTAAATAGATACATAATTCCAAATTAAACGCGTGCAACAATTACCCCTAATAATAGCAAAGTTCAAATGTATGCAGCAACATGAAAAATAACATTAAATTTGCACTTAGACTGTAGAGAATATATCCAATCAGCATCACATTTTCAATATAAGAATCTCCAAGATAGAAAGAACCCAAATCCATACATCAAAATTCATCCATCGTCTAAAAATATCCACCAAGGAAAAAATGTGAAATTCTCTAATGAGAAAGAGATCCCAATCCAAGTGATGATACAAATGAATCCATATAACTCCTATTTATAAACCAATTACGATTTCTAATTCCCTAATGGGCCTACATTATCCCCTAAAAATAAAATAATGTGCAAGTAGACATAACTTTTTGTGACAAGCCCACCAAACTATCTCATACATGAAATACCTCTCAAGAGGTCAATTGATGTCGTAGGGTCTTCTAATAGGCATTATGAGGTCCATGAGTCCCATAATGATGCATGGGACCCTCAAAAGTGTTGGACAAGGGGGTGGCCCCTTGTTCTCCAAACAATAAACCTATGGCGATCCCAGTGGATGTGGGGGCACACAAATGACCTCATGGGTCTCCAAATGGATCGAAGATGCCTGTAGACCCTCTGTAAAGGCTCAGATGATGGAATAAATGATGTCATGTCATCTTACAAGTCCTGGGACACCTGCCAAGTGTGTGGTGCACATGTGGGGCCAACTGGGCATAGTACCAAATGCATCTTCCTCGTCTAAAAGGTGGATCTCTAGCAATCTTTGGGCAACCATAGGGATGCATGGAGTGATGTATACTGTTGTGGAGGCCCATGGCTCTCAACACACCCCGTAAATGTGCCAATGTAGCCCTTTGGAGGGTTAGGACCCCGTATAGGGAGACCAAACCAAAAATGAACACCATTTACAATCCTGTATAAGATCCAATGCGTCCCCTAGTCTTCTAGCACTATAAGTCATTAAAGTAATTGGGTAAAAGAGGTTACAAACCATACACAATAAGTGGACACTTCATAATGGCTTGCCCTTCCATAGTGGGCTTTGGGATGTGTTAATATCTCCAAGGTCCAAAGGGGGTTAGCCAAGTAACTTATTAGGTAGTTTCTACCTTTAGAGGGGATAGTATGTCCAAGATCCACCCCTCAAATGGTGGTGGTATATGATCAAGATATGAAATGGAGTAGGTAATGATAGGGGAAATCCTAGGCCACATGTTGGGGTATAAAGGATAGCTAGGTGAATGGATGCCCACACTTGGGTATGTAATGTGTAGGAGGGAGAAATTGTGGTACATGAGGTGCCCCGAACTTGATTTTTCCACCCTTCTTTATATGACTTTTTCCTTGTATGATTTTTCTTTAATTAACTGCCCAGGGTTCAAAGGACAAGAGCGTGATGTGTCAGATATAGCAGTAAATACCCCTCTTTTGGTAGGGTGGTTCATTTCACCCCCGGGGTTTGGATGATCACGGGTTCCTGAATGATAAAGGAGGCTCAGGCATTGGGATTTGCTTGCGTGCTAGATATTTTTGTCCCAACCATCTTTTGCATTTTGTGGTACATCTTCCTCTTGAATGTGGTCATTTATGTTTTTTTCTTTTCTTTTTATTTGCTTCAACCTCCAGAGCATCATTCGAGGCTTGAGCCAAAGTGGGGGCATGGGAAATGGGAGACTATCCCTATGTGGACCTAGTGAGTGAATGTGGACCCAGGTGGGAGATATGATGAATGGGGTTATAGTGAATGGCAAAGGGATGATGTGCATGGATGGGGGAGCGGAACCATGCAACCAAAGTCGGGGTTTCCCAAGGAGTACCACCCTAAAACCCAATGATTAGTAAAGGAGATCCCACTGGACTAAAATGCAAGGGTAACCTCCAAAAGAGGTCAGGGGTACATTAGCACAAACTAATCCACTCTTTCTGCAGAATCCCCTAATTAATCCATGTCAAAAAGTGTCAATTATAATTAAAATCAATACTCAATTACCAAATGACTAGACATACCTTTAGGTTCAGAAGGTCAACCTTCAAACAAACGATCAATACAGATGGGTGAGGGACCACATGGCTAGATCTGGTGGCGGAGTAGTGGCATAATGAGCTAGTTGAGGGCAATAAGGGGCTGTCAACTGAGGTCCATCATGGAGAAAATTTTCTCCTAGGGATATCACCCACGAAGTGGTGGGTAACAAGCTCAACATTAAATATTTCACTTGTTTCCATTGACTGTTCGTGAACATCATATGGGATGTGTTGCACCTATTTTGTCACAAGTCCAAGGAAGCAGTTGTATTAGTACACATTTTTTTCAAAGTTCAGAATCATCATCCAAAAGTTCTCATGTTATTGTAAACCCAATTTCCGCAAGTTTTAATGTAAAATGATGCTAGTACGACCATTTAATTATGTAACAACCTAGGTAAGCCTATGATTTTGGTGATGAATTTCATCCTAGGAGGTTTTTCATCTCACTGATTATTACTGTTTATAAACACATATGATCGATAAAGTTTTTCCCTCCAACCTCAACCCCAAATATAGGGTGGAATTTATCGACAAGGTCTTTGGTGAGTCCTGGTGTTTTAGTCGAGTCTATTGTAAAAGTGATTTGGAAATAATTTAAGCTATTTGGCTAAATTATTTTATTGCAGATCATTTGGTCTACTAGATCAGATTGTGTCGCAAAATTGGGTAAATATTTTGAGGGTTTGTAATGAATGGGCATTCCCTCATGGTCCCTCATATCTAGACACCATGGCTAAAATATTTGAGGGTGGAAAAGTAAATAATCCTCTCATGAGTCAATTAATTAATTTTTCTGGTAAAAAAAAAATTAAATCCTGAGTCATAAAATAAATTAATATAGAGTCTAAATTAAAATGTTAGAGAAATTAATTTCTCCAAGAGGAAAAATTCATGGATCTATGAAAATTTATTTTTTGGATGCCCCAAACCAAGGTAATATTGAAAATTTCAAGAAATTTTGGACCCTTGGACCGTTGTGGTTAAGTCAAAATCAATTTTTGACGAAATTAGTTCAAAATAATAAATTTTGGACTAATAAATAGCGGATTTTATGATAAATTCGAAAATTCCTGAAAAATAAATATTTTCGATGACAAAGATTAAAGGATGATCAAATATTTGTCGACAGTTGAGATTATTTTGACAGGGATCAAGCCAACTATCCATTATTGTCCACTTGGAGGAGTTTCTCTATAAATAGAAGGCATTTTGCTACTATTATTCACTATGATAGTGACTCTGGTCTAAATGTGATTTTGTAATGCTAGTGTGAAGCCACCGTTCTGCTTGGAACATTTGAAAGTCATTAATAAAAGACTTTTGGGTACAATTTATGGTATCTTTGTCTCCTTGATCTGTGGTACCTGTTGGGTATGTGCTTTCCTATATCATGCTTCAATATTATATGAATTGTTATTTCATTTTTAGATGATAGGAACATTTTATTGGTAAGTTTTGGGCTTATATTAGGTGATGCGAGTCATTGTATGATCTGAAAATTTTCTCTTAAGAAATATATAGAGTTTGCAGGTTCCCTGACCCTTGGGCTCCAGGTTCATAGACTGTGGGCACAGGTTGACCTTGTTTGGACTTCAAATATTTTATATGATTTTCTTACTTCGCTAAGGTTGTGGTTAACATCTATCTTTCGAAAAACATTAAGCTATTGTCATTATCATAAATATATATATATATATATTCTTCAGAAATCTTTCAAGCATTGTATATTTTTATATATTGCAAATTAATTCTGTAAAATACTTTTTTGTAGAATATTTTTTGTAACCCTTGTTTTGCAACAGGGGTTTGGAGTTTTTGAATTTTTGTATATATATTGGGGTTTTGGTTATTCTTATTTTAATTTGTGCAAGTGCGCTTAAATAAACTTTGCTAGGTTGGAGCTATATTTAGGCCTTTGAGGGTAGATCTAGTCTCTAGATTTTTTTCAGGGCCAACATCAAAAGAAAATTTGAGCAAAATTTCATATCTAAAGCGAATTAAAAATTTTAGCGAGAGTTTGTCAATATTTTGTAGGGCCTTCAGGCTCAACGTCCTCCTCCTAGCCTAGGCGCTGCCTTGTTTTTCTTAGACACAACCCTTAAAGGGCCATGACCTCCTTGTTTCACCATTGTCGTGAGGTTTAGAGGCCTTGACCTCCTCTTTTTGCTATATGGTAGCCCTTTAAGGCTTGTCGTGGTAATTTCTAGGCCTATTAAACCTGGCCATAGACCCTAAAGACCCTTTACATCCCCTTGGAACACTATCACGGGCCTCTTCCTGCCCTCGACCCTCCTTCTATTCCTTGCCTCCTTTCTCCTCTGCTCAACCTTCCTCCCTATCATATCCCCTTATCCCTCCTCCCATTCCTAGCCGCAACCTCCTTATGGCCTGCGGAAGGCCTTTAAGGCCTTAGAGCCCTATACCGTAGCCCTCTAGGACCTCTCAACCCTTCCCTTAGCCAAGCAACACCCTCCTAAGTCCTACCGTGAACCTCTTAAGTTCTCTCGCTTGAGCTACAGGCCTATTAGGCCTTCTTGTACCCTTTTCCTAGTGATCCCCTTGACCCTATTTCCCCTCTTTGCCTCTGTGGGTCATCACTTGATTTATGGGTTTATTATTGGTGTGTTTTGTACAGGTGTTAGGCATAATTTTTGGTGTTTCAGTTATTCTAGTCACTAGAGAATATTTTGAGCAATTGGGCAAGTTTTTTATAGGCTTAGAGCCTAACAGTTTGTGTAATATCCCTAATCGAAATTTCAACAATAGGTAACAGAAATGAACTTGAACAACAAAATATTCGTAAATAGACACAACCTAATACACAAATAGATGCCAATAAAATCACTGAGCCATTTTATTAATCCACTGAAAATAGTACATGAACATCAAGGGATAGTGGAACCTGAGCTTGCCAAGCAAGTGAAGAAAAACCCATAAAAAGATCTCTGACCCAACGGAAGAATTACTCTAGCAATGATGTAAATGGCCCGTGAGAAGATTGTTGCAACCTGCTACTACAAAATTTCTCTCTCCAAACTCCAATGAAGCACTTTGAGATTCCTAAATGAAATCTCCTCAAGAGTGTTGTGTTTTTGTCCAACACCAACTAGCACACCCGAGGGTTTTCGTCCGAGGGCTACCAGTGAAGTAGAGAACCTGGTTATCAACCTCTCTTACAAGAAGAAATATCAAATCTAAGATGACCTCTAATGGCCTCGTCCTCCTCCTTTTATAGATATGATGGACCCCTCTAGAATCTCCTATTTTATTATTATTTTAATTATGGAGCACTTTTCCCTCTTTTTATTTCAATTAAAATACTATTTTAAATGTGGGAAAAGGGTAAATTGGCCACCATGCCTCCTCAGGTCATTGAAAATCACTTCTAACAATCCCATCCTATAGATATTCTCGTTTTGGTTCCAACGAGATATTACACTAAGGTTTTCTGTCAAGTATTCATCTCGGAACACCACCTGAAGCGTAATTAATTGAGTTAGGCCCAATAATAACCATGTTTTTCGAAAGTTGTCGGAATGCAACGAAACTTAAGGCAAGCTATGCAGATGATGGAGCATGCCAAGAAAATGCCATTGGATCCCATATAAACTCCTCAAAACCCCATGAAACATCTCCAAAAGCCCCTGGGTTGTATGATGACGTAAACCTGCACCTGTGACCTATCTGCCCCCAACCTTGAAAGTTAATCCTAACCAGGCCATAAGGAACACCAGAAAAAGGAACATCACAAATCATCCCACCCCAAGATTGCTTGCCCTAAAGCAATCTAAACCTGTGGACTAGTCTGGTGGTCCAATGTAATTGAGACCCAATGCTCGGATCCCATACAAACTACTGGGTGATGGTATGCCTCTGTGTCAACCCACCATGAATGGACCCCTCAATGCCCGAATCCCAGAGAAATATTTGACTAAACCTGTCATCAACCAATCCTCCTCAACCCCAATGCCACTAATAATAAGTATCCATGCTCCATGGCTCCTGCTTTGTTATAGCTCCAACCATAAGTGTTGCTCCATCCACCGTGTATCAACTCATCTCCTCTCTCCAATCCAACCCTTGGCATAGACCAAGGTCAATCTCACCATGTTGATGTTGTGTTGAAATATTGATGAGTGGCAAACCTACATCCTGCTACCAACTAGAGCATGTAGTATCCCTCACATCTAATGGCTCCTGCAACATAATTCTCCTTACTAAGAATATCACACCATCAATGGGATACCAACTCATGATCTGTCACCAATCCAATGCATGGAAAACTGTGTAAGGAACAAGTCTACCAGGCTTATATGGGTCCCTGCTCAACTCAAGACTCATTTCCTGGTCAATCAACAAGATTTGTCTAAGGAAACCTGCCCCTCTCTCTATAATAGGAAAAAGTGGGCAAGATGTCTACAAGCCTTGTTTATGTACTCTTGGAGAGGGCTATGGTCTGGAAATACTACAGCTCTATTGGTTTTCACTGCACCTATCTGCACCTCATTAATGGGTATGCTTAAAGATGGATACACAACCATCTCAAATAGCTCCTCCCTCCTTTGATCGGAAACTCCACGCTCCTCCTGTCTACTAGCCCCCTACAAAACTATCCTATCAGACCCTTGCACCTCTTGAAGACAAGTGTCTGCAAATACTGCCACCCTGCTAGTTATATGTACATCTGCATGCTCTTCATCAATGGTTGGACCTGATGATGGTTACTCATCCTCCATCACTAGCTCAACATGAACCTCCAACTTTCTCTCCCCAAAAGGCTCATCAGACCCTTGCACCTCCTGAGGACAAGTGTCTTCAAATATTGTCACCCTACTAGCTGTCTGTACATCTGCCTACTCCTCATCAATGGATGACCCTGATGATGGTTGCTCAACTTCCATCACAGGCTCAACACGAACCTCCAACTTGCTCTCCCCAAAAGGCTCATCATGCATCTTATGCATATCATCCTCCTTATTTGTCTCATGTTCCACCATGTGCTGCTCATGCTGAATAATCACCGGTGACTCATCATCTCAAATGTCTCCCATAGGGTCCATTGACTGCTCACCATACAAACTGGAATATAAATCTGGCATGTTGTCAACAACTCCATGTGACTGCCCATACTCCTTAGAGGCATCCTCGTATGAACCCATGGACTAGTCCAAAATAGAATCCTCATCCTGAAAGCCAAAAGGAATCTCCTTCTACTCTACCTCTGCCATCTCCTCCACATCACTCAAGAATGAGTGGCCAGGTCCCGAAGTTTCCTTGTAGATGAAGCAAAGACCCTTCCTCCTTAGCTCATTCTTGCTGCCTGATCCACAAAACCTGATCAGTTCCTCCCTCGCGAATTGTCTCCATAATAGTCTAATATTCTGCTCAACCAACCTTTCAGATAGCTCATAAGCAGCGAGCGAGACCATCTGTTCCTTTATCCAAATGGCCAACAACTTAGAATGTAAATTCTTTCAGATGGCATCACGGTTTCCTATAACTGAATACAATATGGACTACATGTGTTCTTTGACCATGTTTGGATAATGTTTCTTAATGCTGAAAAATATTGGAACATTTGAAAAATCAAATCATCACTCTAGATCAAACATGATGTCATAGGTTCAGAGCTTGGCCACATCTTCCAAAATCTGGAGCTTCTTCCCACTGGTAAGGCCCACGGTGTTATCCAAGTCCTGAAAGGTCTCTACTATCAATCTAAAATTTCTCCTCATAACATCATCATTGTAAGGAGGTATGGGTGCGATCAACCTCATAATGTTACTGAGACATGATGCAACTAGAAGTCTGAAACCTTCACAAGGTTCCTCCAAGAACTTGTGTTGTGTAAGAGCAAGCATAGCTAGTTGTAGAGCCCAGATTAGTTTCTTCCCCTCTAACTGGTTCACTTCAGAAAGGAATGCATCTAATTCATCTAATTTGAAAAGGGGTTTCACAGTGACCTTCATGTGTTTCAAATATGTCCCCAATGCAAAAAAAGTTGTGTTCTAATTCCTCGTTGTTCTGTAAATATTTTGGCGGTTCTTGCTGGAGAAGGGTGTGGATCCCTTTTGAGAATGGTTTGTTGTTCTGTGTGGATTTTTGGTACAATGTTGAATTATGGTTCCAAGGGTCATTGCTTAATTTTTCCAATTTATTTTGGATTTTTATGAGTTTCTCTATGGTTTTAGCCCAAATGAAGAAAAAAGCATTTCTGATAATGCTACCACTGTTTTCTAAGTTAAATGCATTTTTATTTGTTTTTTTATGTCAAACATTTCATGTATATACTGTTTTAGGTATTTTATGAGCAATTCTAACTTCCCAATAATGAGTTTTAATGCTTTATTGTTATTAGTTGTAATCCTCCAATTTACATAATAATACACAAGTCAAAGCATAACATGTCCTTATTTTATCATTCCACTACAACAGAACAAGCATTCAACAAAGTTTAGTAAGAAAAAAAAAATGAGGAACAATTAGACAATGGGACCTGGTTATAGTAGATGACTAGTTCTTTCATCTTGGCATTTTTGTATGTGTTCCAACCCCTGTTACAGCTCCTGCGCAGAATAATCCAACTGAACAACCTAGTAACTATGTCCTGTAGTTGTTGAGGTATGTGCCTTAACTCAAGGATGAGAAGGTAAATATTAAAAGGTTCATCAATGTGTTTCCAATAACAATTAGAGACGAGACTGAGTTTGATGAGCCTCTGCCATTAGAGGAAGCCATCGGAAAATTGAAGCATCGTTATGAGCAGTTGAAACATAATCTCGAGTTCAAGTAGGATTGGAAAGGAAATGACAGTACTAAATGGAAATGGCCTCAGAAGTGGGGAAGATCTCAAGATGCAGATGACAAGGAGAATGTGGCTCCTTGCAAGAAGTTTAATACAACTGAGAAAAGACACGGGTCTTAGATTGAAGAGAAATAGAATAAAGGTAACGATAAGGGACCGTTGTAGTGTTGGATTTGTGGCAAAGATCATTGCGAGAAGGATTGTGCGTTGTACCAGGGTGGAAGGCCTCAAATCTGTAGTGCTCTGGAGATGTAGACAGTTGGGGATGTTGGTCAGAGTATTCCTCGAATTTATGAAGCACTTGATAACGGGCATGCAAATCATCAAACATATATTTAAGATGGAAGGTAAGCTTTGTGATTGAGTTGTTTCCATTTTGATTGATCCTGGATCTAATTATAGTTATGTCATTCCTGACCTGATGGATTAGTGTCATTTGAGTAAAGAAGTGCATGTAGAATCTTGGTTGGTGCGGTTGGCTATATGGACTAAGATAAGAGTTCACCATTGGGTGAGATCTTGTGCATTTTAGTTGAATAGTATCCCTACATGAACACATCTATATGTGCTTCCTTTGGGTTCATATAACATGATTTTGGACATTGATTAGTTGTTCACCCATAGGACTAAGGTAAATTGTTACTAAAATTCTATTGAGTGCCTCGATGATGATGGAGAAAGGAGAATCTTGCAGGGAAATAAGAAGCCTACATCAATGAGGATGGTTACAACTATGAAAGCTAAGCATAATTACAGGAAGGGGCGTGTATTGTTTGCAATTCATGTTTCCAGTGACAAAGAGAAGGATGTTGAAGATGGTGTTGTGAATAGGTATCTTGTTTTGCAGTAGTTTCAAGATGTATTTCTCGTAGAGACTCTATATTTTCCTCCTCATAGAGAGGTGGATTTCTCTATTGATTTAGTACCAAGAGTGGCACCAACATCAAAGGCACCTTACAGGATGAGCACTCTAGAGTTGCTTGATAAGGGATACATAAGGCCAAGTGTGTCACCTTGGGGTGCACCAATATTGTTTGTAAAGAAAAAGGATAATACTCTCAGTTTGTGCATTGATTACAGGCAGTTGAACAAGGTGACCATAAAAAAATAGGTATTCATTTCCACAAATTGATGACTTGTTTGATCACATGAAGGGAGCAACAGTAGTTTCAAAGATTGACCTAAGATCATAATATCATCAAGTGAGCATCAAACAATAAGATATCTACAAGATTGCATTTTGCACGAGGTATGGGCATTATGAGTTTGTGGTGGTTCCTTTTGGTCTTACTAATTCTCTGACCACCTTCATGTGTTTGATGAACAATGTGTTGCGTCCTTACCTGGACAAGTTTTTGATAATTTTATTAATGATATATTGGTATATTCCAAGAATGAGGAGGAGCATGCAAAGCACGTGGAAAGTTTGTAATATTTGAGGAGGCACTTGCAGATTTCATATCTTTGTGTAATTTCTAAACTTGTTGTTTCTTTCACTTCCCATTAGGGCGTCCAAATGTCCATATAAGTGGCAACAATTACATTTATAGGGAGTTCCTGCATAATCAAGGACTTGCTTATGCAATTTTGTGCCTACTTTGATAAAAATGTATAAAGGAAGGCCTGACGCTAGATTAGGATTGACCAATATTCAAGCAATCACTATATAACCCAATTTCTTGAAAGAGAAATCCGCTTCATAATAAAAACCAAGGATATTCTGGATCTTTTGGAAAACGTCTTTAGAACATTATTGTAAAGGGAGGGTAGGAATTCTAACCCAAATTTGGACCACCAAGATCAACTTCGAGTGAGCATTGAAATCCACCTACCATTTTTTTAGAAAGAGTGTTTGAGATCCCCATTGTTAGTGTCGCTGAATAAATGTATCAACGTCCTCTTTTGAATGAGTAATCCACCATAACCATCCTTTTTCCAAAATAATGCATTTGGGTGAGTATCCTATAACCAAAGAGAAATGTTTGACTATCTATATTTTCATAATATGCATGTCCATCTTTTTTTTGGTGAACCTTTCCACTATAGCAGCTTCTTCCATTCCATATATGTCATTTAGTTTGATATCTCCTCCCAGGACTAAGTTGGGTTCATCTACCTTCCTTTCCACACATTTTTTGTTGGATTTTTGAGTGTTTTTCTATGATTGCAACTATGAGGGAAGTTGAGAGTTTGTAGACCCATGAATCATTTCCCTGGTTAGTATATTGCATAAGAAATTGACTATGGAAGGTAAACTATGAGAATTGGGGATACTCTATTGAAAATGATAAACCGATGCTACAAAGAAGTGATCTCCGTTGAAAGTCGAAGGGTTTTAGGTAGGGTGGATGTCAGAATTGAATGGGAGATTGGAGGGACCACAAACTGAGAGAGAAATTAGAGAAGGGCACAAGAGACGAGAGTGGGGAAAGTGGAAGGAGGCGGGGAGGGATCATGAAAAGTGGCAACATTGAAAGGTGTCAGATCATAGATGGTGGATTGATTTTATGGAGATGCTAGAGATAACAGGGAGGGTAAAATATGAGGGGAAGCCCATATTTCATAGCCATCAAAAGGGTCATCTGAATAATCCAGATGGTTGACTTCCATATTGGGTTAAGGGATAAATAAGGCATGTATGCTCTGCAACTAAAACATCAAGATCAAACCCTAAAATGAAGCTTTAGAGCCCACCAATCATAATGTATTTATATAAAAGAAATTATATGAAACATTTATCAATAATTTTATGTGTAAATTAGGTTTTTCTATACCAAATATTGTAATATACATTTTTTTATTGTCCTTTTTCTAAACTCATCATATATTTTCTCTAAATTGCACTTAAAACCACACTTGAAGTGGAGTATTCACAATAAATCATGTTTTGTGGTAGTGAATTGGATAATGTTTTACTATACATGTAATTAGCTTGTGAAGCAACTTAACCACTTGGTATTAATACGACAACCTCAATAATATTTGACTTCGAATTTTTAGTATGGCGAATGAGTTTACCCTTTATATATAAGGTAATTCGGGTTGAAATGAGAGTGGTTTTTTTTTTTTTTTTTTTTTTTTTTTTTTTTTTAATTGGTTGGTTGATCTCATGCATTAGATTAATGATAAATTAAAAAGTGTGTAAGCATGTAAGTTCATCCACGGACTTTTCCTAGATTAAACATGTTAAAATTTTGAAGAATCTGACTAAATTGAAACTAGCACAGTGCTAGTCTGAGGGAAGACCATCTACCCAAGATTGGGAAACTAAATCGTCTCCCTAAGTGTCTTGTAGTAAAATTTTAACATTGAAAATAGAGTTAATATGCGAAAAAAACTAGAGGAAACTAGGGAAATATTTCATGGTTTGTGAGGGTGCTCCTGTACATGTTGGAAGTTATCTAAAGGGGTCACCTCAACCTTTTAGCAGTCACGATGGTCCTTCCCATTCAACTCTTTTGGTGTCTCTTCCCTCAACATGTTAGTAGTAGCTTCCTTACTGCTAGTGGTTCACTTCTTTCCATCAATGTTCAACAATATTGACTTTTCTAAGGCCCTCTTCTCCCTTTTTGCTATCTCTGGCTTCTCAAGACTAGAAGTTGAGCACCATGAAGAACTGAGTTCAAGGGACTCGAAGAGCTAGATCCAAAGTTTTCTAAAGAATTAGAAGTAGTATAAGGTGGGGGAGGTCGGGGGGAATTAGATTCCCAACTCTCCAGCCAGAAAATATAAAGTAGACCTTGCCTGGACAAGGTCGAAATATAAATCAATGATATAGCACTCCACCACCCTTAAACAATCCTCCTGGTCTCTTATATTCCTTCTAAACATATTTCACAGTGCCCAATGACCATCACTTATATTTGGCACAAATACAACAACATTTGGCAAATATCACAATTAAACACGAAATAACTCATAATCAGTTAAAATGATAATTTTTCTAGCATATGCTACTTGGTCGAAGTCGGGGGGTCTAGTTGGTGTAGGTTAGGCTGAGTTTTATAAATATATTTTGTTCTTCCTTCCTTGGGTATCTCCATGATATAATGCTTGAATATGTTGCACATGATTTTGGAGATGTTGCATGTCTACATTTAGAATTTGCATTTTTTGATATTGTAAAGAGATGATGTTGGTCAATCCTTTCAAATTAATAGTGTAGAAATTTATCTAATGGATTCAATGCGATCTTGTAATGTACTAAAACAAAACACTGAATCACTTCTAAAAAATTTGCTGATCCAGGGTAAATTCTGTTTACCCTTAACCAATACCTTTTACTTAGGCTGACCGTTAGAATTGCATTAATTAAAGTGCTAATGAACATAAATGAACAATTGCATGTTGTAAAGAAGAGGAACATAATATGTCAAAATCAGCAATCATAAGAACACGTCGATTGATAACGGATTTCGTCTAGGAGGGACTACATCTCCGGGCCTCCGTGTCAAGATGGTGTAGGTCACTGCATTAAGTGTTGTAAGGAGTGAAGATGTACATGGATGTGTTTTCTTTGACAAACAAGGAAAATTCCCTCACGTAGGAGTGGTTAGACCTCTCTATGAGATGTTCCACTACCAGAACTCTCATTAATAAAAAAGACTCCTATCAGTATGACAATAGCTCACACATAAAGACTATGAGTATCCCGCCAGCATGGCAAACAAAGGGATCTCAAACGACATACATGTGGCAATGAGTATCCCGCCAACATGGCATCAAAGGGATCTCAAACATAATACAAATCCATGACAGAAAGTACATCACTAACAAAACAAGACAAGATCCCACGACTCATACATCAACAAGGATCTGTACGGCACTATGCATCTCAGGGACAAAGAAGTACATGAAATCAACTCATCATATACCTCACGCTGAAGATGACTTGAAGAATGGGCTACTGCGCTTTTGGATATGAAATCACCATCACAATCGTGGCGTCGAAAGGTGTGAAATCGACTGCTCACTCGCTGAAAGCTGACACCTACAACTTCACTTCAAAATGTGACCAAAAAATATAAAGCTCAGATGGAAAATCTAAATATGCCATCAAATTTGTGGTATCAAGTAGTGAAAAAATGAATGCCCATTTTCTTAATTCTGATGAAGTGAAAATATGGGGCAAAAAGGAATATTTTAGATTCCCCCTAGATTCCTTCAATATGCTGCTCCATGGGTGGACTGGAAAACTGCAACTCAAAAGGCGAATCCAACCTCGCCATTGTGTTCCCTGCGAAAAAGCGTGAAAAATTACTATAAACTTAACTATATTTCGACGTGGAGAAAAATTACTTCGCCGAGAAAATTTCAAGGCTCATGGTTCCACCTGCATAATTATCGCTCCACGCTCATGGTTCCACCTACAATTAAAACTCAGTCTCGAAATTCGTGCGCGCTCTCCTATGGTCTGGTCTGGGCGCACTAGTGAAAAATGAGGTTTATATTGAAAAGTATGCGCGGATTACACAATGAATCTGTTGGCTAAGTTGGTTATGGATCAGAATGGAAGGGAGGGGGTCAGGTGGTCAAACCCCGCCCCCTCTTCTTTTAAGTTGAAATTCATTTTAAAAATCCCACTGCATTTGTTTTAACCTGCTGCATTAAGTGTGATGGCTCCTCATGGGGAGCCGGACCCGCATGTGGTGGCCTGCCTAAAACCCCCGTCGGTGCTAATGATACGTGGCAAGGTTGTTGTGTGGGTTTGGGTTGGTGCATTTAATGGTGGTGTGGGCGCCCAGGAAGCGGGCCAGCCGTTCTGGCCTGGTGGGTTCGAGCCCCGCCGCCCACAGTCTTTGATTGTTTATACAAAAATATATATGCTCAGTGGTTGGGGTGGCGGGGTTGACCGTCGACCACCCCACCACATATGTGGTTGCCATGTGGGCGGGTCCGACGGGGTCATGGCCGCCGGCCCCCCAATGGGAGGGCGGATGCCACGACCAAACTTAGTGTTTTTTTATTAATAAGAAATTGGTAGTTTCGAAATTTTCGAGAATGGACCGAAGGAGTGAAACTAATGGTCCCACAAGTTTGCTTGGAATTCGGCTTGAGCTTACCAGAATCTGGTGGCTGGGTTTCGTCCAAATTGTGGCCTCCTTAACCTGCCAAGTCATCCAAGTCACCCCAAAACTTTGATCGCTCCTAACTTTCGCATATGGGCTCGGTTTGACGAACCGTTCACACCACCGAGATTAGGACAACGAGATATTCAACCTGAAGCTGGTTCGAGATAAATCCAAAAACTTTGATTTTTGAGCCCTCTTTACCCTATGTGTGTCTCTAGAGCCACCTGGATCAATCCTCCCCACTATGGAGATTTTGGTCCTCCAAAAGCATCGACAAGAATCTGTACTTTTGTGTACTATGTCTGCACCACAAGAGTCCTGAAAAGGTCACCCTTCCATCTCCTTCACCTTTTTCCTTCAAAGCCTTGAGCGATGAACTGACACCTACACCTTCTACAAACCTGTAGTACAATCCCTTGCAAATTACATGCTCAAATTGACCAATATATGACCGAAAACATCTCCCATACTTTCCACGAGTTTATAACATGTACTCGGTGGTCAAGCTTACATCGAGATGGAAATCACCCCCAACTATCATTATAAGACCAACAATATCATCATCGCATTTCGAAGTGATGGATAACACCTTATCACTTTTACATCAAAGAAATGCAACTCATGACTTATAAAACAAGGCCAAAAAATATCATTGTCGCTTAAACAAGTGATGGAAAACACATCATCACTTTCACAATTAGAAATGTGACCAATGATTTACAAGCACGACCACGACAAGCTAACATATCTTGAACAAGCAATCTAGAAGAACCATCTCTCACTTATCAAAGGGAATGGGTCACCCCCCCTGTGGGATATTTTCTTGTCGATCAGCTCTTTCGACTAGTTCATGCACGGACGCTTTGTCCTTAAGGTGCTGCTCTGGATGGAGTCTTCAACACGTGGCTCTTTGGTGGCCACTTCGGTCACAATGGGTGCAAAAGGTATTTTTCCTCCAAACCTGCTTAACCGATTTCTTTTCGTGTTGGGAGAAGGCTTTTCATGCCTCATCCTCCTTTGTGTTGCCATCCTTTTCCAACACTTGGAAATCACATGGTTATTTAAACCACAAAAATGACACGTTTTGCGATTCCATGATTTACGACCGTGGTTATCAACATTCTTATAATCAAAATGCACTCTGGAATAATGAGACTTATTATACCTTCTATGGTGGTCTCTAGTGCGATCATGGTGATGGGAGCTCGCCTTAGCTCTTTCACTGCAACATGCGCTACCATGGGATGATGGTGAAGTGTCCCCGTCATTCCTCTTCCCTAGAGAGTTCATCAATACTGTTTGCCCTTGATTTCCTTCGAACATCCTTCTTCATTGTACCCCAAACCTGCATATCAAGGTCGTTGCACAACCTCTAATGGTTGGGTTATGCCTTGGCCATGAACGCCAAGTCCTCCTCCTTTGTACCCCATCTTGACGAGGAGCCTCATGTTGGTTCCTGAAATGGGTATCTCCACACTTCCAACCGAAATGATATCATGTGTAGAAACTGAAGAGAAATCAACACTATTTACCTTAGCTGTTGATTGCGAAACAGGTGAATAAGGCTTCTCTAAGCCTTCGTTGCACTTCACTTTCTCCAAGGCCTTTGTCGCGGCTTGTAACTGAAGCTACAATTGTTGCTTCTCCTCCTTCTCTTCCTGTAGGAGTGCCTTCAATGCATCATGATCTACTTGAAGAATTTCGTTGTTGCGCTTCAATTCTTCCCATGCCTTTGTCGTGGCTTGCAACTGAAACTACAATCGATGTTTATCCCCCTTCTCTTCCTGTAGGAGTGTCTTCAATTCATCGTTCTTCGCTACTTTTTTTTCGTAAGCCTCATACAACATGTCCGCTTTCTCAGAGACCCTAAGCATGGTCTCTTACAAGTCCTTGACATTCTCCATGGCTCAACTTAGCGAACGTTCAACAATTCACGCCTGCAATCTAATCAGCAAGAAGATCTACTCTGATACCACTTAATCCAGAGTAAATTCTGCTTACCCTTAAGCAAGACCTTTTACTTCAGCTGATTTTTAAAATTGCATTAATTAAAGAATTAATGAACAAAAATGAACAACTGCATGTTGTAAAGAAGAGGAACATAATATGTCAAGATCAACAATCATAAGAACATGTCGTTTGATAATGGAGTTCATCCAGGAGGGACTACATCTCTAGGCCTCCGTGTCAAGATGTTGTAGGTCACTGCATTAAGTGTTGTAAGGAGTGAAGATGTACATGGATGTGTTTTCTTTGACATACAAGGAAAATTCCCTCACGTAGGAGTGGCTAGAATTCTCTACGAGATGTTCCACTATCAGAACTCTCATGCATAAAAAAGACTCATATCAGTATGACAATAGTTCACACATAAAGATTATGAGTATCCCGCCAACATGGCAAACAAAGGGATCTCAAACGACATACATGTGGTAATGAGTATCTCACCAACATGGCATCAAAGGGATCTCAAACATAATATAAATTCATGATAGAAAGTACATCAATAACAAAACAATACAAGATCCCATGACTCATACATCAATAGGGATCTGTACAGCACTATGCATCTTAGGGACAAAGAAGTACATGAAATCAACTCATCATATACCTCACGTTGAAGATGACTGAAGAATGGGTTGTTGCATTGTTGGATTCGAAATCACCATCACAATCGTGGCTTCGAAAGGTGTGAAATCGACTGCTCACTCACTGAAAGCTGACACCTGCAAATTCACTTCAAAAAGTGACCAAAAAATATAAAGCTTGGATGGAAAATCTGAATATGCCATCAGATTTGTGGCGTCGAGTAGTGCAAAAATGACTGCCCATTTTCTGAATTCTGATGAAGTGAAAATCTGGGGCAAAAAGGAATCTTTTAGATTCTCCCTAGATTCCTTCAATATGTTGTTCCATGGGTGGACTGGAAATCTGCAACTTAAAAGGCGAATCCGACCTCGCCATTGCATTCCCTGCAAAAAACCGTGAAAAATGACTGTAAACTTGACTAGATTCCGACATGGAGAAAAATTACCTCCCTGGCAAAATTTTAAGGCTTATGGTTTTGCCTGCATAATTACTGCTCCACGCTCATGGTTCTGCCTGCATAATTACTGCTCCACGCTCATGGTTCTGCCTACAATTAAAACTCAGTCTCGAAATCCGTCAGTGCTCTCCTCTATTCTGGCCTGGGCGCACTGGTGAAAAATGAGGTTTATATTGAAAAGTATGGGCGGATTACATAATGAATCTATTGGCTAAGTTGGTTATGGATCTGAATGGAAGGGAGGGGGTCAGGTGGTCAAACCCTGCCCCCTCTTCTTTTAAGTTGAAATTCATTTTAAAAATCCCACGACATTTTTTTTAACCTGCCGCATTAAGTGTGATGCCTCGTCATGGGGGTCGAACCCGCATGGGGTGGCCTGCCCGAAATCCCCGCCGGTGCTGATGATACGTGGCAAGGCTATTGTGTGGGTTTGGGTTGCCACATTTAATGGTGGTGTGGGCACCTGGGAGGCGGCCGATCGTTCTGGTCGCGCGGCTTCGAGCCCCGCCGCCCACGATCTTTGATTGTTTATACAACAATATATTTGCTCGGTGGTTGGGGTGGCGGGGTTGACTGCCTACCACCCCACCACATATGTAGTTGCCACATGGGCGGGTCTGGCGAGGTCATGGCCGCCGCCCTCAAACCACCCACACAAATTTTAAATATAAAATTGTTTTGACCATTGGATGGGAGGGCGAATGCCACGACCAAACTTAGTTTTATTTTTTTATTTTTCTTATAATAAGAAATTGGTAGTTTTGAAATTTTCAAAAATCGACCGAAGGAGTGCAACTAACGGTCCCACAAATTCGCCCAGAATTCAGCCTGAGCTTGTCGAAATCCAGTGGTCAGGTTTCATCCAAATTGCGGCCTCCTTAACCTGCTGAGTCATCCAAGTCACCCCAAAACTTTGACCACTCCTAACTTTCGCATACGGGCTCGGTTTAACGAACCGTTTGCACCACCGCGATCATGACGACAAGATTTTCAACCTCAAGTTGGTTCGAGAGCAATCCAAACACACTGGTTTTTGAGCCCTCTTTGCCCTGTGTGTGTCTATGGAGCCACCTGGATCATTTGCAGAAACCAAATATGATCGCATATCACATAATATAAAAGAGAAAGAATTTATCAATCACACAACACAATATGTATTTGGGGAAAACAACTTCTCAAAACCCCACTATTTGTATATTTCATAAAGTCAAGATCATGAAACAATACAATGTTATTTCCCTCACTGATAAGCCTCTACACTCTGTTGACTGTCTCACTCTGATATAGGAAAAATTGGTCCAATACTTAACCAATTCTTAGCCTCTGTCCGACCAACCTTGCTTATGCATTCTTGGAGGAATTGTGGCCCTATTAATTAGGAAACTCCCAAGAATTGATTGCGCAATGTTAGAGTTCAGCAGCGGAAATATTTAAATAAAACACAGACACACACAACATTCAACCATGAAAAAACAGAGATTTTAACGTGGTTCACCCAACCAATCTGGGCTACGTCCACCTAACAGGGTATCGACAATCTCATTCATCAACAGGAGAAAATACAATAGCAGAGTTTCTCATCTGCTCAGCTCTTCCTCACTACACATTCCTCATCATGCTAACTTGCCTCTACGGGCTTACATTTTATAGCTATGAATGAAAACAAACTCATAAATTCTCTCACAACAAATATAGGATGCATTAACTCCTCATCAGAAATTGATGGAGCCAATGTAGCAACAGATCCTATTGTTGTCACCTACATGAGATTTTCTCCAAATTTAATTAAAAAATAAATCTCAACAATCTTTACCTTGACAACAATTAGCCTGATACTCTGTTCCATTATTATTATTATCTTTTCTGCAAGCCAAGAGAAGCTAGACACCACCGTAGCTTCTCTAACAAAACTGGTTTCGTGAACATGTCTGCACAGTTTTCCTTTGTATGCACCTTTTCAAGAGAGACTCCCCTTTCAGTGATAACCTGTCTTACAAAATGGTACTTGATAGGTATATGCTTTGATTTACTATGATAGGCCGGTTTCTTAGCCAAATGAATTTCACTTTGACTATCACAAAATAACTTGATGTTTTCCTGCAACCTACCAAACTCACCAAACAAACCTTTCAACCAAACTACTTCTTTTCAAGCATGTGAAGCAGCTATGTATTCTGCTTCTGTAGTGGATAAAGCAACAATGTTCTATAGCTTTGACATCCAGCTAATAGCTCCACCTGCAAGAGTAAAGACATACCCTGAAGTTGACCTTCTCTTATCCAAATCACCTCCAAAATCGGAATCAACATATCCACAAACATATTCACTGCTTTTGTTATAAGTGATACAATAATCACTTGTGCCTCTCAGATACCGAAGCACCCATTTCACTGCTGACCAGTGTTCTTTTCCTGGATTTGCCATATACCTGCTCACAACCCCAACTGCATGTGAAATATCTGGTTGAGTACAAACCATCGCATACATCAAACAACCTACTACATTAGCATATGGAATTCGATACATATATTCCTTTTCTTCATTAGTGTTAGGACATAAACTTGAAGAAAGCTTAAAATGGGAAGCAAAAGGGACTGAAACAGGCTTCACATTGTTCATACCAAACCTCAAGAGTATCTTCTCAATATACTTCTGTTGTGATAGCCACAGCTTACCATTGCTCCTGTCTCTGAAAATCTCCATGCCCAAAATATGTCTTGCTGCTCCTAGACCTTTCATATCAAACGTCCTAGCCATCTGAGCCTTTAACCTGTTGATCGATGTTATGCTTTTGCTTGCTAAAAGCATATCGTCAACATACAACACTAAGCTAATGAACATGCCATTACTTAATTTCTTAAAGTAAACACAATGATCATATTCACTTCTAATATAATTTTGACTCATCATGAAAGAATCAAATTTCTTGTACCATTGTCGAGGCGACTGCTTCAGACCATACAATGATTTCTTGAGCCTGCAAACAAATTTCTTGTTGCGATTTTGAACAAACCCTTCTGGTTGTTCCATGTAAATCCCCTCATCTAAATCTCCATGTAGAAATGCAGTTTTAACATCTAGTTGTTGTAACTCTAAATCAAGTAAAGCAACTAATGCTAACACAATCCGAATTGAAACAATTTTTACAACTAGTGAAAATATCTCATGAAAGTCAATGCCGGCTTTCTGAGAAAAACCTTTCGCGACCAGCCTCGCTTTATACCTGTCTTCTGTATCATCAACACCCTTCTTCAATTTGTAAACCCACTTACATCCTACAGTTTTCCTGTCTTTAGGAAGTTCTACCAGATCCCATGTGGCATTCTTGTCTAATGCCTTCATCTCGTCCTTCGTAGCCTCTTTCCACTTACCAATGTTTGAACCTTCTATAGCTTCCTGATAGCACAAAGGTTCATCATCGTTAGCAGTTAAAGCAACTGAAGTAACATAATCATCATACCTTTTAGGAAAATGTCTGATTCTCGTAGACCTCCTTAAAGATGTTTCTGGTACTTTCCCAATTTGTTGATTATTATCTATAGGAACTTCTTCATGATCAGCATCTGAAACACGTTCATGATCTGCATCTGAAACATGTTCATGATTTGAATCTGAAACTTGTTCATCTAGACTATTATCAGTATTTGAACTGGTTTCAAACTGAATGTGTTGAAGCTTAGGTGCATTATCCTGTTTCAATTCATCATCTACATCTGGATTTTCAAGTGAAGAGTCATTAAATTTAACATCTCTGTTAATGATGATCTTGTGAGTAGTAGGATCCCACAACCTGTATCCCTTAGTCCCATCACCATATCCAACAAAGATATATCTTTTTGATTTAGGATCTAATTTAGAACGCTGATGTTTCGGAACTAGAGCATATGCATCACAACCAAAAACTTTCAGTTTAGAATAATCACATGGATAACCTTTCCATACCTCTTGAGGAATTTTGCATCCTATTGCAGTTGATGATGATCGATTTACCAAGTAACAAGCTGTAGAAACTGCTTATGTCCACAATTCCTTCTGCAAATTGGCGTTACTAAGCATACTTCTTGCTCTCTCTAAGAGAGTCCTGTTCATGCGTTTAGCAACTCTGTTTTGCTGAGGAGTATATACAGTGGTTTTATGTCTTTCAATCCCAGCATCTTTGCAATAATTATCAAATTCCTTTGAAGTAAACTCACCACCATTGTCAGTTCTTAAACATTTAATTGTTCTTCTAGTGATGTTTTCAACTAATGCTCTAAACTGTTTGAAAACTGTGAATACATCAGACTTCTTCTTTAACATGTAGACCCACACTTTTCTAGAGAAATCATCAATAAAAGATACAAAATATGACGATCCTACATATGAGGTTATAGGAGATGGACCCCAAACATCAGAATGGATATAATCAAGGATTCCCTTACTAGTATGTTTTCCAGTTTTAAACTTCTGCTTGCTTTGTTTCCCAAACAGACAATGTTTGCATAAATCTAACTTAGAAGATTTTAAACTAGGAAGTAACTTACGATCAGATAAAATTTTTAATCCTCTTTCGCTCATATGGCCCAACCTTTGATGCCATAAACGAATAGAATTATTATTAGTTTTCATATAATGTGAGAAGCTTCAATGATCGACTACATTCTTCCTTCTAGCGAAAAAAAAATAAATAAATAAATAAAATAAAATAAAATAAATAAATAAATAAATAAATAAAAAATAAATAAATAAATAAATAAATAAATAAATAAATAAAAAATAAATAAAAAAATAAAAAATAAAAAAATAAAAAATAAAAAAAAATAATAAAAATAAAAAATAAAAATAAAAAATAAAAATAATAAAAAAATAAAAAAATAAAAAAATTAAAAAAAATAAAAATAAAAAATAAAAATAAAAATTAAAAAAATAAAATAAAAATAAAAATAAATAAATAAATTAATTAATTAATTAATTAATTAATTAAAAAATAATAATAATAAATAAATAAAAAATAAATAAAAAATCAAAAAATCAAAAAAATCCAACCTTCTTTGCTTGCATTACTAGTAAAATTCCTTTATAAACTTTCATTACTCCACCTTGAATAAAGGTTTTATGTCCATTAGTGTCTAGTACTCCTAGTGAAATGAGGTTTTTTCTTAGTTCAGGTACATGTCTTACATCAGTTAAAATTTTATTTGTCCCATCAAACATTTTAATCTGGATGCTTCCAATTCCCACAATATTACATGAGGCATCATTTCCCATGTAAACAACTCCATCATTGATTGATTTATAAGTTTTAAACCACTCTCTATGAATGCACATGTGATTTGATGCACCAGAATCTAACAGCCAATGTTGATCATGATTAGACAAACTAACTGATAACACTTCATCACTCATACCTGAAATGGATGCCGACTCTGTATCTGTCGTGTTTTCTTCTTTCTTTTCTGTCGAAGAGTCTCCTTTGGATGTTTCCTGTCTCTTCCAACAATCCTTCTTCAAATGTCCTGATTTGCCACAAAACCAACACTTTACCTTACTCTTCTTCCCTTTCGATTTTGAACGCGAGTTGTTGTGCTTACTGAAGCATCTTTCTTTAGAACGACCTCTAACCATCATTGCTTCTGATGTAGAGGTTTCTGAATTTGACCTCTTCCTTGTTTCTTCGGACAACAAAGCTCCAACAACATCATCAAATTCAAGGGTTTCTGATGAACTAAGACTTATAGAAGTAACAAAATGATCCCATGACTCGGGCAACGAGCATAATAAAGTTACATCTTTATCTTCTGATTCAAATTTTACTTCTATACTTTCTAACTGCACCAGGAGAGTATTAAAGGTATTCAGATGATCAGTTATCGTCGTACCTTCCTTCATGCGCAAGCTGTACAACTGTCGCTTCAGAAGAATCCTATTGGTTAAGGATTTTGTCATGTATAGCTTTTCAAGCTTTGTCCAAAAACCAGCAGCAGTTTTCTCTGACACGATGTTAAACAAAACATCATCCACCAAACACAGTCGAATGCCGCTCAGTGCTCTTTCATCCAAATCACTCCATTCATCATCTGTCATGGTGTAAGACTGTTTGGCTTTTCCCAACAGCGCCTTCGCCACGCCTTGTTGCACAAGTAGATCATACATCTTCACTTTCCAGATCTCGAAGTTGTTTTTTCCATTGAACTTCTCGATCTCAAATCGGGCACTTTGTGTTTTTGCCATGTTTATTAGCTTGTGTCACAAAAAACTCCAATTGCAACTCTTAATAAATGAAGTGTTTAATTTTAATAAAAAAAAAATCATTTTTGATTAGAAAACCTTTGCCTTTAAAAAAAAAATGCCCTCAAGCTAAAAAAGGCCTTTCCTTCTTTAATACCATGTGCAAATGGCAATTTAATACAAAAACATTATGCAAGGCTTTTAATAAATGGTAATTAATACAAATTACCAATCGATTTTTTTAAAACACATACCATATGCAAATGGCATTGCCATTTTTAAATGTCAAATCGATTTTTAAACCACCTCAAAAATGATTTATTGTGACCACTTCAAAATCGTTTGTTCCCTTTTTTCTTTCAAAAGAAAAATGTTGCAATAAAAGATGATTTGAATGGCATTTTGAATACCATTATACTTTAATGAAAAAATCGATTTTGTAAAAAAGACCTTGCATCATAAATACCATTGTAACTTAACGGAATTTGTATCTGAATAAACCTCCAATCGATTTTCACTTAAGACTTTTGAAAATGCAAATCAGCGTTTTAATAAATCGATTGAATAACCATACCCCAGTGGCTCACCGTCCACGTTGAACCAGGCTCAGTCCACAGTCAACGGCCCTGAATGCTGCAGTTCTTTTCCATGCAAGCTGCCTCTCAGCAACACAGCAACGCAAAATATAACACTTCTCTCCACCGCAGCAAACCTGGCCTACGTAACAGATCTTCACTGTCTCAGCTGTCATGGCCTTACGTAACAAATCTTCATGGTCTCAGCGGTCAAACACAAAAGAAAAAAATTGTGTTGCTGCAGATACGTTGATTTCTAATGGCGTTGTTTCTGCACAAGCTCACGACTCTTGCTCTGCTCAGCAAATCTGGCCTCACGGCCACTCAGTAGTTCTGGGTTCGTTTGGCAGCGATTACGCAGCAAACACGAAGCTCAAACAACCAGCTCTGATACCAAGTGTTAGAGTTCAGCAGCGGAAATATTTAAATAAAACACAGACACACACAACATTCAACCATGAAAAAACAGAGATTTTAACGTGGTTCACCCAACCAATCTGGGCTACGTCCACCTAACAGGGCATCGGCAATCTCATTCATCAACAGGAGAAAATACAATAGCAGAGTTTCTCATCTGCTTAGCTCTTCCTCACTACACATTCCTCATCATGCTAACTTGCCTCTACGGGCTTACATTTTATAGCTGTGAATGAAAACAAACTCATAAATTCTCTCACAACAAATATAGGATGCATTAACTCCTCATCAGAAATTGATGGAGCCAATGTAGCAACAGATCCTATTATTGTCACCTACATGATATTTTCTCCAAATTTAATTAAAAAATAAATCTCAACACACAATTCCTATAAGGAATCCTGATGACCTCATGCATGACCTGTACAATTTTCTAATTATACAAGTGATAGTTATCTTCCCTTTAACCCCATTATCAACTGAGCCTTCCTTAGAAATGGCATGCAACAACTATTTATAATGAATTATCAATTAACTGATTGATCAATACTTGTGAATTAAATCATATTTAATTCACTCGACCTCTCACTAGCTCATCACTCAGTTAGAACTAGTTAAACTGATTTTAACTCAATTAATTACAACTCACAAAAAACTATAACTTGGACCCACTAAAAATAGGAAAGTACTATGCATGCCTCCTCTTTGACCCTCAACTCGAATTTACCAAGCTAACTAAGTCTTCTTGAATCAGTTAACTAATACAAGTTTTCATGTGATGGAATTCCAATTTTTACTTCCAATTTAATTAAGGGAAAAATTAAATCAGAAGCACACTTGGGGTGCCATTTATTGTTGCCATTTCAACACTCCCTCTCAACATGAAAGGGATTGTCTGCTACCCCGATCTTGCCGCTGTGGAACTCAAATTGGCCTCTTGACAGTGTCTTCGTTAAGATGTTTTCATCTTGCTCCTCAGTGGGGATGTACTCTAATGACATAATCTGTCTCTGCACACAATCTCTAAGATAGTGATACCGGATATCAATATGCTTAGACCTGTCATGAAAAACTGGATTAACTAAGAGTTTGATGCAACTCTAGTTATCACAATGTATCACCGTCGAATCCATATGTCGATCAAACAAACCAACAAGTATCTTCCTTGTTACACAGTAATTTGTCACCGTCCTTACCATTCCCCATCCCGCACAATGGAGGACCCATTCTGTGACCTGTGAACATTGTCATGCCTTGAAAACATCATCAATGCATTCCTCTAAACATGAGCTTTATTTGCCCTTGAGACATCTCCTTGCAAAAATCATGAAAAACATCCCTTTTGGCATTGGCGCGGGCAGGCAGTTCAGTACTCGCGCCAATGGGGAAAATCCTGCAAAGAGGTCGCGCCAACTGGCGCTCTGTCATAGAGCCGTAGTCGCGCCACCCAATTTAGGGACTATTTTTTAAATAAGGATGGCGGAAGTTGAGTTCCAACAAACTCACAAACCATTGCCTATCTTGAGTTGGGAGGTTTGGCTGCGGGAGTTCTATGGAAGGGAAGTGGTTTTTCCACCTCCCATGGAACCTTCCTTATTGATAGGGCCAATCCCATAATAATAGGGATCCCAACTCCCTCCTTCCCCATCTATAAAAGCCTGCTCAATCCCATGGCAAGCTAGTCTTGAAGTGCCTAAGCTTTGAATCTCCATATTCCCAAGAGCCTTTGTGCTGTAAAGAATCTTCTCTTTCCCTTAAGGCCGACTCAAGTAAGGAGACCATTGTCGAGAGACTCCGGAGAGGTTTTTCCTTTCCTTGGCTAGCTTTGCGAGACGTGGACGACCGGAGACCCGTCCGAAGGAGACCGCGACGTCAGAACTTGGTTGTAATCTTTCTTCGTTCATTATTTACTAGATGATTATGATTATGGTTCCACTCCGTTTTCCATCATGTTAATGCGAGTAACATCCTTTCTGACTGATGTTTAGTTACGTATGCTAGTTTCTATGCTTGTATCTGTTCGTTTCTTCCATGTGCAGGTGTTCATCCGCGGAGATCGTGGAAGGATTGTGATCTGCCGGGGCTGAAGAACGGGGACGCTTCTTCTTCAGATTATAGCATTGGAATCCAGGTAGGCTTCTATTCCTAGTCTTTCCATTCGTAACTAGGAGCTTGCGTCATAACATTGTTTGATTGTTGCTAGACCCCTGCTGGGCTAGTAGGGATCGCCTCTGTCCGCAGAGGGGATTTACCTCCTCAACAAATTGGCGACTCCGCTGGGGAGATCGTCCGGATTTCATTGTCTCGTTTATGTTGTCTCGCTTTGATTGTTTTATGTTTCCCCTTGCTTGATGAACCTTTTGGGTTGGGTTCTTTCACTGTTTTTGCTTCTTGGTATGCTTAGCTTGCATTGGTCTGTTTCTGGAGTAGCTTGTTTTTAATTTTTGGCTGAGAAACTCGACTGGCGCGGTTTTTAACCCGACAGTCGCGCCAATTGGCGCACGTTGCCTTTGTCCAGCCCGCGCCAATTGCTTCCTGGCGCCAGTTTCACACTTACAGTCGCGCCACCCCTGCGAGTTTTTTGAGTTTCCTCATTTTTGAGCTCTCTGGATTTGATCAGTGTTTTTCTTCTTGACTTTCCGACTGCCTGAGTGTGTTGGAGTCCTGTTTGGCTGGGAATTCACCTTTGTCCTTTGGTTGTTTGCTTTTATCTACCGATTTCACGTTTTAAGCCCTAGGGCATCTAGTGGCTTAGTGTATCGAGCCCTCCTTGGGAGTTTTGGTGTTTTGATTGTCCTGTCAACTATCTGATTGATTCTCCGCATCCTCTAAGTAGTTCTTCATTGTTTTATTGCGATTTTTGGGTGATTGTTCATTCCTTCATTCGAAATTCGTTTGGTCTTGCCTTGGACCTAGATCACACGGTCCATTGGGAGCTTTTGAGTCTCTTCTTTGCTTTGAGAGACTTTGGTCGATTTGGGGATCTGATTGCTTGCATTGTTGAGTGAATTTTGTTTGTTTCGCTCTCTTGGATATCATTTCTCAAATTGTTCCTTTTGTTTTCAGTGTACATTAGCTATTAAACATTGAAAATCAAAAAAAAATCTCTTTTGCTTTTGATAATTAGTGCCAATTGTGATCTTTTCCATATCGCTAGTGATTAGTGTTTTGAATGAAAAGTTTTCAATTGCATTAGTTGCATTAGAGACATTGTTGTTTGTATTCCATTCATTTCATTTGTATAAAAGCTCTCAACTCTTATTTAACTAGTTTTCATCGAACGAAATGTTGCACTGTGGCATATAGCTTGCATTTAGGAGTCTTTCGAGACACTACATACGATAGGGCCTGGAAATTGAAACTTAATTGAAGATCAACTGTAAAATTTATTCAATTAACCTAAAGCAGCATTGGAACTTAACGAAACATATTTAGAAGGTCTAGGCTAGAGACGTGTTCCGGCGTCGTTAAACCTAGCAGCTGTCGTTCGCCTGTTGGCTTTAGACGGCGCTAGTACGGACTTGCGCTCCCCGTACCGTCGCGTATATAAAGGGAGATCCCTCTAGGTTTTCAATCCTTTATCCACAGGAAGCCGAGTCTGCCGCCCTATACCCGTGATACACCGAACACAGCATTCGGGGAGACTACCTGCACGTACGGAAAGTCCTTGGTCGATTTCTGTTTCATTATTGAAACCAAGGTGTATATTGCGGTTCACGGATATTTGGTACACCCTTTGTGCCTAGTTTTTCCTGAGCAGTCATTTGGTCTTTTCTGACTCCCTAAACTTGAAAAGACCGTCAAGCGCTTGTCCTTTCACGCTTGTGTCAACTTTGAAAGAGATAGAGTCATCTTTTTATCGTTTCTCGACTCTTAAAATATGAAACGGTAGAATTTCTTACTTTCCAATGTGGTAAAATTAATCGCCCACGATTACACACCTGTTTAGACATTGCTTGTTGACCGTTTGATCGTGCGTCTTAACTCGTTTTCGGCCCGTGTGTGGTTTTGAGTTTTGATGGCAACTTTTTCAGAGTTCACCAACCAAGGAATCCCCTCAGAAGGGAATCCTGGTCATTTTCCTCCTTTTGGAAATGTTGGTGCTCCTTACATGGCGACATTGTCCCTTCCTGGTTTAACTGTTGGGTTGCCTGTTTGGTTGTTCTCAACCTCTATTGTCCCGAATGTCTCCACTACTGTTCAATCAGTTCCTCCACCTAAACAACCTCATGTTGATTCCAAGGTGGACCTCTCCCCTTCTTCGCCTGTTTCTGCGTCCTCCTCTTCTACTTCGCCTGGTGAAAGTCTGGATTCAAGTAACCAGGTGGCTCAGAAGAAGAAGAAGAAGACAAAGAAGAAGAAGTCTGATAAGCGAGAGGTTAAATGTACGGCTACTGCCTCCGAGATATCTCCTCTTGATAAACCTTCCAACCCTCCACGGAGAGTCAAGTTCCCTTGCCTGTTGTGCACGAGAGACCATCTTCTTCGAGAATGCCCTGGCATCCCCAAGGTGCTCGAAGCATGGTCCGACGGCCGTCCGCCGTTGCCTTTGACTTCCAGGAGCCAAGTTGGGGGCACGTCTTCAACTGGTACTGATAAGGCTCCTAAGAAGCAGGGTAAGATCACCAATCCCTGCAAGTTGTGTGAAGGGCACCATGCCATTCACCTTTGTCCTTATATGGATGAAGCCAAACTAGTTTTGGACAACTCGACCGATTCTACACCACGCCTTCCGCCGGGTTATAATCGGCTTTCTTTGAGTCCTGCGCCAGCTGATCTTACGGATGGTCAAGAGTTATCCTTGGTCAATCCCACTCCCCCAGAAATTCAAATTCACGAATCCGTCCCTGACCAACCATTGGTCGTAGGATCGGTTGAACTGGCCCCGTCCGCGGTGCACCAGGTCTTTTCTGTCGAGAGTGGATCTCACACCCCTCATGTCCTTCTGATTTCTTCAGATTCTTCAGACTTGGAGAAAGATTCTCCTGTCCCTGTACTTCAAGAAGCTCCTCCTCCGCCTCCCATGATGGAGGCTTCGGAGGATATCCCTCCCGCCTTCGAGATGGAGGTTATGGAGGATGCTTATTCTTCCGTAACATCAGGGGAAGACCTTCGCATGTCGATGGTAGCCCCTCCGAGTAGTTTGGTCGCTTCCTTTGACTGGAATCGATTTGCAGGATTTCGCCTTCCATCTTATGTGCCTTTCGAGATCATAGTACAGGCTCTTGGTCTGGTTGTACCCAGCACCATTATAGACGAAGGTGCCTCTGTTAGTATTCTGTCATCAACTACCTGGCAAGCTTTCGGTTCGCCGCCGCTTGCGCCCGTTACGCAGAATTTGTTGACATTCAATAGAAGAACGAGTCAACCGTTGGGGATCCTTCCAAGGTTACCTGTGACTTTGGGAGGTAAAACCGTCCATATGGACGTGATGGTCGTTCCAGGCCCTTTGGATTTCAATCTGCTTTTGGGGCGCGATTACACCTATGCCATGGGAGCGCTTGTCTCCTCCCTCTTTCGCGTGATGTGTTTTCCGCATGAAGGAAGGATCGTGACTATTGATCAGCTTTCGTTCTTTGGTCCTAATATGGCATCTGGTTCGCCATCACCCCCTCCTGGTTTCTATCCACCCGTTGTATCTGCTCCACCGCAGGTCAACTATGTGGCTACTTACCCCGTGCCTGTGCTCAGTGATGATGCCGTTGTGCATAACGTGCTGGGGGCATTGGGTCCTGACTTCCAGGATGTTTCCCTTCCATCAGGAGTGGAACTCTTGGAAGCACCGCCTTCTTGTTCATTTTGATGTAAGTCAGTTAGAGCACGGTTTCCTCCCTGGGTCAAGCTCTTTAAAAAATGAAACCAGGATCTCGGAGCATAGTTCCTTCATTTGTGTCAAGCTCCTTAAAACATGAAACAAGTTGTTTGAGGATAGTTCTTTTAAGTGTGTCAACCTCGTTAAAATAATGAAACACAAGCATGATCAATTCGACTTTTTGTTTTGAACCTTCACTCCATTTTCAATGGACTGAAGCTTGGGGGGCATGCACCTCGAATTGAGACATCATGCTGGGGGGCATGCCCGTCTTCCCCTTTTCAAGCATAGTTTGCATATGTGTGTCTTCATGTGTGCTTTTAAGCTTGCGTAAAAATGAAATGTGTGATTAGATACATTGTGTGAATACATTTCGCATTGGGTCGTTTGTTATGTAACTGATACATTAGATTACATCTGTATTAGACATTTGCATAACATATAGAAAACATCATCACATGTAAAGAAAGATCCATCCAAAATAGTCATATGTATATATATATATGTGTGTCGAAATGTTTGCACAGTGTGCATCACAAAACTCAAAAAATATACATAGTCGTCTTAGTACATCCGGAGACGCTATGTCTCTCAAAAAATAGATGTGGTATAAATCCTAAGGACTAATCCGCATGGTGCTCATGATAGCACGTGACTGCACGCACTAGGCGCCTCAGGATTCGGTGGATCCGATTCGGAACTCCCACCGTGTGGCGCTGGTATGCCATCGGTACGTCTGCCAGCCGGGCATAGTCTGGGATCCCGTGGGCAATCCCCTCGAGGTTCTGGATCAGTTCATCTCCTCTGGTGCCTTCCCCCTGAATCTCAGGGGCGAGTTGGGTCCTCCGGGAGATTGGAGACATCCCGGCTGGTCTCTCAGGTCCTACATCTGCATGCATATATAATTGTGTTAAGACGAATGTGTATAAACATAAAATCAAAAATATGAGGTCTTACCCAGCTCCTCGTCCCAGTCATCTCCTTCTGGTAGTGGGAGGTCTGGGTCCCCGGTAAAGTCAGTTCCTGCATAGGGCTAGTCTTCCACGACAATCAGCTGGCGCCGTAACCACCTAAAAAACTCTGGCCTCCAGGACATCTGTTGGCCACCTCCAGATCTGGGCATCAATGCTGCCCAGCGAGCCATTCTTGGCTCTCGTGGTATTAGACTCCCCACTGCAGCCCCTTGGCCCTGGAAGATTGGTAAATGTTCTAGAATGAACGATACCAAGATGGAACCATAACCGAACTGTTTCAGTTTCCCCTGTTTGCACTTTGTGAGCTGCCTTTTCATGTTGATAGTTACTGCTTCTGCCCAGTTGAACAGTAAGGGACCCATGCATTCTGAGGCCAGCAGGAGTTGGGTCTTCGTGGCCTCGTGCGGAGCCTGCGACCCAGCAGCCCGCGTAATGGTATGGAGAACTACTCTCAGTGCTAGATCAAGGATGGTGTGGATATCCACCTTCTTGCTTCCTGATCCTATTTGTGCCCCTCGGCACACCCGTGCCATTACTTCTTCCATCTTTTCCCCAGATGGTTTGCTTCCAGTCAATACGGGGATTGGACCTCTGCGGGACAATCCAGTGATGAAATAAACATCGGTGACCTCCAGTTCTAACACCTGGTCTCGTAACCTGAACACCTGTTCCTGTTCGTCCCAGATACTGATTAAATACTGGAGGAGCTCGGGCTGAGCTCGTAAACATGGCGTGAGGAAGAACTTTTTCAATCCACATTTTCTAAGTGCATTCATGCAAGCTTGGCTTTGCATGGCCTGTTCATCCTCGTCTCCGTGCTCTCGTTCCTTCCATTCGATTGCCATTTTGAGTGATTTTCTGCATTCACATGGTAAAAAACCCTTAGTTAGATCTTTGATGAGCTTCAAATTCCAAGAAATTTGGTCTAAATGTCAAAATTTTGGGCGGAATTTAAGGTTCGGCCGCTGGCGCGGCTGTTTTGCGAACAGTCGCGCCACGTGGCGCGAGCCCTTTACAAAAAAGAGCTCATTGGCGCGGGTCCGTGCCCGATACCCACGCCAATGGGCCCGGCCCTAAAATTTTAAAAATGGCCACACAAAACTGATTTCTAAGGGAAAGCTATTAAAAAATGAATGGAAATAAAGAGCAAAAGAGCGCCTCTTACCTGTGACAGATGAGAAGCTGAATAGTTGGCTGGATTGGTCGCAATCACCGTCAGAAGTTTCTGCTTCAAAAGGACCACTGTTGCTTTCCACAAGGTAAATAGTAAAAAGTAATTTCATTTTTACCAATTAGACATATTTATAACTTTTTCGACGTTAAATGAGTTTTAAAAAGTTATTTTTATATATGTTATGTCGAAAATGGGTTTTACGCTTGCTTGGTATGTGCAGCAGCAGGTTTTTGCGACTGAAAAGATGGAAACGAGTTGTATTTTATACTTTTTCGGACTCAGTAAATACACGAAAAAGTCACTCTGGAGTCATCTTTCAGCTCTTTTCTGACTCTCTAAATATGAAAAGATCGCCAAGGCCCTTGTCGTTTCGATCTCGTTAAAATGGACACGAATTGACATTCACCCAGTATAAGTTTAACCCTTTTTCGGGCTGGGATGGATTGATTACGAAAAAGGAATACCCTAGCCTATTGCGACTAGGAGGTTTTCTCGGGTATTGTTTTCTACCTTTTCGGATCTGGGGAACTATTTACGAAAAGGGACCTGTGGAGTTTTCTTTTCCGCTGTCTTTTCAAACTCTCTAAACATGAAAAGACGCCGAGTTCTTCCTTTGTCAGACTCGTTAAACCCTGATGACATTGGATTTCGTCGAAATGACGTTCTCCGAGTTTCTCCTTCCTAGGACTCATTAAATGCACTAGGATGGATTCGCCCGAAGGGCGGACTTATATCACAAGCATATGCTATCCCCTTCAAGCTTGTTATCAAAAATAATTGGGGTACTCGCCAGAAATGGTGGGGGAAAAATGGAACCATCGTCGTTGTCGTCGGCGGTATGTCGCTCTTGAACATGGCACTTGTCTGCATTCGTGTCGGGTTGGGGACATCTCATCTCGTTGCTTCACTTTGCCTCCATGGGTTTGGGTAATCTCTTTTGACCTCTCATCTGTTCACTACCTCGTCACCATGACCTCTGATCCGTTGATGTCAAATACTGCCAAGTCCATTGTCGTGCCGTTCATGTGTTCAAGAGAAGTTGGCCTCTGCAAATATCAACCTTCCTCTGTTTCTCATACGATCTTGATTCACAACAAAACATCATGTTCCTCTGTCTCGTGTCGATGATGTGGGAAACATTATGGCCCACCTTCGATCAAGGTCACTTCCTGTCGACTTCAACTCATTATCCAAGAAGTTGGTCTAGGGACTCCTTATGGTACCTTGGAGCCTGCATGCCTCAATGGCAGGTTCGTCGCATTCGACGTGAGGTTTACATCATTGACCTCTGATCGAGTGGTTCTGCGGGTGTTCGACATCAACTCATTTATTCGCACGCCGTAGATTGTACCTTAGTACCTTGAGGACCATTGTCATTATTGGTGGTTTCTCTCGCGTGCATTACTGACTTCATCATTGAAAGTGTCAGGGCTTTAGAAGTGTGTTCGACCGGCTCACATCAGCACATGCTTGAACTTGTATGTTTGGGTGAGATGGAGCGCAAGACCCTGGATTGTGTCTGTTGTAATCCAGGCTGCGATTGTGGATTATTATCATTATGTACATGACTCACTGATTGGATGGCTGCGACCATACCTGAGTCTATTTGTTTGATCTTAGTTGGAAGGCTGCGCCCATACCCTGGATCCAGATTATAGCATACTCTGTTTCGGATGGCTGCGTCCATACCACTTATACATCATGTACTTGAGATATCAGTTGTATCTTTCTGCACAGGTTTTCCGACGGCGGGCCTTCGGTTGAACATGTTCTCTTAAAGCATTTCACCCCTCTCTCTCTCGGGCCTCATACTTTAGGGGGCATCTGTTACACAGTAATTTGTCACCGTCCTTACCATTCCCCATCCCGCACAATGGAGGACCCATTCTGTGACCTGTGAACATTGTCATGCCTTGAAAACATCATCAATGCATTCCTCTAAACATGAGCTTTATTTGCCCTTGAGACATCTCCTTGCAAAAATCATGAAAAACATCCCTTTTGGCATTGGCGCGGGCAGGCAGTTCAGTACTCGCGCCAATGGGGAAAATCCTGCAAAGAGGTCGCGCCACTTGGCACTCTGTCATAGAGCAGCAGTCGCGCCACCCATTTTAGGGACTGTTTTTTAAATAAAGATGGCGGAAGTTGAGTTCAAACAAACTCACAAACCATTGCCTATCTTGAGTTGGGAGGTTTGGCTGTGGGAGTTCTATGGAAGGGAAGTGGTTTTGCCACCTTCCATGGAACCTTCCTTGTTGATAGGGCCAATCCCATAATAATAGGGATCCCAACTCCCTCCTTCCCCATCTATAAAAGCCTACTCAATCCCATGGCAAGCTAGTCTTGAAGTGCCTAAGCTTTGAATCTCCATATTCCCAAGAGCCTTTGTGATGTAAAGAATCTTCTCTTTCCCTTAAGGCCGACTCAAGTAAGGAGACCATTGTCGAGAGACTCCGGAGAGGTTTTCCCTTTCCTTGGCGAGCTTTGCGAGACGTGGACGACCGGAGACCCGTCCGAAGGAGGCTGCGACGTCAGAACTTGGTTGTAATCTCTCTTCGCTTATTATTTAATAGATGATTATGATTATGGTTCCACTCCGTTTTCCATCATGTTAATGCGAGTAACATCCTTTCTGACTGATGTTTAGTTACGTATGCTGGTTTCTATGCTTGTATCTGTTCGTTTCTTCTATGTGCAGGTGTTCATCCGCGGAGATCGTGGAAGGATTGTGATCTGCCGGGGCTGAAGGACGGGGACGTTTCTTCTTCAGATTATAGCGTTGGAATTCAGGTAGGCTTCTATTCCTAGTCTTTCCATTCGTAACTAGGAGCTTGCGTCATAACATTGTTTGATTGTTGCTAGACCCCTGCTGGGCTAGTAGGGATCGCCTCTGTCTGCAGAGGGGATTTACCTCCTCAACATTCCTCATCCATATGGCCTCACATGTTGCTTGACTAGTCATGATGTACTCTGCCTCCACTCAACTGATCTCTGTTTCCTGTTGTGCCAGGAAACTGTTTTTGATCCGATGTTGAAGATGCCCCCTGATGTGCTTTTCCTGTAGATTTGCATCGATGAAGCCTTGAAGCTTCACTCCCTCTATCCGTTTGTACCATAATCCATACTCTTTAGTGCCTCTAAGGTATCTCAACACATGCTTTCCTGCATTCCAAAAGATCTTGCTAGGATTAACCATAACTTGAATAAGTTGGTTAATTACGTAGCATATGTTTGGTTGTGTGTTCACCAAATACATGAGTGAACCCATAAGCTACCTATAAACAATAACATCCACTACTTCGCCTGAAGTAACATGCTCTTTCATCCAATTTCCTTCTAGAGGAGTATCCATAGGTTTGTTTCCCTCCATGTGGAACTTCCTGAGGATCTCGTTGGCATACTTGACCTGAGATACAAATAGCTCCCCATATCTTTGCATATTTCCAATCCCAAGAAACAATGCAATAGCCCCATGTCCTTCATCTCAAATTCTCTTGTAAGATCCTCTTTTCAATACTTGATGAGTTTCTCATCACCTATTAGTATCAGATCATCGAAATAAAGTACAATAATCAAAATCTTACCATCTACCACAATATGAGATAGGTTTGTATCTGCTTCACTCTTGGTGAAACCCAACCCAGTGAAATAGTTGTCGGTCCTGGTGTACCGAGCACGAGGTGCTTGTTTCAATCCATACAATGATCTCTTGAGTCTCCACACGTTCGACTCCTTGTCTAAGGTCTCAAAACCTTTAGGCTACTTGATGTACACCCCTTCCTCAATAACTCCATTGAGAAAGGTTGTCTTTACATGCATCTAATGTATCTGCCATCCCATCTGCGTTGAGAGTGCAAGGATGGATCTAATAGATGAGTACCTTGCGACTAGTGCAAAAGTATCATCATAGTCAATTCCCTCCACTTGAGGGAACCCCATGGCCACAAATCTGGCCTTGTGCTTCTCCACACTCCAATCTACTACTTGCTTCACCTTTTAGACCCACCCGTATCCTACAACTGACTTCCTCCCTGGTCTTTGGACAACTTCCCATGCACTGTTTCTGATAATGGAGTCATATTCCTAAACCATGGCATCAACCCACACTTGTTGTTGCATTGCTTCGTTAAAATATGATGGTTTTATCTCAATACCTTTGCTCATAAGAGCCATGTATCCAATGTACCTCTCTGGGGAACTTCTCTACATGCGTTGTGATGTGGGTGCTCCCACATTCCCTCTCACATCTAGTAACAACCTGTCAGCCTCTCTGGTGCGCTTCCTTCCATCTCTGGTGGATGGCTCTGCATGAGTGGTTTATACCACTCTATGTTCCTCTACTTGTGGCTGCTCCACATTCTAATGTTCATCTTTTGGAGCCAAGAGCTCCTCAACTGCATGCAAATCAAGATCCCTCTCAAGGGACATTCACATGGCTTCCCCTTCATCAAATTTCACATCTCTTCTGACCACTGTCATCCTGTGTGCTGGAAGGTACACTCGATAGTTGTGATGTGTATCAATGTACCCCACAAATATACCCAATTCATATGTTAGCTCTAGCTTCTTCCTGGCATCTTTGCTTACATGGCAATAAATAGATGAACCAAAATTTTTAAAATACAACAAGTCTGGTCTCTTACTTGAAAAAGCCTCCTTTGGTGTACTCATCCCAAGTATCCAATGAGGACTTTTTCTCTACACAAATACTGTTGTTTGCATGCTTCTGCCCACAGATGCAATAGTAGGCCTTGATCATGCAACATATCTCGTGCTACTCCCATAATAGTTTTGTTCTTCCTTTTTGTAACCCCATTCTATTGTGGGTTATGAGGTGTCATCGATTCTCTTCGAATTCCTTTTGTGGCACAGAAGTTCTTGAATTTGTTAGAGATATATTCTCCACCATTATCGCTCCTCAGAGCCTTCACCTTAATCCCTGTACTGTAGAAATTATATACACTACGCATGCATATGTCCAAGATTCTCCTGATCACACACTATTTAACTTCATGCACAATACAAAATCTATTCCACCATTGATCATCACATGCAGAAATAAACAAGATTACAATGCACACATGAAACCATAACAAAATTCACACATATGAACACAGTGTTTTAACGGGAAAGCCTGAAGCTAAAAACCCCAACTATCTGTATATAATAGATGTCATAGAGATCATGTAACAATCCTCATACAAAGCTTATCACAAGCTCTCAATACAATCCAATCGCTACACACTAATCAGCCCCTGATCTTGCAAATCCATGCACCGATCTTTGCCAACCTTTAGCCTGCCTCTACTACGCAATCCCTACTGAAGAATGGCTTTGCATGAACTTGAATTGCTCCAGCCTTGCTCATGCAATCCTTAAAGGCATCTCCACTAAATTTGTGGTGCAAACAATGCAACACTATAGTCACAACTGATAGTCACACTTGCTCTTTCACCTACCTCTCCACTGATCTCCACTAAAACTATCCATGCACTGTAGTTAACTGATGTATTCTTTAGTTGATTAATGAGTTATTAATTAGTGAATTAATTATTAATTAATTCACACCACTCTCACTAGTGTATCAATCAGTTAGACTAGATACAACTAGCTCAACTGTGTCTAACTGAGTTAAACTGAACACAACTCCACCAACTACCTCAATAACTCCACCAAACTCCGTCACATGAGTTCTAACTGAAGTCTCCATGCAATAGCTCCACTTAACCCTCAGGAATAGCGTAATTCCTTCTGTCAGCTCCTGTGCCACATCTGTGCACTTAACTGAAGTGCTCCAAGAGAATAAGATAATGTTTATAGTCCAAATATTATTAAGAGCTAATAATATTCGACATATCTATTTTTAGACTGGCAATCTAAAAATAGATTCCGCCCAATATGTCTAAAAATAGAAATCCATCTATTTTTCCAACTTGACCAACCATCCACAAATAGCATCCTGCAACTCATAGAATATGATCGATATGTCTAAAAATAGACTTTGCGACAAAAATTACCTGTGTGGGCCCCACTTAGTTTAGGTGATCACTTTCCAACTAGGACCAGGAATGATGTTTCAGGATGCCTCCTTCACTGTTTCTTGTTGCAATCTTCAACACTCCCTCTCAACAAGAAAGGACTGTCTTTGCATGCGACATGCAACTCCATGCATTCACCCTGCAACCTTTTCAAGCGCCATGCAACTCCATGCATCTGCTCTGCAACTCTTCTGAAACTAAATAGGCTCCAAACAACTCAATAAATTTGATGCATCTATCATCAAAGTCTTCGACTTCTGCTTAGCTACTGCACATGTCTTCAGGAACCACTGCACTATTGAACTCTGCACTTGCTGTCAACTCTGAACCGCGCTCCAATATCCGACACTGTCACTTTGATCTTCCTGCATCAATCCAACTGATCATGCTATTGCTGCTCTGTGGGCATCTCGTAGCTAGGTTCAATTCATGAGATCCACACCATCTCAGTGAATCCTACCCAAAAATCTCCTCTTGGGATTACTCATGCATGTCGCCCCACCTCTCACCTGGTGGTATAGCTGCATGCACTCCCTCTTTCCATCTGGCTCAAAATTTCTCTGCATGAGTGGTTTCTCCCGCTCCATAATCCTCATCTTGTGGCTGCTCCACATCTCGAGGTTCACTCTTACCTGCATGCAAATCTTGCTCCCTCTCAGGCTTCAATTGCATGGCTTTCTTGCACTTTCCAATAGTAGGAAGCTCCATAGAAATCCCATCTACTTCAAGTCTGTAGAGATTCTTAGCTCGAATCCCAACCTTCTTGACTTGTCCTGTTGCTTTGTACCAAAGGAAAACTTTTCCTTCACTAAAGACAACATCATAGCCTTTATCCTCTAACATTGCGACTGAGATTAAATTCTTCTTTAAACCTGGAACATGCACTACATCTTGTAAAAGAATGAGTTTACCTGACTCCCTCTGAAAGGTAATGGTACCAATACCGGTCGCATTGTATCGTCCATTGTCACCCAACTCAACATGCAACTGGAGATCTTTCTCCACCAAATCACTGAAAAGATTCACATCTCCCGTCATGTGAAAGGAAGCGCCACTATCAAAATACCACCCCGATCCCAATGCACTAGACACCATGCATGCGATTAATGAGAAATCTAGCTCAAATTGTGAGGCAAGAGCCTCACCAGCTGCAGCTCCAGCAGCCTGATTGTTCTTCTTCTTTTGTGGACAATACGTGGCGAAATGCCCATGTTTGTGACAGTGAAAACACTTCACTTTGGACATGTCACGCTCTTTGCCATCCGCACCAGATTGAGAAGGATTTTTCTTCCCCTTCCCTTTCCTTTATTTGGCAGCCAAAGCGCAATCCTCTTCATCATCATTCTTTGATGAAGAGCCATCCCTGGTACTCCGCCTTATCTCCTCCTGCACAGGATCTGACCAAAGTCGCTCCCATCCTGACAGTTTCTCCCGTCCATTGACAAAGTCCTCGTAGCTATGCCAACTCTTCGGAAGCCCAAGGAGAGGCAAGCTCACCAAGTCTTCTTCATCCACACTAACTCCTACACTCCCAAGCTCATCCCTACAGTGGAAAAACTTTGTCAAGTATACCGGAATAGTGTTATTCTTCTCCGTTTTTATTTTCCTGAGCTTGTCTTTAAGTGCCAACTTCCTCTGGTCACTTCTGCTTTGGAACAATTCTGTCAAAGCCTTCCACATCAAGAATGGAGTGGCTTTACCATGAAGGCTGGACACAATGTGATCCTTCACACCTTCCAACAGAATCCTTCGACACCTTGCTACCTTCTTTTTCCATGCATCAAGTGCGGCTGCATCGCTAGAACCGGGTTTAGGAATATCAACATCTATGAACTCCTTCAACCCATTATCCTCCAGCACCGTCTCCATCCTGTCCTTCCATGCAATATAATTCGAGCTGCCCTCAAGGGAATACTCCAATCACAATCCGTTGAAAGACATGTCAATGAATGCTCAACTTCGACACCAAGAAAGCACTGCAGCAAATTCGAATTCCACCAGCACAAAACTCAACCGCTTCAATAATTGAAATCTCCTCCAATGATCAACTGCTCCGATACCATGTAGAAATTATATACACTACGCATGCATATGTCCAAGATTCTTCTGATCACACACTATTTGACTTCATGGACAATACATAATCTATTCCACCATTGATCATCACATGCAGAAATAAACAAGATTACAATGCACACATGAAACCATAAAAATTCACACATAAGAACACAGTTTTTTAACGGGAAAGCCTGAAGCTAAAAGCCCCAACTATCTGTATATAATATATGTCATATAGACCATGTAAAAATCCTCATACAAAGCTTATCACAAGCTCTCAATACAATCCAATCGCTACACACTAATCAACCCCTGGTCTTGCAAATCCATGCACCGATCTTTGCCAGCCTTTAGTCTGCCTCTACTGCGCAATCCCTGTTGAAGAATGGCTCTGAATGAACTCGAATTTCTCCAGCCTTGCTCAAGAAATCCTTAAAGGCATCTCCACTAAATTTGTGGTCTAAACAATGCAACACTATAGCCACAACTGATAGTCACACTTGCTCTTTCACCTACCTCTCCACTGGTTTCCACTGAAACTGTCCATGCACTATAGTTAATTGATGTATTCTTCAGTTGATTAATGAGTTATTAATTAGTGAATTAATTATTAATTAATTCACACCACTCTCACTAGTGTATCAATCAGTTAGACTAGATACAACTAGCTCAATTGTGTCTAACTGAGTTAAACTGAACACAACTCCACCAACTACCTCAATAACTCCACCAAAGTCTGTCACATGAGTTCTAACTAAAGTCTCCATGCATTAGCTCCACTTAACCCTCAGGAATAGCATAATTCCTTCTGTCAGCTGTTGTGCCACATCTATGCACTTAACTGAAGTGCTCCAAGAGAATAAGATAATGTTTAGAGTCCAAATATTATTAAGAGCTAATAATATTCGACATATCTATTTTTGGACTAGCAATCTAAAAATAGATTATGCCCAATATGTCTAACAATAGAAATCCATCTATTTTTCCAACTTGACCAACCATCCATAAATAGCATCCTGCAACTCATAGAATATGATCGACATGTCTAAAAATCGACATAGTCTAAAAATAGACTTTGCAACAAAAATCACCTGTGTGGGCCCCACCTAGTTTAGGTGATCACTTTCCAACTAGGATCAGGAATGATGTTTCAGGATGCCTCCTTCATTGTTTCTTGTTGCAATATTCAACATGTATCTTTCTCGACAAGTGCCTTGAACTCACAAAACTTGGAGAACGTCTAATATTTCTTCTGCATGAATAAAATCCAACACTTTCTTGAAAAATCATCAACAAAAATCACATAATACCTTTGTTTTGATGTGGAATCTGTCGAGAACGGTCCACACACGTCTGAGAGAACTCTCTCAAGGATTTCCTTTGCTTGAATTTCCTTATTTTGAAAGGTGGCTTTGGTATACTGTTCCAATGTACACCATTTGTGTGTATCTCTCTGTGCAAGTGCACCCTTTGGAAGTCCTGGAGAAATTTGTTGCATTATCTTCAAAGCTTCATGGTGTAGATGGTCTAATCTCCTGTGACATAACTCATCAATGTCTCATCTCTCCACCTTCTTTGCTTTCGTGCTCAAGGCAACACAATTTTCTACATCCAATTTAAGATATTTTTCACCTGTCTTGTGGCTTTGTGACGAAGGAATGCCTTTATTTTACCAAAGATCACATCATAGCCACAATCTTCCAACATAGAAACAAAAACCAAATTCTTCTTTAAACTAGGAACATACATGACATCTTTTAATGTGAGGGGTTTACCTAACTCTCTTTGAAAGGTAACTTTACCAGCACCAGTAGCACTATACCTCCTATCATCACCCATCTCTATGTGCATCTGGAGATACTTCTCATCCAAGTTATTGAACAATTCTTTGTTTCATTCATATGGAATGAAGCTCCACTATCCAAGTACCACACAAAACCCATCACCGATGACACCATGTATGCGATGAGAGTAAAATCCAACTTGATCTATGAAGCAAGTGCTTCACATGCTGCTCCTCCTAAGGCCTTCTTGTTGGTCTTATTTTGTGGACAATTTTTGGCATAATTTCCATGCTCATGACAGTTAAAAATTTTCACCTTTGACAAGTCTTGCTTCTTGCCTACCTTGCCGGACTCCGATTTGGAATGGGATGCCTTCCCTTTCCCTTTCTTCACCTTTCCAGCCAAGGCACAATTCTCCTCATCACCAGTCTTTAATGAGGATCCATCTCTGGTGTTCCACTGAAACTCTTCTTGTACCAAGTCGGACCACAATCACTCCCACTCTGGTAACTTCTGCCTCCCATTCACCAAGGCTTGGTAGCTATGCCAGCTCTTGGGAAGGCCTATAAGTGCTAGTCTCCCCAAATCATGATCGAAAACTATCACACCAACACTTCCAAGCTCATCTCGACACTAAGTGAAATTCATCAAGTATTTTCGAATCAAGTCACCCTTCTCCATCTTGATCTTTCTGAGCTTGTCTTTTAGTACCAGCTTCCTGCGTTCACTGCTATTCTGAAACGGATTTGTTAAGGCCTTCCACATAGCATATGGAGTTGCATTTCCATGGAGATTCAAGACAGTATTATCTCAAGCTACTTCTAAAAATATGCTTCTCGCCTTTGCTATATTCTTCTTCCATGCATCAAGAAGTTGAGCATCTACTGCTGCAAGCTGAGGAATATCATTGTCTATGAATGCCTTCAGTCCGTTGTCCTTGAGCACTGCCTCCATCCTATCCTTCCATGCTATGTAATTTTGAATTTCCCTCGAGTGCATAGTTGAGTCTCAACCCATTGAAAGACATATTGATCTATTGTTGGGTCCTGAAGAATAGATCTGCAAATTCCATGTACATGTTCAAAACAAACTATGATTCTTCTCTTCTATTGTGATTCCTACTCTGATACCATGTAAAAATTTATCTGATGAATTCAATCTGATGTTGTAATGTACAAAAACAAAATACTGAACCACTTCTGCAAATTTGCAGAAATCAAATACGATGGCATAATCACATAACATGAATGAGAAATAATTTATCAATAGCAAAACACAAGATGTGTCTGGGGAAACCAACTGCTCAAAACCCCGCTATCTGTATATTGCATAAAGTCAAGACCATGAAACAATACAATGATATTTCCCTCAATAAGAAACCTCTGCACACTGTTGATTGTCTCACTCTGATCTAGGAAAATCGGTCCAATACTTAACCAAACCTCAGCCTCAGTCTGACCACCCTTGATTACACATTCTTTGAGGAATTGTGGCCCTATTAGTTAGGAAATTCCCAAGAATTGATTGTGCAATTCATTCAAGGCATCATGATGACCTCATGCATGACCTATACAATTTTCTAATTATACAACTGATAGTTATCTTCCTTTTAACCCCCAATCTCAACTGGGATTTCCTTAGAACTAACATGCAACAACTATTTATAGCGAATTATCAGTTAACTGATTTATCACTACTTGTGAATTAAATCAAATTCAATTCACTAGACCTCTCACTAGGTCATCACTTAGTTAGAACTAGTTAAACTGATTTTAATTCAATTAATTTAGTTAACTAATTAAAATTCACAAATAACTATAATTAGACCCCCCTAAAAATAGGAAATTACTCTACATGCCTCCTCTTATACCTTCAACTCAAATTTACCAAGCTAACTAAGTCTTCCTAACTCAATTGACTAATACAAGTTCTCATGTGATGAAATTACAATTTTTACTTCCAATTTAATTAAGGGGAAAATTAAATCAGAAGCCCCCTTGTGGTGCCATTTCTTGTTTCCATTTCAGCAAATAGGTGGTACATTTTCCAACACACCATTACTATTTCCTTCCTAACATCACCATTAGCATCCATATCATCTCTATTGGTTCCTTTCCTTTTTCGTTACTTATCCTTTGTCATAATGAAACACAAAACTTGATAATTGTTGTTTGGGAAGTTGAGCACTTTGTTTTCCTTGGCTATAACATTTTCGTAATCATCCTTATATAAGTGCAAAGACACAAATAACTCCTACACCTTCCTATCCTACGTGCAGATCACTGATCGGTAAATTTCTTAGTGTGGAATGCCAATATTAATAAATTTCCACCCCATGATTTGTAATCCATGCATTGTCTAAGGAAAGGTTGTTAGTAATCAAATCGTACGTAGGGTTTGCCATAAATAGTGCTCTAATATTGTCTTTCACCAAATGCTTGCATGTAAGAGATCCTTTAAAAATCCATGTCTTTCCTCTAAATGATTGAATTTCACTCTCCTCTGATTCCCACAATGCGTTTGTGGCTATGACAATACCCTCTCATCTGAATTTGGCAGCTCGCCTTCATATCCTGCACACACACCTGACACAACATTTTATTCCACGTACTTGACATGCATGGTGGATTTTAATAATATATTTCATTATTGTATCTATCATCAACAATTTATGGTAACATTGCTTCCTGCAAGGTTCCATAGGCTCTGAGAGTTCAAGGTTCCATAGGTGCCCTGCTTAGGAGTCATAATACATGTTTAGCTTGGATATGAGGAATTGTGGTGAGTGATATCATGATTCTTACGTAAGGATGATAGAGAGTGTAGTCCATAGGGAGGGGTTTCTAAAGCAAGTCGACTAACAAAGTTGTTAGAATAGCCTCTTATAATTAAAGACTTGATTGATAAGGATTTTCCAAAGTAATGCCTCAAAGGAGAGCATATAATTCAACCTGATTACTAGAGGTCGTGCCTAGGCTCCATGACTATTCCATTTCGATTTTTCATTCGAGGTAGGTGTTGGAGGCCAAAAATTCTAGAAATTTTGCAGTAGTGTGAGAAGTTGTGCATAAAGAAGGATGGCACGGAAGTAGGGAAGTCAGTTTACAATAAAGAGGATGGCACATGACAAGAAGGTGCAACACAAAAGAGCACCACAGACACTTTAACACAATTCCAACTAGGCGAGGACAAGTGTAAGACATATCTTGGCAATTAAGATTTGAAGGCATCTGGTGAAGGTGTGGAAGATCGTCATTATGAAAGCCGTGGATGATATTTGTAGGAAGAGCTAAGTTGGCGAAGTGGAGGAAAGGCCATTAGAAGATATTTTGAGCATAGCCCAATTGTCAGTTAGAGAACATGGGATAATTGGGGAAGGTTGGCAGAAAATATTAGGGCAGTTAAGATGATGTGGATATTGGCTGAAATGGACAAGGATTGGAGGCATGATGATAGAGGAATTACCAAGGGATGATAAGAGCGTCCAATATCTCCAGTTCAAGATTGGTTAGCTAGTTCAAGGACCACAATGTTGTAATTCACTAGTGTGTTAGTTTTTAGTCAATTTCTTGTTGTTTTATTGTGAGTTTTTCTCGTAATGGTTGTTTATTCAACTCACTAGTGGGTTGAGTCTGTCATAAGTGGATAGTCTGCACTTTGTCGCTGGCACTCTGTGATGTAGAAGAATGTAATGTGTTGTGCTTTACAATGCTAGGCTAGTGAGCCAGTTCAAAGAACACTCTATTGTAATGCATTGCACACTTTTATTTTATGAAATGGAGAATGAATGGATTGCCCCTATACTTGCCTATGAATGTGTGTGCTATTTTACTATTGTTGTCATTTTAGCTGAGTAATTTTAACATGGAATTCTATGATGGTTTGTGCAACATAAGAGTGTAGCACCACTATGTTACTCTTTTTGTGTTAATATCATGAACAATGAACAATAAATTAGGCAATTAGAATGGAGTTATATAGTATCTTGTATGACATAGGAGTTCAGGTTAGTTGTTACACTTTTGTTTTGTTGAAAATTATGGAATTTTCCTAGTGAATTAGGCAACTACCCCTACATAAGCAACAATTTCATCTAATTGTAGAAACTTGGTTTTAGCAGTCCCCTCATGGCACCTCGGGTGAGACATCATCCACTTTGTGGGTGATGCCAAAAGAGTCAGTGCTAGAGTGGGTTTGTTGGTTGACATTGCACGCCACCCTAAGTTTCTCTGAACCCCATGCCAACAACCAAGAAGAACCCCTCCCTGCCCCCCTTGCCCCCAACACCTGTTGTACCCATAAATTAAAGAATAGTATAAAGACACTTTATGGGTAATTATTTGTTGTATTTTTAGTAGGTTTATTATTTGTTACACAGAAATGTTATATTATTATACCTGCAGCACACACGGTATTACACATTCAATTTTTTTCCTTTGACTGCCTATTAGTTTGTCTTTGACCAAAAAATTATGTCATTTATCCATAGTTTAAACTTAGGAATTCATTTTTTGTTATTTTTGTAATTATTTAAATTGGTTTATTTGTAAAATGATTGGTTGAGGTCTTATTATGGAATGTTTAGTAACTTCCATTTCTTTTAGTTACTATTTTTTTGTTTTAGATTTATTTCCTTTTTATTTAACCTTTTGATTTTTTTTTTCATTTTTTTTCTATTATTTTCATTTTCATGAATTATAGTTTTTTTTGAAAATTTAAAAAATGAAAAATTAATTAAAAAAACCTTTTTCCAATATTTCTTTTTTAGTTATATTACTAATTTTATCTTCCTCTTCTTTTTTTAAGACAAATTTTAAAGAGGAATTTTTTTTTCCAATATATATATATTTTTAATTTGACACACACACATATATATATATATATATATATATATATATATATATATATATATATATATATATATATATATATATATATATATATATATATTTACGCTGTAAAGCGTTATTATTTGAAAACAACTTTCCTGAGATGCCACGTGTAAGATTGTACAACGTTGATTTTAATGTTAGACGATTGAAAGAATTTCTACCCTTAGATTAAATACAGTTATTAAATAAGTTAATTGAATAGATGTTAGTTGGATTTACAGTTGCCACTGAAACGACCATTACATCTTGGCTTGGAGCTTCACAACAAAGGAACTGCGGCGAAAAGAAGATTATCATTCAAATCCAAGAACAGCAAGCTGCCGAGATTCTTTATCGACTGCAGAATGGTGCTTGACAGGTGATTTTTGGCAAGATTGAGTTGTTTTAAGCACTGGAGATTGCCCATGGAATTGGGAATTCAACCGCTGAGGGGGTTGCTCTTTAGGGAAACCGTCTCTAGCAGCGATAATTTTCCGATGGACGGAGGAATTAGGCCAGAGAGCTTATTGTTCTCAAGATAAAGCTGCTTGAGATGTGAAAAATTTCCGATCGTGGCGGGAATCGATCCCCTAACCTCCTTGAATCCATTGATTACCAAGACTTGGAGGAAAGCGAGGTTTCCCACGGAAGGAGACAGAGTTCCTTGCATGTACATAGTGTCGTTACTCGATTCGTGGTTCTGTAACTCCAGCTTCACGATACGCCCGTTCTGGAAATCGCATTCTACGCCTTCCCAGCCAGCGCAGCAATGGTTCCCACTCCATGAATTAAAGATCTCGGATTTGTCTTTGACAATGTGAAATTTAAAGCTCACCTGGGGCGCCAGATCTGCTTCCACGCACTTTCCATCCATTTCGATATCTTCGTCTGCAGAATAAACACAATCGCCTCCACGAAAATCAGCTGCGTTATGAGGGTGGAGATACCCGAATCATGGTTGTGGCTCGCAATTTTTCTCACTCGCTTCTCATATCCAAGCTCTCCCAGCTCTGCGAGTGCGGGTTACCTTGAAAGACCAATTTTTTTAAAGGTTAATGTTGATGTTTAAGTTTATGACACAAATCAAATTTTTTTTTAAGATATTGTTGAACATTTTTATTTATTCATTACTATATTGAATTAGATAGTTTAGGTGGATAATTAATTCTGGAAAGATACCAGCAAGTTTTAAAAAGTAGTGCAGTATATAAATTATATAATTGATATGCATATTTAAGCTGGTTTATATATTAAACAAAAATTATTATTAATGTTCATTTAAATGATTTTGTTTTGTTTTTAGATTATTATATTATTAGTATTATCTAATAATCATTAGCTAATTATTTATATAGTTCACTGCAAGGCAGAGACGCAGTACTCACATTTTAACAGTTGTTCCTGGATGGAGCAATATTGACAAATCCAGTGGCAACAATTTCCTTCAAAATGTTAGATAGGAAACATAGTTACGTAATAATTGCTTTCTATATAATATAGCTTCATTTTTTTAATTATATTATTAAAAATATAATTTAATATTTTTAATGGCATCATTGTTTTTTGTAAAATGTGTTTGATTTTTAATATTTTGGTTTATTTGTATGTTATAAATTTTAATTAGCATAAGATAAGGTCTTCGACGATGTGAAATTTAAAGCTCACCAGGGCCGCCAGATCTGCTTCCACGCACTTTCCATCCATTTCGATATCTTCGTTTGCAGAATAAACACAATCGAATCCTCCCTCGCCTCCACGAAAATCAACTGCGTTATGAGGATGGAGATACCCGAATCATGGTTGTGACTCACAATTTTTCTCACTCGCTACTCATATCCAAGCTCTCCAAGCTCTGCGGGTGCGGGTTACCTTGAAATACCAGTTTTTTTAAAGGTTGAATTGTATAATGTTGATGTTTAGGTTTATGACACAAATCAATTCTTTTTTAAGATATTGATGAGTATTTTTATTTATTCACTACTATATTGAATTAGATAGATAGTTTAGGAGGATAATTAATTATGGGAAAATACCAGCAAGTTTTAAAAAGTAGCTTAATATATAAATTATATAATTGATATGCATATTTAAGCTTGTTTATACATTAAACAAAAATTATTATTAATGTTTATTTAAATGATTTTGTTTTGTTTTTAGATTATTATATTATTAGTATTATGTAATAATCATTATCTAATTATTTATATAGTTCACTGCAAGGCATAGACGTAGTACTCACACTTTAACAGTTGTTCCTGGATGGAGCAATATTGACAAGTCCAGTGGCAACAATTTCCTTCAAAATGTTAGATAGGAAACATAGTTATGTAATAATTGCTTTCTATATAATATAGCTTCATTTTTTAATTATATTATTAAAAATATAATTTAATATTTTTAATGGCATCATTGTTTTTTGTAAAATGTGTTTGATTTTTAATATTTTGGTTTATTTGTATGTTATAAATTTTAATTAGCATAAGATAAGGTATTTTTTTTTTTTTTATACAAGATTATTAAAGAAAGTTTAGACCAAGAAAAAGAAAATTTAGAGTATGGTAGTTTAAATTTAGGATAAAGGTGATATAGAATTAGTTGTTTGTTCAATTTAGTTTTAAGTGAAAGGGGTTTAATTAATCCAACATTAAAGTGAAAAATCTCATGTTGTTTCATTTGATACCAACATAGTTAAAAGGCATTTTAATTTGATAATGTTAGAGACAAAGTATAAGATATATATACATAATAGTGGTAGTGTTTTATGTTTATTCATTAAAATTTGATCATATAAGTTTTGGTCAGATTTTGTTCTTAATAATATGGTGGTTTAAGTGTTTTTGGGGTTTTTTAATTAAAATGTGATTATATATATATATATATATATAGTCTCGTTTATAGACTAAATATTACATTTTTTCTGGTTAATTTTAACCAAGACTTCTAAGAGATTTTAATATATAGAATTCAAATGTTTATGGGGTTTTCAAGGCATTGAATCCATTTATGAATTCAAAAAACTATTTTAAACAACAAAAACTCACAATCTTGTTTGAAATTATATTGCCCAAGGGGTTTTTGAAGGTGTTGAATCCATTTATGAATTCAAAAATCTATTTTAAATAACAAAAAATCATAATCTTGTTTGAAATTGATTTTGATGAAAAAGATTGTTTTGTCTATTTTGTCTATAAATTGGACTATGTCATTTTTATCAAATTTTATATAAAAAAAATTAATAAATTAGAATCTTTATTTTTTAATTATTTTGAAATTTGTTTATTTATTTTGTGATTGCTACATTTTTTTTTGTTAAAAATGGTTTTTCCTTAGCCAATAAAAATAAAAATCAATTATGTGTGTAATCTTCTACATTAACAAATAGGTAAATGTTTAGTTAAATCGGACAAATCTATCCAAGATTGTCAAACTCATGGATATAATCTTTTATGTGTTATGTTGCATTATCATTTAAGTGATCTATGATGTACTATGAAAACATACAGATATGCTTTGTTGGCTTCACCATTTTCACCACCATTTTATTAAAAAAAATGTGATATACAACAATCACAAAAATCAAATCCCATCGACCTCTCTTTGGACCTTTTGGGGCAACTGCTAGTTTATATCCTACTAGGTTATAAAAAATTAATTTCTTTATCCAATCAATTCTCTAAACTTATAATTTTTTAAAATAAAATAATTCATATTTATAAGTTAAATATTCAATTAAAATCACATAACATATGACATATTTTTTTCTCTATACTACTCATTACCTCTATACTACTAACTAGGTTATAAAAAAACCAATTTCTTTATCACATAACATATGACATGTTTTTTTCTCTATACTACTCATTACCTCTATACTACTAACTAGGTTATAAAAAAACCAATTTCTTTATCTAAACAATTCTCCAAACTTAAAATTTTTTTAAAATAAAATAATTCATATTTATAAGTTAAATATTCAATTAAATCACATAACATATTTTTCCCTCTATACTACTCATTTCCTCTGTACTATTTCCTATGTTATTGCTTTACAGCATTTCCTTTGCAACATATGGTGCAATTGCTAGTTTATTTTAAAGATAAATATTATAAGCATTTATTTCCCAATTTTATAAGAAAGTTTTATTGATGTCTAGTTACTAATTTTTAGGATTTTGTAAGCATTTGTTTCCTAACTTTGTGGAATTTGTTTTATTTAGGCATACTTTTTATAATGTCTACCATCAAGAATTCAATAAATTAATCTTATAACAAGGAATTGAATTAAAAAATTCAAGAAATTAATCTTCTTGAATTCAAGTGTTCAATTTTTTTTATTTTTTATTTTTTTTATTTTTTTATTTTTTTATTTCCTTAAATGTGTCTACGATTAGTTTTTGTTGTTCTCGTATGTCAAAGGATTTGAAACTCCCACCAGGTATTACCAGAATCCCACTCTAAAGTTCCATATTTTGCTTCAAGTCGTTGGGACAAGGCATTATCCACAAGCTTCTCAACATTGTTGGTAGCAACCATTTGTTTGTTTGTGGTTGCATATGGGTGGTCATGGATCCTCTTGGATGGGTTGTGCCAACTGTGTCTGTTAACTTTCTTTTCACATTTGCGGTTGCACAAGGCTTCTTATATCTTTCATGTTCTTTCGGGTATGAGATTTGTTTACCTTTTTTTGCCATGATTGCATTTTTATACCACTTTTTTTCGATAAACTAAGGGTGTACCCCTTGAAAAATGATATTTCAATGGAGAAAGCACTAGTTTTGTAAGAGAATAGTCCCCTGCATTGAAGAACGGGTGCAAAATAGGATGCTTTTGGATCTGTAATTCACATAAACGATAATTTAGTCTAGGAGTTTTTCATCTCTTTATTGTAACTTGTAAGACGATTTAAGTGGAAATTTCGAGTTACCAAGAATGGCAAGGAAAACTCATTCATATTTTATTTGGCTTCTATAGGTCATAGGTTTACTTTGTTGATTTAATATATATTACACCAGTTAAACCTTGTGCTAGCATGCAAACTGCCAACCCATTTTTGTTCTTGCTTAAACTTCACATCGATTTATGTTAGACAAAAGATAAAGATTCAACATGATTAAAAACAACAATGGGAAATGTTACGTATAAGAAATGTACTTTTCTTTGTTTTGTCATATGTGCATGCACGAGTCACATGAAAGATGCGTAAATTTTTTATAATCAAGATTTTCAAAAATAGTGATACTGGAAATTGAACATCCTAAAATTTAAATAATATAATTTAGAGGTTAGGAGGATGAGAATTTAGATTATCCACAATATTCATTTTTTCTTTTGTCTATGTTTAAGTCTAAAACAAGACTCATATTTGGGATGAACCTACAAAGAAGATAAGAAATTAAAGGAAATAAATAGGGAATGGAGGAGTGAGAAATGAAAAATAGAAGTAGAAGAACTCCATACATAGTTTTAAATTTATGTGATAATGATTATTTCCTTTAGTTATTTTTGAAAAATAAATAAATAAAATATAAGAATTAAACTCCATACAAATCAATTAATTTATATTCTATAAATTTATTATTTTAAAATTTCTATTAATATCAATATCCATTTTGAGAAAAAAAATAGAACAATAAAAAGTTTGTGCTAATATTAACTAACATTTAATTAACATGAAGCATTGAATGGAAGAAGCTAAAAATGGTTGAACTAGAAGTGATTCAATTCTTAAATATCCTTCGCTGGGGGTATACCATGAAAGGAATGTTCACAACTAAAGAAGCTTATCAGATAAAATTGATTAATGCAAATGCTCTTGATAACAGTATATGGAAAAAAAATATGGTCAAGAAAACACTGGCCTAAAATTGAACATTTTCAATGGAATGTTGGCCATGGAAGAATTCTTACCTGGGATCGGCTTCAGAAACAAGGGATGCTTGGATCCTCAAGTTGTGTGATGTGTGGGGAGAATGAAGAAACCCTATAACATCTTCTCAATACTTGCTCAGTTGTGGACCAGATGTGGCGCAATATTTTTAACCTGTTCTAACAAATTGGAGAAAATAATGAAAGCATCAAACAGACCATAAAAAATTGGCAAAAAGGAGGATACCAAAATATGGTGGTCAACAAAGCCTGGTCACTGTCGGTTGGGTTCCTGCTCTGGACAGTGTTGAAGGTGTTGAAGATTGCAACAAGAAACAGTGAAAGTGGCATCCGGAAACATCATCCTTGATCCTAGTGAAAAATAAGCACCTAAACTAGGTGGGGCCCAAACATGCTATTTTTAGGTGTATGTCTATTTTTAGAATGGTGAGCATATTCTAAAATTAGCAGGATGCTGATTCTAGATGGTTGAGAAAATTCTATCTTTAGAAGAATTTCTATTTTAAGAGATATGGGCGAAGTCTATTTTTAGATTGCATATCTAAAAATAGAATGCATGTCGATTATTATTAGCCCTTAATAATAATCAGACAATAAATAATAACTTATTCTCTTGGAGCACTTGATTTTAGTGAACAGATGTGGCACATAAGTGAGCTGAAGGAATTACGCAATTCCTAGGGTGGTTGGTGACTCATGCATGGAGGACTTCGTTATAACTGATTGTGGCAGAGTTGTAACAGAGATGGAAGAGTAGTTATGGGAGTTGTTATTTAGTTTAACTCAGTTCAGTGAGTTAAACTCAGTTGTGCTAGTTGTAACTAGACATACACTAGTGATAGATGAGTGAATTAATTATTTAATTAATTTACAAGTAGTGTCTTACTTGCAACTAAAGAAATACAACAGTTAACTACTTGCATGTCAGATCCAGTGGAGACCCAGTGGAGAGACAGATGAAAGGGTGAGATGGACTATATGTTGTGACTATAGTGGAGAATTCAATGCATCCACCCACGCATTGGAGATGTCTATGAGTATTGCGCAGTCAAGGCAAGGCAAGGTCGAATTCATTTAGGGTTCATCTTCAACAAGGATTGCACAATGGAGTTAAGCTGTCAAGAGGCAAGAAATTGGTGCATGGAGGTGCAAATTTCTGCAAGACAGTGTGAGACGATTGTATACTGTAGTGAGAGCTCTATGTGTTGTGAAACCAGCTCCAAAAAGAGAAGAAAAGAGATATCAATGCCTCAGAAATAAACCACATCGAGGGGGCAACCTCCAATACATTACATGAATGAACAATTCTTGAATGATTCAAATTACAAAACCTCCCTTCTATATATAGGAGTCCATGGGGCCACAATGTAATCCTAGCCGACCTAACAATAATAATTTAAGGGCACAGTAATAACAATATGGGGGTTACAAGGGTACAATAATAACAATAAGGGGGTTACACTAACAACAATAAGGGACTATACTAGTAATATAGGGACCTAACATTACCCTCTCCTTCAAAAAAGTGTTGTCCTCAACGCTTGAGTAGCTCTGGATGCTTCTGTATAAAATTCTCATCCTCCCATGTAGAATCTTTAGTGGGTAAGTTCTTCCACTTGATGAGATACTCTGAAATTGATCGATTCCGTAGCTGTCGAGTTCTTGTTTCCGTGACCGCTTTAGATTCCAATATGATTTTTCCTTCCTCATCAAGTTCTGGCAATATTGTTTGAACTGGAAGATTTTCACCTATAACCTTCTTTAAGCATGAAACATGGAAAATTAGATGCACTCGTGAAGAAGCAGGAAGCTCCAATTTGTATGCCATAGTACCAATATTTTGCAACACCTTGTAAGGACCATAGTACTTTGGCGATAATTTATTGTCCTTCTTAGCTTGCTTGAGGGACATTTGTTTGTATGGTTGTAGCCGTAAAAATACCCAATCTCCTACATCAAAACTTCTCTCGCTGCGATGTTGATCTGCCTGTTGTTTCATTCGATTTTGTGCCAAATTCGGGTTATCCTTTAAGAGTTGGAGAACTTCTTGCTGATGCTCGATGTGATCTTCCACTGCTTGAACCTTCGAATTTTCCCTTAAAGATGATGTGATGGATGGTGGATTATATCCATAAAGTGCCATAAATGGGGTCATTTTTGCTGCAGTATGGAAGGAAGTGTTATACCACCATTCAGCAAGAGGTAACCACTTGACCCATTGTGTTTGTTTATCGGATACAAAACAACGAAGATATCCTTCCAAAAATTTATTTACTATCTCAGTTTGACCATCAGATTGAGGATGATAAGATGAGCTATGAGCTAATTGAGTACCCAAACAAGAAAATAACTACGTCCAAAAATTTCCAGTAAAAATGGGATCTCTGTCACTCACAATAACCCTTGGGCTTCCATGTAGCTTTTGAATTCTGTCCATAAATGTAGTAGCAACTGTACTTGCTTTAAATGGATGAGATAATGCACAAAAGTGTGCATACTTGGTAAGTCTATCAACTACCACCATGATGACACTATTTCCTTCGGAATTAGGTAAACCTGTGATAAAATCCATTGAAATCTCCTCCCAACATTGACTTGGAATGGATAAAGGTTGTAGAAGACTCGGGGTCTTAATTGTCTCAACTTTATTCTGCTGGAAAACCAAACATTCCACAACAAACTTTTGAATATCAGATTTAAGGCCATCCCAAAAAAATTCTCTCTTCACCCTGTGGTAAGTTTTTAAAAATCCTAAGTGTCCTCCTAAAGGAGAAGTGTGCAATTCCAAAAGAATCTTTTGTTTTAGTTGGGAATTCTTACAAAGATATAAGTGATCTTTGTACCATAAGGAATCATTTTTCAACTAAATGTATCAGATGTACTAGGATCTTGCTGCAACTTTTGAATGAGTGTCCATACATCTTTTTCCTTCTTCCATTCATCTCTTGCTTCAGTTATCCAATCTGGTTGGATAATAGAAATGGCACAAAGCAATGCTTTCACCTCTTCATTCTTTCTTGAGAGTGCATCTGCAACAACATTAAGCTTTCCTTTTTTGTAGATTATTTCAAAGTCATAACCCAACATCTTTGTGACCCATTTTTGCTGCTCTTCTTAAGATAGTCTTTGTTCCAAAAAGTGTTTAAGACTATCATGATCAGTTTTTACCTTGAAGTGTCTTCCCATTAGGTAAGTTCTCCATTTCTTTAGTGCATGCGGTATTGCTAACATTTCCTTCTCATAAATAGGTTTCTGTAAATACTTTCCTTTGATTGGATGACTTTCAAAAGCAATGGGTCTTCCTTCTTGCATTAAAACAACACCAATTCCATTTCCTGAGGCATCACATTCCACAATAAAGGTTTTTGTGAAGTCTGGCGTAGCTAAGGCTGGTGCTAGGCACATTGCCTCTTTAAGATGTTCAAAGGCCTTAGTTGCTTCAGGAGTCCATGAAAATGCATCTTTCTTCAATAATGTTGTTAGAGGTGCTGCTATTCTCCCATAATTGTTAACAAACTTGCGATAATACCCTGTTAACCCGAGAAATCCTCGCAACTGCTTTATGGTTGTGGGGAATTTCCATTCCTTAATGGCTTTAATTTTGTTAGGGTCTACTTTAACACCCTCGTGAGATACAATATGACCCGGATATTCCACCTCTTGTACTCCAAAGAAACATTTGGATTTTTTTGCATATAATTGTTTCTCCTGCAATAGTTTGAGCACCCTGTCAACATGTTCAACATGATCCTTCCAAGACCTACTGTAGATTAGTATATCATCAAAAAATACTAGCACAAATTTTCTAAGGAAGGGTTTGAAATGGAATTCATCAACCATTGAAATGTAGAAGGTGCATTGGTAAGGCCAAAAGGCATGACCAAAAATTCATAATGACCCTCATGAGTTCGAAATGTTGTTTTTGGAATATCTTCAGTCTTCATTCTAATTTGATGATATCCTGAACGAAGATCCAACTTGGTATAATAAATTGCTCCATGTAATTCATCCAATAATTCATCAATCACAAGAATGGGAAATTTATCTTTAATGGTGAGCTTATTGAGCTCCCTATAATCCGGACACATGCACCATGATCCATCCTTCTTGTGCACCAATACTACTGGAGCAGAGAAGGAACTTTGACTAGGTTGAATTATACCAGCCTCTAACATTTCTGCAATCATACGTTCAATTTCGCTCTTTTGGACATAAGGATATCTATAAGGCCTGATGTTTGGAGGAACACTTCCTAGAATCAAATGAATAGCATGATCATGATCATCAATAGGTGGGAGTCCTTTTGGAGTTTCAAAAACCTTGGAATGATTGTCCAAAACTTTTTGGAGATCTGCAGAAATAGATGATTTTGATGTTGGAACTTCTAGTGAGCATAATTGTGCAAGTATGCATCGTTGTTCTTTCTTTAGAAGCTTTGTCATGAGATTAGAGCTTATTATCTTTCCCAGCTTCCCTGCAATACCCCTTAATTTGACTTCCTTTCCTTCTGCCAAAAAAAAAAAAAAAAAGGTTCTTGAAAATTAAAAGCTACCGTCCCCAAATATTGTAACCATTGTACTCCTAGTACAACATCAGCACCTCCCATATGAATGGAAAGCATTGGACTATTCAATACATATTCCCCCATGTTTAGCTTGATATTATGGCATTTTCCAAATAAATTTATAGTTCCTCCATTTGCAACCATCACTTAACATTCTGGTGCTGGGAATAGGAAACAATTCAATTCCTTGGCTACCGTAGAATGAATAAAATTATGGGTACTACCTGAATCGATCAACACTATTACCTTTTTCTTCTTGATATTTCCTTATATCTTAAGAGTTTGAGGAGTGGTAATTCCTGCCAATGCATTACACGATATGGTCAGACTCATTTCTTCCTCTTCTTGGGTTGGTTCCTGGTGTATATCCTTTTCTTGTTCATTTTCTTCTTCCTCTTCACAATCTATGTAAAAAAAAATCTTCTTAGCACACTTATGACCTTTAGTGTATTTGATATCACAACTGTAGCAAAGCCCTTTTGCTCTTTTTTCTTCCAATTGTTGTGGTGTCAACCTTGTAGGTTGTGGAAATCTAGGAGTTGCAACACTTCCCTCTTTATAGAAGTGAGTGTTAGGCTTCCTTGTCGCCATAATTTTACATTCAATTTTTCTTGCCAACCTGAATGCCTTCTCCAATGAATCAGGTTCCAAAACACGAACTTCATGTTGGATGTTATCCTTAAAAGTACCTATGAAGAGATAAATCCTGTGTTCCTCTGGAATATCAGTTACCCTTATATTCAATTTTTGGAAGTCCTCAATGTGCTCCCCCATTAAACCCTTTTGTTTGAGATTTATCGATTGGCTAAAGAAGGTGTTTCTCTTTGTATCCTCATAATGTGCTATCATTTCCTCCGTAAAAATTGACGAAGTGACAATTTTTTTATGGGAGCAAAGCCATCGATACCATACAAATGCTTTTTTTCTAAATGTAAAGTTGCAATGCGTACCTTTTGTGTGTTTTTCACATTATGGAGATCAAAATATTGCTCCATCTATAGTATCCATGTTACGGGATCCTTTCCATCAAACTTCCTCATATCCATTTTTGGAATATGGTGGTTCTTCCCGCCAACATTAGATTTTATGAAATCACGATTAACATTTATTTCGTTCTCATCATGAGTTTCCTCTACTATATTTTCACCATTAGGAAACATTTATTGTATCAACTCTGTCAAACCTTCCATGTCTTTTTTTAGATCATTCTTCATGTTTTCCATTTTCTCATCGATCTTAGCTTCCATGTCATCCATCTTAGATTCCATGCCAGCTTCCATGCCATCTATCTTAGATTCCATGCCATCTATCTTATATTCCATGCCATTCTTCAAACCATCCATCTTAGTTTCCACGCCTTTCTTCAAAATTTCCATGTCATTTTTTGTTTCTCTTCGTGAGAGCGAAATTTGTTGCACTTGCTCTTGTAATTTTGATATTTCATGTTGCCATTCTTCGTCTTCATGAGTCATAGTAGAGCTTTCTAAAGGCTTAATGGGTGTTGAATTATTTTTAGGGGCCATTTTAGAATCCAATACTGATATCTATTCTACAATATGCCCTTGGAATCAATTCAACTTGATTCTTCAAACAAGACTTATGCAATTCGGAAAAAATAAAAAAATACACACCTTTTACTTGCTTTTGAGGAGCTCGATATTGAAATTGAATTATCTCTATAATTGTGGATCCTCAATATCTGAAATTCAGCCCTGTAGTAGCCCTCTAAAGCTTCTTTCAAATGCCATAGGTTTGATCTGATTTGGATTCTTCAAGGCAAAGCTATGTCCAATCTCCCACAATGACCCAATTTTGGACTAATTCAGTAGAGCGAACTTGTACGACTTGCCACGTGTCACTGTTTCCTCCTTTGGCTCTGAAATTGATACACTGAAAACTACATTCCTTGTACTTGCGGCCACTTTTTACAACATTCCAATCCGATGCTCAGAGAGAGAGCTATGAAGATTTTCCCACGATCACCTCTTTGAGATGAATTCAGAAGCCTCAAAAAGCCCTAACTTCCACAGATCATATCTCTGAAAATATTGAGAACCAATATTTGAAATTTTGTGATGATTTTCCTTAGGATTGCGGCTTCGCGCTCTAAAAATTTCAGCTTCTGAACCTTCGTAGAAAAAAAAATTATTACGAAAATACCACGATGACCTGTTTAGGTTAAATTCAGGAGCCTGCAAAATGACCTAACTTTCAAAAATCATATCTCCGAAAATATTGTGAACCAAGCTCTGAAATTTTGCGACAATGTTCCTCAGGCTTTTGGCTTCGCACTCTAAAAATTTCAGGTTCTGACCCTTCGTAGAAAAAATTTTATAGTGAAAATGCCACGATGACCTGTTTGGAGCAGCGAAACCCTAGAATCTCAAAGCTCTAATCCCAAATGTTGTGAAACCAGCTCCAAAAAGAGAAGAAAGAGATATCAACGCCTTATAAATAAGCCACTTCGAGGGGGAAACCTCCAATACATTACATGAATGAATAATTCTTGGATGATTCAAATTACAAAAACCTCCCTTCTATATATAGGAGTCCATGGGGCCACAATGTAATCCTAGTTGACCTAACAATAATAATTTAAGGCCACAATAATAACAATATGGGGGTTACAAGGGTGCAATAATAACAATAAGGGGGTTACATTGACAACAATAAGGGACTATACTAGTAATATAGGGACCTAACACTATGAGATGAGATTTGTATGAGATATATGAGATTGTTTCATGTTCCATTGATATACATAATATATGATAGTTGGGGTTTTTTGCTTTAAGTTTTCCCGGTAAAAACATCTTGTTATGTGCGATTGATTTTTCTTCATGTCTTTGCAATTGGCAATTTAATTTCCGCAAAGAATTAGTGGAAGGATTTTGTATTTAACAAGAAGATTAAATATTGTTAGATCAGGAGAATCTGGTAATATACATGCATTGTATAATTTCTACATGGTATCGGAGCAGTGTTAATCGCTAGAGATTGCAATATTGAAGCAGTGCTGAGTTTTGTGCTGGTGGAAACAATTCGAAATTGCTGCAAGAATTTCTTGGTGCGACAGTTGAGTATACATTGAAATGGATTTCAATGGGTTGCAGTTGGAGTTTGCACTTGAGCACAGCTCGAACTACATGGCCTAGAAAGATAGGATGGAGGCGATGCTTGAAGATAATGGCTTGATGGAATTCATCGAGAAAGATGTTCCTAAACCCACTTCGAATGATGCTGCAGTACTTGACGCATGGAAAAAGAAAGTAGCAAGGGCGATGAGGATTTGTTGGAAGGTGTGAAAGAACATATTGTGTAAAGCCTTCATGGGAAAGCCACTCCATATGCTATGTGGAAGGCTTTGACAGATATTTTCCAAAGCAGCAGCAACCATAGGAAATTGGCGCTGAAGGATAAACTCAAAAAAATCAAGATGGAGAAGAACGACACTATTCCGGTATACTTGACAAAGTTTGTCCAATGCAGGGATGAGATTGGGAGTGTAGGAGTCAGTGTTGCTGATGATGATTTGGTGAGCTTGGATCTCCTTGGACTTCCCAAGAGTTGGCACAGTTATGAAGACTCTGTCAATGGACGGGAGAAACTGCCAGATCGGGAATGACTGTGGTCGGATATAGTGCAGGAGGAGATAAGGCGGAACACCAAGGATGGCTCTTCATCAAAGCATGATGAAGAAGAGGACTATGCTTTGGTTTCCAAGGTGAAGAAGAAGAAGGGAAATAAATTCCATTCTAGATATGAGGCTGGTGAAGATGGCAAGGAGCACAACATGTCCAAAGTGAAGTGTTTTCACTGTCACAAGTTTGGACATATCGCCACAAATTGACCACATAAGAAGAACAACAAGATGGTTGCTGGAGCTGCAATTGGTGAGGTCCTTGCCTCACAATTTGAGCTTGACTTCTCATTGATCACATGCATGGTGTCTAGTGCATTGCAATCGAGGTGGTACTTTGATAGTGGTGCTTCCTTTCACATGACGGGAGATGAGAAATTGTTCAGTGACTTGAAGGATAAAGATCTCCAGATGCATGTTGAATTGGGCGACGATGGACGATACAGTGCGACCGGAATTGGTACCATTACCTTTCAGAGGGCGTCAGGTAAACTCTTTCATTTAAAAGATGTTGTGCATGTTCCAGGTTTAAAGAAGAATTTAATCTCAGTCGCAATGTTAGAGGGCAGAGGCTATGATGTTGTCTTTAGTGAAGGAAAAGTGTCTTGTGACACAAAGAAATAGGGCAAACCAAGAAGGTTGGGATTCGAGTTAAGAATCTCTATAGACTTGAAGTAGATGGGATTTCTACAGAGCTTCCTACTGTTGAGAAGTGCGAGAAAGCCATGTAATTGAAGCTTGAGAGGGAGCAAGATTTGCATGCAGGTAAGAGTGAACCTCGGGATGTGGAGCAGACACAAGATGAGGATCATGGAGTGGGAGCACCCACTCATGAAGAGAAATTTCGTGCCAGATGGGCAGAGGGAGTGCATGTAACTATACCACCAGGTGAGAGGTGGGGCGACATGCATGAGTAATCCCAAGAAGAGATTTATGGGCAAGATTCATTGAGATGGTGTGGATCTCATGAATTGAACCAGGCAACGAGGCACCCACAGAGCAGCAGTAGCATGATCAGTTGGATTGGTGCAGGCAGATCAAAGTGACAAGTGTCGAATACTGGAGTGCGGATCAGAGTTGATAGCAAGTGCAGAGTGCATGGGTGCAGAGTTCAATAGCGTAGTGGTTCCTGAAGACATATGCAGTAGCTAAGCATAAGTCATAAGACTTTGATGACAGATGTATTATATTGATTCAGTTGTTTGGAGGCTATTCAGTTTCATAAGTGTTGCATGCAAGAGTTGCAAAGCGGATGCATGGAGTTGCACAGCGCTTGTAAAGGTTGCACGACGAATGCATGGAGTTGCATGTCGCATGCAAATACAATCCTTTCTTGTTGAGAGGGAGTGTTGAAGTTTGAAACAAGAAACATTGAAGTGGCATCCAGAAACATCATCCTTGATCCTCGTGAAAAATAAGCACCTAAACTAGGTGGGGCCCACACATGCTATTTTTAGGTGTATGTCTATTTTTAGAATGGTGAGCATGTTCTAAAATTAGCAGGATGTTGACTCTAGATGGTTGAGAAAATTATATCTTTAGATGAATTTCTATTTTTAGAGATATGGGCGAAGTCTATTTATAGATTGCATATCTAAAAATAAAATGCATGTCGATTATTATTAGCCCTTAATAATAATCAGACAATAAATAATAACTTATTCTCTTGGAGCACTTGATTTCAGTGAACAGATGTGGCACATTGGTGAGGTGAAGGAATTACGCAATTCCTAGGGTGGTTGGTTACTCATGCATGGAGGACTTCGTTATAACTGACTGTGACAGAGTTGTAACAGAGTTGGAAGAGTAGTTATGGGAGTTGTTATTTAGTTTAACTCAGTTATGGGAGTTGTTATTTAGTTTAACTCAGTTTAGTGAGTTAAACTCAGTTGTGCTAGTTGTAACTAAACATACACTAGTGATATATGAGTGAATTAATTATTTAATTAATTCACAAGTAGTGTCTTACTTGCAACTGAATAAATACAATAGTTAAATACTTGCATGTCAGATCCAGTGGAGACCCAGTGGAGAGATAGGTGAAAGGGTGAGATGGACTATATGTTGTGACTATAGTGGAGCATTCAATGCATCCACACACACATTGGAGATGCCTATGAGTATTGCGCAGTCAAGGCAAGGCAAGGTCGAATTCATTCAGGGTTCTTCTTCAGCAGGGATTGCATAGTGGAGGCAGGCTGTCATGAGGCAAGAAATTGGTGCATGGAGGTGCAAATTTCTGTAAGACAGTGTGAGACGATTGTATACTTTAGTGAGAGCTCTATGAGATGAGATTTGTATGAGATATATGAGATTGTTTCATGTTCCATTGATATACATAATATATGGTAGTTGGGGTTTTTAGCTTTAAGCTTTCCCAGTAAAAACATCTTGTTACGTGCGATTGATTTTTCTTCATGTGTTTGCAATTGGCAATTTAATTTCCGCAAATAATTAGTGGAAGGATTCTGTATTTAACAAGAATATTAAATATTGTTACATCAGGAGAATCCGATAATATACATGCATTGTATAATTTCTACAGAAGGAGAGAAATCACAGAACATTCCGGAATGAAAAGCGGCAAATGGTTGAGGTCTGGCAGACCATTGTCCAGAATATTAAAGAGACTATCCTCGCCGAAAAATGGAACCATGAAGATTGGACTGCTCATGTAATAGAGGAAAGAATTCCCAATCAACTAAACCTCAAAGCAAAGATGTTGGCGCCAACCTCTTGGAAACCCAGACCTATGGCTTTTGAAGTTGGGGATAGGTTCATACCTCCTCAGCAGGGATTCATTAAACTAAACTATGATGGGGCTTCGAAGGGCAACCGAGGCCAAGCAAGAGTAGGGGGGATCTTCCGTGACTATACAGGATGACTTCTGCGGATTTTCACCATCGACCTAGGTTATGCTAGTAACAATGAAGCTGAATTGACTGTCGCGAAACATGGACTTCTAATTGCAAATAGAGAACAATATAATCGTCTTGAGATTGAGGAAGATTCGACTATGGTCACGGGTATCCTCCAGAAACTGCAGAAGGAAGCTCAATGGGAGCATATCAATAGTAGCTGGCGCACAACAAGACTCATCCAGGAGATTAATGAGATAATGACAAGGCTCAACTATATGATTCTGCTTCATGTAAGAAGATCAGACAATGAAGCAGCTTGAATTTTTGGCAAACTGGGGATGCATCAACCAGGACATGATTATGGATCAACCATGGTTGCAAACTAACATGGAACCAGGCCTCGTACAGCTCAAGGACATTATACAACGGTACTTGGGTCACAATGAAAGCCATATCTAGGCTCAAGATAACAACCAAATCCCCTGATCAGGGTGCCAACTGGCGATGCCAGCGACATGTCATGGCGATGAGAGGCGGGTACATAGCGGAGGCGCACGAAGGCCTTCACATCATGATCGAGGATGATGTGTGGACAACTCCACCCACGGATAGTTATGACCGCATTAAGTTATAATGCAGAACAAACTGGCGCGTCATGTGAGATGTCAAGAATGATTTGGGAAGTGTGCCGTCGGGTGAGGTGGGAGTGGTATATTAGCAAGGTCTTCACCATTCTCTGCATGTTTGGTTTCTGTCACGCGTAGAGCTTCTGTAAACAGGTCAGTCGACGCCGGAGGACTTCGCAACCTGCTACATTTTGGTATGTATCCAACTCTCCATACCTCATAGCCATGAAACGAGTCTCTGTGTTTCGTTCTATGTGACGAAAGGTATTGGTTTTCCTCGATTACATTTACCTGGTTCAATATACTCCAATATGTTGCATGTGTTTCATAGTCAATCCTCATAACATTATTGTCATGAAACATGCTTCTGGTTTTCTGATTAGTTTCTTGAAATGTCTGCATACTGATAGCACTATGAACTATAGTGAAGTAGATATTCTCAATGTGGATAGACAGGTTCTGGTAGGCTTAGATAGAATTTCTCTTTATTTAACCAGAAATGTTGCGAATTAGCCTTTTTATAATGCAACCCGGCTTCTTACTTTGTTCTGGACAGAAAGGAGTTCTTGGCTCTATTATTATTGGTATTATTGGAGATGCAAGGAACCGTTAGCTTACTCACAGTATGGGTCTACTCTGATTTATGGGTCTACTCCGGTCTATGGGTCTACTCTGGTTTATGGGTCCGCTCAGGATGGGATTTCTGTTATCAATTTGAGTTTTATGAGTCTTTCAAAGTCGCAGTATCCATCTGCAGATGGAACAAGTCAGACCTGGTTGCTCTATCAATTTGCTAATCATTCAGGATGTTTTAAACTTGCCATGATGTGCACTGTTACAGGTCTTCCAAGCAACTCCTGCCTGCCGAGAAATTTGTTGGAAGACTAGACTTTGAATAAAATGGTGAAAGGAAATTTGGTAAAGAAGGAAGCAAAGGATAAAGGAAAAGCCAAGGTCCCAAAGTCACCTCCAGCCAAACATGGCAGGAAGTCATGGAGAGTCTGTTCCAAACTTATTCTAATGGTACACCATGCTATATTAAGTCATTGATTCATGGATGGGAGGGCTATGCAAGAGCCAAGCAAGAGGAAGAAGAGGACATGGTTGTGGAAGAACTGAATCCGATCATTACCGACCTTGGTAACACTCGAGGTAGAATATCTTTATTTCATCACTCAATTCGTACTTATTGGTTGCTGAAATGCCTTTTGGTTGAGGCAATAGTTTCTGTTCAGGAGATCGGGGGAGACCCCAAAGCAACTTCAAATTTAGCATATATCAGCAGGTCTATTTAGGAAATTAACCAGTGCCAGCACCATCAATGTGTTCGCTTGGGAAGAATTGAGAAGCAACTGCAAAGTATGCACTAGGTTGACATGCCTGGCTCCAACGTGAAAGATCCCGCTCATGTTGCGCCAGATGAAGATTGATTTATTTCCTCTGTGTGTTGGAATGAAAACTGAGCTTCCTTGTTTTAATTTTTGGGATTCTAGCAGATAACTTTTACTTTTTTAATATGTGTATGACAGAAAACACTGAAATTAGCTACTTGAATACAGTAAGAAACAAACTTAAGATGTTTATGTTTTGGATGGCCTATAACTCATTAAGATGGCCAACAGACCTGGTTTCCTACGGGTAGGTTGAGGCCTAAAGCCGTATCTTGTGACCTGCATTTTGTCTTTAAATAGAAAATAGAAAGGATCTACTAAGTTTACAAAAAAAAGAACTTTAAACACAAAGATCAGATTAGATATATGCACTAGATTTGGTTAGAGTGGATTATATGGCCTTTTATTTAATTAGTATGAAACATTGAATGGAAGAAGCTAAAATGACTTAACCATATAAGTGATTTAGTCATTTAAAAAAACAAAGGTTAGATTAGATATATGTGTTGGTTTTGGTTAGAGTGGATTGTATGGCCTTCCAATTAGGGTATAAATTTGATGAGCACTCCTACCAGTGATTTTTTTATTACATGCATTTCCATGATGTTTGATATTTATTTTTACGATCTTTTAAATAATATGTTATATGTTTTTTGCTATATAAAGAATTTTATTGTTAATATACCTTTTTTGTTATGTCTATGAAATTTTTTAGTTAAATGTGGATTATAAAATATGGTCAACCAAATAACATTATATAAATACATGTTTTATATTACTTCAAAAAGATTAAATTGGTGCAATGTACAATAATTATTTATGTAATTTCAAATATTTTACAAAGCATGGTGAATATTTTTTTTTCGCAAAAATTGCAAGTAGTTTGGTCAAACCCATTAACTATAACATATTGTGAAGAGGAACAATCAAACATGATGACTCGGAGTGGAGGACATTATAAATAAATAAAACAAGTTTGAACCCACTTCTAAATATAAATTTGGGATTATTATAACATTTCAAGTAATAATAATATATAGGTCGCACCTTTTGAAAAAAATCACAATCTTGTGATAAGTAAAAATCATGGAGCTCTCTCAACACCCTAGCACTTTAATGCTTCAAAAGCCAAGATCCAAAAGTGTTCATATTAACCTAGGAATATATGAAACAAATCACAAACTTGATAACTAGGCATTTGACATTTTATATCGAGCAAGAAAATATATTTGTTTTCTAATCAAACTAATAATTAGATCTATTTTTATGAAAAGAGAATTTATTACCATTCTAATAAAACTAAAAAAACTACATAAAAACTCTCAAAATCAAATAGTAGTAGTATATGCGGGTTAGCTTAAATATAGTTTAATTAAACTAAAAATCAATAAAGACAAAAATTTCATCACAAAAAATGAAAAAAATATGATTAGCCAATATTGTTTATATTAACATATATAGACTGTAAATATGGCTATATATATATATATATATATATATATATATATATATATATATATTTTTTTTTTTTTTTTTTTTGTATTTTATTAAAATATGTTTTTCATATCTTAAATTTCAAATATGGAGAAAAAAATTATAGTTCATGAAAATGGAAATTGACTTCCACCTTCTTCTTCTTTTTTGGTCTCTTTCTATTTATTTTTTCTCTATTTTCAATTCCAATTACAATAATCATATTTTTTTTTCTTCTTGTTTACACATAGCTTTTATAATTAATAATTGTTTATTAGTTTTTAGAATCTTGTGAGTGTTTTTTTCCTAATTTTATTAATAATTTTTTATTGATGTATAGTTTCTATTTTTTAGGATTGCGAGCATTTTTTTCCCCAACTTTTTATAATTTCTACCTCCAAATATATCAAGAAATCAATAAGTTAATCTTCTTGAATTCAAGAAGTTTTTATTTATTTATTTTTTATTCTTTCGTCTCTGATTAATGTCTGTTGTTCTGGCAAGTCAAAGGATTTGAAACTCCCACCAGGTATTACAAGTGTCCCACTTTGAAGTTCCATATTCTACTTAAGTCATTGGAGATTTCTCGACATTTATTGAGATTAGCCTATTTCTCCTCTGTTTCAATTGGTTTGTTAAAGTTGTTTTATCTTCCTTCCTTGAACCAAACATAGAAGGTGTGTGAATTTTGTTAAAGTCTTTTAATCTACTGCAACTTTATTCATGGTTTTATTCAAAGTGATTCTCAAATTCATCCAGTTTAGTATTAAATCACAAATCATAGACAAAAGTATAATATTTAGAAAATATTTAAAAATGGTTAATGATATATTTTATTTATTTTAATAATTAAATATTTTCATTTTTTTTTTTTTTTTACGATGAAATGTAGGAACTATGTATTTTGATTAGAAACTAAGTGTTTTGATATCCAACTATAGTTACTAGTGATTTACTTTATATAATTGTGCTAGTCATAACTTAGTTGTTAAATTAATAGTAAAACAATTGTTATTACAAATTATTCATAAATATTAATTAACTTGCTTTTAAAATTTAATTTAAAATTTAATTTAATACTAAATCACAAATTATAGATCATCCCAACTCCATTTTACCCTGCAAAAGAAGAAGTCATTTTTAAAACTTATGCCACTTGAGAGATAATATTAAAAGTTGGGTTCCATATTCCCATGCCTTCAGTGCCACGAACACAATTGTATTCAACTCTATATCAATCATGCACAATTCCCATGAACTTTGTAGGAGACAATTGGTTCTGCAAAACAAGTTTCTTGTAATTGCCCTTTCATTCAACTGAAACTAAGTTTCTCCATATCAATTATCTTCAACTCTATATCAATCATGCACAATTCCCATGAACTTTGTAGGAGACAATTGGTTGTGCAAAATAAGTTTATTGGAATTGACTTTTCATTCAATTGAAACTAAGTTTCTCCATATCAATTTGAACCAAACAATGCCAAGGAAATGAAGTTATAAAGCTTCAATGCAACTAATGAGGTAGGGCGCTCACCAAAAAGCAACATTTTCACTTTAATTTATATTTTGTTTTATGAGGGATTTAATTTATCATCTCACATCCTGTAAGCGCTTCATACTCTAATTAGCTATATTTAAACTAAGCCGCAGGTACTAGCTACTACATATCACTTGTTAATAATTATGATTTTTTTAATTTAGAATTGTTATGCAATGTAATTCAATTGCCATATCTTTCTTTTTTTCCTATCTTCCTTCCTCTTCTTCTTTTTTAAGTTAGTAATCATTGGAGTGTATTTTTTAAAGTATTTTGACAATAATACAATATGGATTGATTCATAAACTATCGTGGATATTCCATTGGATAGTTCGTCATAACAAATATGATAATAATGGAACAAAATCTATATTATGGGGGTTGATTTCCTTAGATTCTATATTTATTAATTATTGTTTTTCTTGCTCATGCATACAATATATAAAAGACATAAAATAGAGAACAATAAAATACAATCATACACCAACCACAATAAACATAGGATATGCTTTGGGAAACCCTTATGGGAGAAAACTTAGCTAGAAGGTGAGGGCACTCTACTGTCTTTTTATTTGGAATATAAATAATGCAAGCACAAAGGAGAAGACATTCTTTGTGGAGTTACCTAAGACCTATGGTCCCTTAGGTTGCTACAAAACACTAAACCCTCTCTGTTATGCTCTCTCACTCCCCCTCCGAATTGTTTTACTCTATTATGGAACAAGATACTATTAAAATGAATGAAACCTACTTTCCTCCTAGTGGCGTTGTTAAAACATAACCCAATATCCAACCCAGTGTCAAGTTTGACTCCTTCAACTCTCAATTAGAGTTATAACTTTGACACTCTTAGAGTCTTCTTCATAGTCCTCATATAGCTAGCTCATTTTCCATGAGTGATAGGGGTTGATGTGGCATCCACTCGTGCCACATGGTGGTCGAGCATGATCATAGGTCAACTTTTGTGAGACAAATTTTGCATACAAACTCCTATTGATGCAATCCCTGCACCATTGGAAAGGTTTATGAGTGTAAACTAATGTCACTCGGTCTTACTAAATAAACTTTTATTGCAAGTCAATTCCTCAAATTTTCCACTTCAAAAGTAATGAAGTAGATGGCAAATTATATAATCATCTAGTTCAGATCATGTATCAAATTATGAATGATAGATAATAAACTAACATATTTTTCGGGATTAATGTTGAAAGCAATATTTAGCAAGTGGGATGATTGTAGATCCAAGATCATCATTCGAGATATCCATTATTTTAAAAGTTTACAAATAATATATGATGTTGATTATTTTTAGTTGATCCGAATCTTGGGGGGAGGCCCCCAAGATCTAAAATGTTGAAATGGAGCTAACAAGATCTGCAAAATTAAAATGCAAAAAAAGAAAGAGAGGACATAAAGAAAATAAAACCACAAAGAAACTTGTTTTATTAAAATAGAGAATATCTGTAGAAGCTACATTGTGGCAGACAATCTGTCATTTTACAAAGTGAGGCTTGTTATTTATAGCTTTTTTTTTTAAGATAGAATACCATAGGTGGATACCATGGGCCAATACCATGGGTAGATACCACTTACAATACCATGGGTAAATCCCATGTGTGGATGAATACCATGGGTGGACACATACCATGGGTCACTTACAATACCATGGGCGAATAAATATCATGGGTGGATGAATACCATTGGTCGATGCCATTTACAATACCATGGGTAAATTTCATGGGTGGATGGATAACATGGGTAGATGAATACCATGGGTTTATGCCATTTTCCATTCAGATCATTCCTCCCTCCTTAAGAAGCAATGGTCCCCATTGCGTGAAGTTCCCTCCTGAGAAGCCTTTGTTGAATATGAAGAGCCACTGAAGAGAAGGGTTTTGTGTAGTTAACCCATAACCGTGATGAACGAAGATCCGATGATGGAGATACCCTGTAATGCTTGTGACCAACTGTGATATTGACAGTGTGCGGCCTAGCAAATGGACTTCAATGAAGTGTGGGTTTGTGGATGAACAAAAACCATGACAAACGAAGATCCAAGGATAGAGATACTCTGTAATGCTTATGACCAACTGTGTTACTAACAGTGTGCGGCCTAGCAAATGGATTTCGATGAAAATGATTTTGTGCGGTTGACCCATAACCGAGATGCTGATTGTTGATGAAATAGTAGGTGCATACATAGCTTGGGGTGGGAGGGCACATCTCCAAATAACCCAAGCCGAACGCTGCTATGCTGAAACTGATGAATGTGAAGCAGGTGCCTACTAAAGTGGGGTGGGAGGGCACGTCTCCAAAGGGAACCCGCTCCGAATGCTGCTCCAGATTTAAAATGAGCATAACTCGGTCAATATAACTCAGAATATTTATTATAACCTCTTTTTGGAAATGGAATGATCATTCTGCATCTTCTCATGTGTTTAAAACCACTATCTGGAGAGTCTAGACTCTCAGATTCGTGCTGGAACTGTCTCGCCGTCACAAAATTTCTGAAAAAATAGTTGATTTTAAATCAGCGATAACTCCCACATCTAGACTCCGATTCGACCGATTTTTTTTTGTTTTGAACTTGGGTGATTTTTCAAGAGGAGTTCAGATCTATATCCATTTCTCTCAAATTTTGCACTGAAAACTGTGAAAAATGACAGGAGAACCGCCGTCCATGAATTGTCGTCAGAAAAATTGCTTCAACATTGCTGATTTTGAATCAACGATATCTCCCTCATCTGAACTCCAATTTGGCCGATTTTTTTTTTTTGAATTTGAGTATTTTTTCGTAAGGAATCCATATCTAATCTTTGTTTTTGCAAATTTTTCACCAAAAGTTTCAGATCTGATCTGAAAACTCGCCGCCCAAAAAATTTCATGGATTTTGCTGAAGATTGTTGCAAAACATTGAAACTGAAATATGTTTCAAACCCTCATTCCCATGGAGGCGTAACCTGAATCTGATACCACTGATCTGGATCTCGGGGGGAGGCCCCCAAGATCTAAAATGTTGAAATGGAGTTAACAGGATCTACAAAATTAGAATGCCAAAAAAGAAAGAGAGAACATAAAGAAAATAAAACCGCAAAGAAACTTGTTTTATTAAAACAGAGAATATCTGTAGAAGCTACATTATGGCGAACAATCTATCCTTTTACAAAGTGAGGCTTGTTATTTATAGCTTTTTTTTTTAAGATAGAATACCATAGGTGGATACCATGGGTAGATACCACTTACAATACCATGGGTAAATCCCATGTGTGGATGAATACCATGGGTGGACACATACCATGGGTCACTTACAATAACATGGGCGAATAAATATCATGGATGGATGAATACCATGGGTAAATTTCATGGGTGGATGGATAACATGGGTAGATGAATACCATGGGTTGATGCCATTTTCCATATAGATCATTCCTCCCTCCTTAAGAAGCAATGGTCCCCATTGCTTGAAGTTCCCTCTTGAGAAGCCTTTGTTGAATATGAAGAGCCACTGAAGAGAAGGGTTTTGTGTAGTTAACCCATAACCGTGATGAACGAAGATCCGAGGATGGAGATACCCTGTAATGCTTGTGACCAACTGTGATATTGACAGTGTGCGGCCTAGCAAATGGACTTCAATGAAGTGTGGGTTTGTGGATGAACCAAAACCATGACAAACGAAGATCCAAGGATAGAGATACCCTGTAATGCTTATGACCAACTGTGTTACTAACAATGTGCGGCCTAACAAATGGACTTTGATGAAAATGATTTTGTGCGGTTGACCCATAACTGAGATGCTGATTGTTGATGAAATAACAGGTGCCTACATAGCTTGGGGTGGGAGGGCACATCTCCAAATAACCCAAGCCGAACGCTACTATGCTGAAACTGATGAATGTGAAGCAGGTGCCTACTAAAGTGGGGTGGGAGGGCACGACTCCAAAGGGAACCCGCTCCGAATGCTGCTCCATATTTAAAATGAGCATAACTCGGTTAATATAACTATGAATATTTATTATAACCTCTTTTTGGAAATGGAATGATCATTCTGCATCTTCTCATGTGTTTGAAATCACTATCTGGAGAGACTACACTCTCAGATTCGCGCTGGAACTGTCTCCCGTCACAAAATTTATGAGAAAATAGTTGATTTTAAATCAACGATAACTCCCACATCCAGACTCCGATTCGATCGATTTTTTTTTTTGAACTTGGGTGATTTTTCAAGAGGAGCTCATATCTATATACATTTCTCTGAAATTTTGCATTGAAAACTGTGAAAAAATAACAGGAGAGCCGTCGTCCATGAATTGTCATCAGAAAAATTGCTTCTACATTGCTGATTTTGAATCAGCGATATCTCCCTCATCCGAACTCCAATTTGGCCGATTTTTTTTTTTTTTTTTGAGTATTTTTTTGCAAGGAATCCAGATCTGATCTTTGTTTTTGTAAATTTTTTACCAAAAGTTTCAGATCTGATCTGAAAACTCGCTGCCCAAAAAAATTCATGGATTTTGCTGAAGATTGTTGCAAAACATTGAAACTGAAATATGTTTCAAACCCTCATTCCCATGGAGGCGTAACCTGAATCTGATACCACTGATCCGGATCTTGGGGGGAGACCCCCAAGATCTAAAATGTTGAAATTGAGCTAACAAGATCTGCAAAATTAGAATGCCAAAAAAGAAAGAGAGAACATAAAGAAAATAAAACCACAAAGAAACTTGTTTTATTAAAACAGAGAATATCTGTAGAAGCTACATTGTGGCGGACAATCTGTCCTTTTACAAAGTGAGGCTTGTTATTTATATCTTTTTTTTAAAGATAGAATACCATAGGTGGATACCATGGGTAGATACCACTTACAATACCATGGGTAAATCCCATGTGTGGATGAATACCATGGGTGGACACATACCATGGGTCACTTACAATACCATGGGCGAATAAATATCATGGGTGGATGAATACCATGGGTCGATGCCATTTACAATACCATGGGTAAATTTCATGGGTGGATGGATAACATGGGTAGATGAATACCATGGGTTGATGCCATTTTCCATTCAGATCATTAGTGCACCATTTTTTAAGGAAGAAGAAGGAGAACCCAAGTTAAGGCTCCACTAGAAAGCATGATAATCATGACATCCCAAGACCCACGTCAATTTCCTTAGAGTTTATGAGATTGAACACCACAATAATCACTCAAGCAACTAATGTAGTAATAGATGGGGGTAGGAAGGAAGGATGTGATTTCCAACTCATGCAATACTTTTAGTAGAAGATAACCACATGTAAAATGAGGAGGGAACATTGAACCTTTAATAACTTCAAGCATTGGCATGGATGGCATTAGAAGGTTGAAGAGAGTAATTTCTTTAAATTCTTTCATTGGCTGCTTAGAGTGATAAGGCATATGGACATCATATTTATTATGGTCATTAAATTGAATAAAGAGTTAGGGGAGAGCATCAAGAACAAAGATTAGTTTTTTTTTTTTTTTTTTTTTACCATGCTTGTACTAATGTTAACTAACACATCAACTTATTGAAATTGAATAACAATATAAAACTCTATTAACTCACAATCTCACAATCTTTACATCTATTAAAATTGTAGGGACCAAACATGAAAAACAAAAGCTTCGTGATGAAGTTAACTAGAGGAAAAAAAACCTTAACCTTATTATTATTAATGAGCCACTCATTATTATTGTGTTACAAATTCCTCATGCCTTGAGTGAATGTACTTCTTAAAAAGTCCCTGAGTGTTTTTAATCCTAAGGTTGAAGTCCTTGCCTTGGGTGTTTTTAATCCCAAAGTTGTTTTTGTATGTGTAATTGTATTTTTTTCCTAAAAAATAATATTTTCCTAAACTTATCACTTTTTGTTTTTTTTGACAGAAACGGTTATGATTTGTATTAAAATTCTCGGCATAATTGCCCTTCTACAAGGTTCCAACGTTTCTGGGACAACTCATAAGCTTCCCCCATAACCAGTATCCATCCATCTTTAATTCAGACAAAATGAATCTTCCTGGATTCCATGAGCCATTTCATTGACGAGATTTCCCCTAACTTAAAGACACAAACAAATTGCTGAAGTAATAAACAACAAAACATAAATCACATCTATGGAATTAGGTCCCAACTTTCCTTCTTGTTCCATACTAGATTGCTCGCGAGAAGAAGAGCAACTCTATTTGCTTCCACATCTGCATCTTTGTTGTTGATCCGCAATACATGGAGGAAGCTCACCTTATGAAAGGAGCTAGCAATCTTTTTAATTCTCGTCATCAGCCTAAGTAGCCGAAGGTCCTTTGGACTTGAGTTTTCCACAAGCATTTTTATGAGAGTTTGAGAATCGCCTATGATTTTTGCCTCTTTGATTCCGAGCTTTTGCAAAATCTTGAGACCTTGCAGCAGCACCATCCCCTTTGCTTGGGTATTGGTGTCTTGGCCTAGACCCCAAGCGTATCTGTGCTCAATTTGGCCCTCCATGTTCTTAATTACTCCTCCTTCTCCTACATTCCCCGGGTTTCCTTTTGCTGCTCCATCGAAGAACAGAGAAAAACAAGCCACATCCTTATTCCAGTTGCAGAAGTTATCTTCAGACATTCTGATCTGCCAGACTTTTTTCTTTTTCTCTTTTAAATATGTTCGGGAGAATTGTAATCCCAACATGTCACCCCATTCCAGCTCATGAGGGGAGAGATTCTCATCTCAGATAGATCCCACATGCTCATACAGGAATTCTTTGGAAATACTTTTTTTTATCTTAACCGTGACCACTTGTGCATTATGCGTTTTTCCTTGGAAGATTCTACAATTCCGCTCCAACCAAATATGCCAGCAGACTAATTTAGGGAGTACTAGCCAACCAGCCTTGAACCAAGCATTATTTGGAATTTGTCCAGGGAATCGATGAATCCAGCTAGAATGCAAGTCAAAAATGGTGGAAGGAAGCGGAATTGCCACAGACTAGAGCTTCAGCACTTCCTTCCAGACCTCAGAAGCGAAATTGCAATGTAGCATGATATGCTGGGCGTTCTCCTTGCATGTCAAACACAGCTGACAATGTGAAGGCCCTATAAATCCTTTCTTCCTGAGATTATTAGCTATGAGGATTCGATTATGGCAAAGCAGCCAGTTAACAATATCAATTATGGGGATCGATTTTTGATTCCATAGTCCTTTCCAAAGTGTCAGGCAAGGAGGAGCGTATGGAATTGCGCACAATAGTTTGTAACCTTGCGCCACCGTATATGCTCCAGTAGAAGTCCCCCAACCACGCTGGTCGTGTTTCTCTACAACTGATGGAGCCTTCCCTTTGAGCCTGGAACACAACATTTGCAAAGCGATATCAAGATCTCTGGGAAATTCTGGCCTTCTCCATCCCAACCAAATGCTATCATTCCAAAGGGAGATGTCCCACAGAGAGACCAATCCTGCATTCTTCATCCAAAGGCACAAATCCTGTACCTCGTTAACCTCCTTGAGTGGCACATCATTCATGATTCTATCCTCCTAGATGTCAATGGTTTTCCCATTCCCCGGAATCCAATAAAAATGATCCTAAATGAGTGCATGGGCTTGCACACATAGTTTGAAAATTTGAGAACCATTTGTGGCTTGAGCAGGCCTGCCCAAACTTTGCTTTCTTTGCCCTGTGAAGTATTTCTTCCAGAGAACTTGTTGTGCCCAGCTGGCCTTAGGGGCAACTTGCCTCCATAGAATTTTGCCCCCGAAAGCTAAGTTTTGCTTTCTCGAGTCTTTAAAATTCAGGCCACCTTCCAGGATTGGTTTGGTGACTTTGTCCCAATTGACGAGCGGCAGTATGTTCCTGTTTTGCTTTCCACCTTTCCAAAAGAAGCTTCTTATACAACCTTCCATTTTTCTGAGAACTCCAAGAGGGGCAAGCATAAGCGAGGCTTGAAAGGTTGGGAGGTTATTCAAGACTGATTTTATTAGCACAGTTTTCCTTGCTAGATAAAGCCAAGAGAATCCCCATGCTTGCAATTTGGATTTGAACTTGTCAAGGAGGGGGATCCAATCTTTGCCTGAAGGATTTTCCTGAAATATAGGCAGTCCTAGATACTTGAAAGAATTCCATCGAATGGACCCGAAAAAGCCCCAACTTCTGGCATTTGCATTCATCTCACATTGAGTCACGTTCCATCCAAATATGTGGCATTTTCCAGCATTTAGGCTACAGCCAGAAGCATCACAAAAGTCATCCACGACCAATTTAAATTGTTTGGCAGTATGGACAGAAGTAGCCCCCATAAGAAGGGAATCATCATCAAAAAGGGCGTGGTTGATTGCTTTAATCCCTCTCGCAATTTGGATTCCCATTATATCCTGATCTAGCCTTCTTTTTTCCAGGATAAAGTTTAAAGCAGAGGCATGGAGAACAAACAACAAGGGGAAAAGTGGGCAGCCTTGCCTTAGCCCTCTTGAGGCTTTAAAAAAATCAGCAGCTCTTCCATTCACCAACAGAGCAATCCAAGGTTCAGAAATACATGCTTTGATCCAACTAATGAATCCGGATCCAAAGCCAAATTGTTGCAAAACTTTAAGCATAAAGGAGTGCCTAACCCTATCAAATGCATTTGCAAAGTCAAGCTTAACTACCATACATTTTTCTTTCCTCTTCAGGCTTGAATGAATCACTTCCTGAACTAGGATTATATTGTCCGCTATTTGTCTTCCTTGAACGAATCCCCCTTGGTTCTCCAGAATGAGATATGGAAGTATCCTCTTCAATCTGCTAGCAATCGCCTTAGTGATAATTTTATACCCAATGTTGCACAAAGAAATGGGTCAGAATCTAATAAGTAGTTTGCCCCCTTTTCTTTGGGAATGAGTGCAAGAAAGGCCGAGTTTGTACTACCCCCAATCTTCTTACAATCTTGGGATTTTAAAACCATTCTATGTAAGTCTTTTTTAACAATCTGCCAGCAAACTTGACAAAAATTTGTTGTGAACCTGTTCGAGCTCGGGGCTTTACTCGGGCTCATGGAAAACAAAGCCTCCTTTATTTCCTTCCTGGTAGCCTTAGCCTCTAATTTTTGGTTCATTCTAGCAGTGATTTTAAGAGGAATCTCGTCTAAGAGTCTATCACTGCATCCCTGCTCCTCTTCTTTATTGTAAAGGCTTTTAAAATGGATGTAGGCAACCTTTTTGATGCTTGGAAAATCTCCATAAGTTTGGGTTTCATCTTTAATTTATAAAATGGAATTGAACCCTCTCCTAGCTTGGGCTTGCTTGTGAAAGAAAGCCGTGTTTTTGTCTCCAGATTTCAGCCAGAGGCTTCTAGATTTTTGCCTCCAATATTCCTCCTCCTGTCTGCAAGCACTATGAAACTTGTGCTGAAGGTCTTCCTCCATTTTTAGAGACTCGCTTAATATTTCTGCGTCTTCCATCAAGTCTTGATGAGTTTCAAGAGCTGTTTGGGCTTTCTTCCTTTCTTCCACCGGGTTAGGAATGTTTTTAGCCTGGCTCTTTAAAGTGATTTTCACTCTTCTCAACTTCTCCTCCCAAATGAAAAATGGGGAACCCATGACTGGCATCTTCCATATTTCATCAACCCTCTCCAAGAAGTCCTTTTGATTTATCCATAGAGGACAAAATCGAAAGGGAATAGGGCCAAGATTTGTCTGGGAAGATAATGTCAGTATTATTGGTTTATGATCCAAAGTACTACTAGAGATACCTTAACATCTAGGCCCAGTAGCAGAAAGGAACTTTGAATGAGGAACCTATCTAGTCTAGCAGCAATATGCCTGGGGCCTGCTTGTTTATTAGACCAGGTGTGCTTACCACAGCATGGCTTGATGTCGATCAGATCCCATTCATGAATAAGATCCTCCACCCACTCCCGAGCCGGATCCCTCACAATACATCCTCCGCGCTTTTCTCCTTTGCTTAGAGAAATTTTAAGATATCCTGCAATAAGAATGTTTTCTAGCTCCTCCCCATCTGCCATGTTTCTCAGGGAGTCCCAGTAGATTTCTTTTTCCTTGCCACTAACTGGGACATACACATTGAACAGGCTGAAAATCTCCTTCGATTCTTGATGTTGAAACTTTGTGAACAACCAGTGTGCATGTTCCTTTTTAGCTAACAACTCGAGCTTAAAATAATTCCAAAGAGTGCCCATACCTCCCGAGGCCCCTCTGGCCGAGACAACCATTATCCCTCCTTTATTCCAAAATTTCTTACGCCTTTGAAGGAATTCATTTTCCTCCATTTTTGTCTCTTGGACAAGCATTATGTTTGGGCTTTCTGTCATGTTTAGATTCCTCATGGCTTCTTCTTTTTTCTTACTCCCCAACCCCTGCAATTCCAGGAGATCACCTTCATTATTTATTTTTATGAGAGTGAGGGCCACCCTTGGAGCCCTGTCGCTGATTTCTTGCCATTTTTGGATTTTTGGCCAAAATCTTTTCCAATGTATTCCGACTTCCTTGTACTTTGTCTTTGTATGTTTCTTTCTCTCTCTTTTCCTTGGTTGACATTCTTCCCCTTGCCGACCTTCTTACCATGGATTGAGAGTCTCCTATCTCTCCTTCCTCTTCAGATTCCTCCGAGCGTTGAATTTCCACCTCACTCACTGTGTGCTTGTCTTTGGATCTTTCTGTTTCTCCAGCCCCTTGCCTTGCATCCTTTGCCACTGCAATCTCGTTATCTTCCTTGTCTTCCATCCTTGCGTTCTCCGTTGCTTCCTTCCGAGGCAGATCCATTTCAGAGATTTCTTGTGAAACTGATCCGAGAGGCTCGAACATGTTCCCCGAATCATTTGTAGGAAGGGTTTGCTAAGCCACACTATTGCCTTTAGGCTAATGCCCTTTGCCCTTTTCTTGGCCTGCTGGATTAGAGGTCTTAGGGTTTGCTTTGGATCTCTTGGCCTGCTTCCAACCTTCCTCTTTCTCCTTATCCTCCTCGCTCTTTTTTGGACAGTTTTTGGCAAAGTGCCCGTATCCATGACACCCCCAACATTTGAACATGAGTTGTTCATAATCCAGTTTTTGAATATGAGACCAGCTTCCGACTTTAATTTTTATAGCTTTCGGCAGCCCAACTTCAAGATCCACCTCCACATAGATACGAGCACAGTCATATTGATCTTTATTGTTTGCCTTTTCGATGAATTTGCCGAAAGAGTCCCCTATGTGTTTAAGAGAGACCCAGTTCTAGCAATGGATTGGAAGGTTGGGCAATCTGACCCAAACAGGCACAGCTGAAGGAATGTCCTCTACTGGGTCAAAATCTAGAGTCCACTTGTTCAGATACAGCCCTTGTGGCCCCATAAAGTAAGGTCCATTCCTGAAGATAAACTCCTTATCCTCTTTGGAGGAAAATTCGAATAAGAAATAACCTCTGCCCAAAAAATAGGAGGTAACATTTTGGTTTATTAGCGGCTTCCAGTTCTTAATCACCCAGGCTTCCGTGGCTTTGGGGGATGACCACAAGTCTGAAAACTGTCCCACGAGCGCATGCTCAGTCATAGTCAGAGAGACCTGTATAGGTCCATCTAGCAGGAGAAAGATGTAATATCCCTGTTTAGGGCAGCCCTGTTAAGGGTGAGCCGTGGCATGTGTCCGAGGTCTGCGAGGCTGTTTAGCTGCCGTCCTCGAGTCGCTCTGGTGGGCTGTTGAGCTCACCCTTAACACCCTGGGATGCCACCCTCACTAACAATCTGGGCTTTTGGTGTAGTGGTTGTGTCTTAGTGGTATCAGAGCCGGGGTCTCGAGGTCGAGACCTGCGGAGCGTGGTGGGCTGTAATATCCCTGTTTAGGGCAGCCCTGTTGAGGGTGAGCCCTGCCATGTGTCCGAGGTCTGCGAGGCTATTTAGCTGCCGTTCTCGAGTCGCTCTGGTGGGCTATTGAGCTCACCCTTAACACCCTGGGATGCTGCCCTCACTAACAGTCTGGGCTTTTGGTGTAGTGGTTGTACGTGTCCGGGGTCTGCGTATTGAGGAGCTGTTTAGCTGCCGCCCTCAGATGCTTTGGTGGGCCTTAAGACCCCACCCTTAACACCCTGGGATGCCACCCTCACTAACAATCCGGTCTTTTGGTGTAGTGGTTGGGCCTTTGTCTGTAATATCCCGTTTCAGGGATATCTCTCAAACACAGTCAACTCTAAATCAGAGATGGACTGGAGGGGTGTTTACCAGATATTTCACCTCTGAAAAGAGGGTGAGATCTGGAGGCTACCTGGCCCTCACCAAACTTTGTCTATAGAGTATGGAAACACATAATAGATGGGATAGCAATTGGAATGTCTCAAAAGGGAAAATAGGCAGTGATACGGAGCATACAACAGTACATGAAATGCTAGAAACAATATATGAAATAGATACACATGAAATGGAGAGAATACTGAGCCATTTTATTATACTGAGAAATAAGGAAAGTACAAAGGCGTTCAGAATGATAGCACCTCGACTTGCTCAGGGCAAGTGTAGAAATACTCTTAGAACAATATATGGAATGGCTGCTCCCTCTATCAACTACGTAATCTCCAAACTGCTGGAAAATGTTGCCGAGCTGCTACAACTGCTGGAATGGAATGAGGCTTTGGGGCTGTTCCCCAACTTGGAATGAGCTGAAACTGTAGAATCAGCCTCTACTCACAATACCCAGAAAAGCCCAGAGAGCTTTTCGAGAATGGCTGAACCCGGAAAATACCTCCTTTGAGGCACTACGCTCTCCGTCAAGGGAAAACGCTGACCCTGAAGGCAACACTGCAAAATATGGCCTCTCCTTCTGCAAAATGTCTCCAATAAGTAAGGGCTGATCCCTTCCCTAATCCTCCGGTCTGAATCCACCCAAATCACCTCAATCCGGAACTCTCCCCAACTAGAACTGCATCCTCCCTCTACAAGATTGCGCTGTCCCTCCAAGGAATGCTCCTCAATGACTGAAGCTCTGATCTCTCCCAAATATCTCCAATAGGTAAGGGCTGGCCCCTTGCTCACTTCTTCGACCCGAATCCCCCAAGATGGCACCAATCCGGAGCTCTCCCAAAATGAACTGCGTTCTCCCTCTCAAGACTGCGCAGTCCCTAGATGCTCTGCTCCACAACGAAGGCAACCACAAATCCTCCTACAAAAAAGATGATAGAATACCTCACCCGAGCAAGCACTCGAAGTCTCCCGGGGTTGAGGGTGGGATCTCCGCACGAAGACATCCGGTGTACTGAACAGTATGTGCAGACTAGCTAAACAGCAAGCATGCTCAATGTCTAGAGACAATCTCCAAAATGCATAATCATCAATCGTAAGAGAAATGAGGTAGCCTCTCCTCTATTTATCTTGGGTGAGCCTCCCTCTCTCCTTGGCCCCACCAGGCTACGTTGCCTCTCTTTGGCCCACGCTACCAATTCAACTGCGCTGGCTGGGCCCACGCTGTCTAAGTGTGTCACCCCTCTATGTTGTCACTTGGCCCCCTTGGCCCACCTTGACCACAACGTTATATCTCCTAAGTGACTTTAGGGAGTGCGTTTTATCCTAAGTGGGTCATATTCTCCTTTTCACCCACTTTATTTATATTTTAACTTTATAAAGGCAAAATTAGTCAAAATTAATATTTCCAATTAGCTGCTGCTAATTGGGAATATTACAAAAGACCTCCGATATTTCTTCTAATCTTTTGACAAATTTCGATGCTGCAATCTTCTTCTTCTTGGATAAGGAAGCTATCAATGAGCAGAATGCTGCTGCATTAAGAGAAAGCGAAGAAACTTATCACTTTTTATTACGGTTATGAAATCTGAAAACATGGAGAATAAAGATTAGCTTTTATTTTTACCATATTTACATTAATGTTAACTAACATATCAACTTCTTAATCATAAAATTAAATAACAATATAAAAAAATATTAATTCACCACATCACAATCTTTGCATGTATTAAAATTGTTACAAAAACTTTGTAAAAAAATTGACTTTAAGAAAAAAAACCTTAACCTTATTATTATGGATGAGTTACTTGTTATTATTATTGTGTTACCAATTTCTCTTAGTATTATTGTGTTACTAATTACTCATGCTTAATTCTTCTCAATATTATTGTGTTACTAATTACTCATGCTCTGTGCCAATATACTTTTAAAAATCTTCAATGTAATTGTTTTTAATTTAATTTTTTTTTTCAATATATATATATATATTAACTTATCTTTTTCAATTTAAATAAAATAAATAAATAAATATATATATAAATAATTTTAAATAAATAAATAAATATAAATATAAATATAAAACCATTTTGACAATACTACACTACAGCCACTTAAAAACACCATTTTAATCATCTGCCACAACTTCCATGTCCCCCCCATGTAAGAAGTATTAGGGCAAGCGCAGAGATTTATACTCCCGACCACAAAATCTCTTAAACCCCTTATCACTCAACGACGGCGTCGCTTTTACGGGTTCAAACAACCTCCCGCTCTCCGAGCTCAGCTCAGCTCAGGTGAATGCATGGATGGCGGCGGAGAATGTGCCGAGTAAGAAAGAGGGGGATTAGCAGTTCCAGCAGAACAAATACCACCACCAGCGGCAGCTGCTTCCCAACGAGCTTCAAGTTAAAGAGTGGAATCTTTCAAAAGGAGCAACGGCAGGAGGACGAGGCAGAGTGGCCAGGGTGGCGGACCTTATGGCTTTGGGCGCCATCAAGCAGGGCCCATCATCGAAGTTCTCCATTCCAGGCCCGCATTTTGTTCAAAATCCGATGCTTAGCAGGGCCGCCGCTTCTTCTCCCAACTTTCAGAGGCCAGTTTCTCTCTCTCTCCTGCTTATTTTCTTCTCGTTTCCAGTTTACTGTGGTGTTTTTTTGCCGCTGGATGATACCTCCGCGTAACATTCTTGTGTATTAATTTATGTTTCCAGTTTACAGTCTTGTGTAACAGTTTATGTTTTAGTTATCCCTTTGCCTCAGATGCATCTCTCATAGTTATCTACAGATTCGATTTCAGGCAATTGAGCTTAAGGGAGTCAGATTCCCGGAGGTACAGTCGCTCAGGGGAGTCACATTTAGGCGGCCACCATGGAAATAGCTCAAAGCTCAGTTCAAAATCGTTACTTGATCCTAGGGCCAGAAATTGGTCTGTATCTTCGAAGCAATATTCATTGTCTGGCCATGCCCGAGATGCTTCCAATGCTAGTGAACGTTTTGCAGTGTATAGGGGTTCTCAAGCCGGTCGCCAGCCAACTAGACCTTTACCTGACCACGATAGAGGTCACAATGCATATGCACCAGAAGACAATGATATTCTTCAAGAAAGTTTTGCAGCTTGTAGGCATTCTCAAGCTGTTTGCCAGCCAACTAGACCTATATCTGACCAATATAGAGGCCACAATGCATATACGCCTGAAGATAACGATATTCGTTTGCCTGGAATCCGTGACTTTCACAAGGGTTTAGATGATATGAACAATGTAGTGAGTATGAGGTCTAGTAGCTTGGAACGGGGGGAATCAAGTCCAAGTCATAATAAAGGATACTCGTTTCCGCCAGGTGCTTTGAATAGCGCCCCGCCTTATTACCATTATGGTACCTCTCAAAAGGGGCAATATAGCTATCCCAGGGGAAATCTACAAACTTCAATAAACCAAACACAGTTTGGACAAGACCGAAATCAATACGCAGGTTTCTCCCCTCAAGGTCTTAATAATGCCCAAAGAAAAGCTCGACCAATGAAATGGGATGGGGAAGCTTGGCAGAGGGAAACAGAGAAAATAAACGCTATGAGAAGTCATGCACAAGGCAGTGCGGGCAGTGTACGAACTGATAGCCAGCTTACGACATTAGATAGAAACCGTACAAGTCAATATGTACGTTCCCCTCCTCAAGGTCTTAATATTGCCCAAAAGAAAGCTCTAGCAATGAAGTTGGACAGAGAAGCTTGGCAGAAAGAAACAGAGAAATTTAACGCTATGAAAAGTAATGCAGAAGGCAGTGCGGGCAGTGTACGAACTGATAGCCTGCTCACGACGTTAGATACAAACCCTCCTAGAACAGAAGAGGTTTTATCAATGAGTAATGAAGGTAGAGACAATGCGCTATTGCCCACTTCAGCTCCACTAGACGGTGGGGCTCTTATGCAAAAACTAGATCGTTTGTCCGTCGAAGAAAATGTTCCTGTTCAGGGCCCTATAGCCACAGAAACAGGAGACAAACAAGTTGGTTTGTCCAATCCGAATAAAACCACTTCAGCACAAAATCAAGGACCCAAGAATCTAGAAAATCGAAATATTTATTCATCCAAGAATCCTTCAATCAAGCCGGTCACATCTTTAGAAAAGGTTGGTTTTCATTCAGAAATCGCAAAAAGAAGAGGCCATATGTCTATGAGTGACGCAGGTGGAGTTTCTGGTAACAAGTTTGGACAAAGGAATCTCGAGGAAACCCCATTGAATCAGGAAGACAAGAAAGGGAGGCCTTTACGCACCGAGTACGGAGGTAGCTGCAGGATAGAGCAGAAAAACATTGAAATTCTTGTAACTAAGGGTGAGCATATTGGGCTGGACAATGGTCAAGATTCTGCAATTAATGAAGGTTGCACTGGTGTTACAGACAGTGATAGCAACAATGTTCCTGAGAAACTTAGACATTTATACAAAAAAATTTGCATTGTCGAGGATGTGGAGACTGCAAAGATGGTTGCGGGGAAGCTTATGGGAGAGTACAAGAATCTTATTCATGCATGTGATACAGAGGTTGGTTCAGTTTCCTACCATTTCTGTTTTGTACTTGTTTTAAAAGGTCAAGTGCTACTATTCCAGCTGTTTCATTGATCCTTTGCCTTGTACTTTTAATCCCGTTTTTCTCATATGAAGCAGGATTGTGGTCTGTTTGTATGATTATATTCTTTTTCATCTATGAACTTGAGTGAAATTGTTTAGTTCTTGAACTTCTCTCGAATTTTTTGGTGTTTTCTCTTCCATAAACTTCTGATTTTTATTAGTGGACCAGGACTTTTGTCCATTATCTAGGGAAGAAACTTCCCCATTGCCTCTATAAAGGCAGTTTAATACATGTCTATGAACATTGATGCAACTGGATTCAATGTTTATTGGCATAGTAGGAAGTTGGGTAGATGGACCCATTTTTTAAACAATTGGTGTCAACTGCAAGACTCTTGATTTTCTATGAACTGCTATTTACATTTTCTTGAACTGGGGCTAGTATTCATTTTTTTCAGTTTAGCTCAAGGTAAAACAGTTGTTTTATTTTGTGCTTGAACGGGTAACAAGATGCAAATGGCTGCGAAAGACTTGAGCAACTTTTGAGTTATTCAAGCTGTCATTTTTCATTCCTCTCTTCCAAAGCTAGTTTTCTCAATGTTCCCATTTGACATGACTTCTGAAAACTTACGGTCTGAGTGTTTCTCACTGCCTTTGTATTTTGTCTTAGGCATGTGCTGAGTAGTTTTTTTCCCAATATGTACTGTACCATCAACATTGCAAGTGCTTTAATGAAAATAACATTAGCTTCTTTGGGTGTTTCTATGTAATAGTCATGCAAAATTTTGTGATACTCAATGCAGGTTGCAGGCATTGATATTAAGAAAGAGAGTCCAGTTGGTCATGGAAAGATCACTTGTTTCAGTATATATTGTGGACCTCAAGCTGATTTTGGCAATGGCAAGTCCTGTGTATGGGTAGATGTGCTGAAAGGTCGTGAAGTCATCTTGAAAGAATTTGCCAGTTATTTTGGAGATGCATCTATTAAAAAGGTGAGGCACAGTCCCCACATTTGAACGAAAATGAACTGCTGAGCAACATTATTAGTTAACATGAGTTTGAGATCTAACTGTGCTGGTATACACTTCTTGTTTCAATCACTTTACTTGAAATGTAAATTATCCCTGGTAACTAGTGTGCTGTTATGCATCTATGAACAACTAAGCTACTTTGTTAGATAACAGTGTAATTATTTGTATGAGTTTGATAATTGACAATTTTGGTATACTTATTTATTCAATATTTCTACACCAGATGTAAATTATACTGGTTGACTAGTGTGCTGTTTTGTGTCTATCCTTTATAGAGCTAGTTGTCTTTCCCCTGTCATTGAAATTGTGGATTTGGGAAATATGATTTATTACTGAAGTGCATGCATGTTATTAGATAACCCACATCAGTGTTAGTTTCTGGAACTTGTTACTTTAGGTGAGTCATTGGAATTTTTGATACTTATTTATATATTTTCTGTTAGTTAATGTATTTCATGTTAAGATAATGTTTCTTGCTGTACTTTTCTCTGTTACTTAACTTAGCTTTATTTTAAATTAGTTAACTCAAATGCAAAAGATAATGAAGATAGAGTGGAACATTAGCTATAAATCATGAGAGTTTCATATTTGACATTTTGGTATTCTTATTGATTCAATGTTTCTGCATTTGTCCTTTATAGGGTCCACTACCTTTTTCATATATTTGAAATTGATGGCCTTTTGTCAAATATGATTTATTGCTGAAGCGATAGCTTAATAAGTGTTATGATCTCTAAGATAACCCACTTCAGTGCTAGTTATTGGCACTCTCTTTGGGTCATTGGAATTTTTGATAGATGTGTATATTTTTTGTTAGTTAATGGCTTTTGTGTTAGAGTGTTATGATAGTTGTAATTCTATTCCTGTTATTTCTGTTAACTAACTGTTAATTTTGGGCAACTAGGTCCAATTCCATGTTGCACTGCTCATATGAGGATGGTCATATTTTTGTTGGATTCCTCTTTTGGAGAGGTGCAAGATTGATCTAAAGATCAACTTGATCGGTTGAGCAGAACATTGATTTTGAATTTATTTTCCACATGTGCAAGGTCGGCCAGATTTATCCCACATGCCTAAGAGATGTGTCACACATTCTCATTGATGAATATAAATTGGAGAGACTTGGAGGTCATTTTCTCATCATCTCATCACACATTCTCTCATTGTGATATGATTGGTTCGATTGGCTTAAGGGCTTTTTTCCCTCACACGTGTGGAGTGAAGCTGCTGTTTTCTGTGCTGATCTGTTTAGGGCTTTCTGTTTTCTGCGCTGATTTGTTTAGGGCTTTTTGTTTTTTGCGCTGATTTGTTTAGGGCTTTTCCATTGCAGCATTGACCAGCATTGACCGTGGTCAACCCTTGGCCGTTTCACCTCAATCTTTTGCAGAAATTCTGATTTTAGGAGGATGTACAACTGGGCACTAAAATCGAGGAATTCCAGGCTGTTTGACCGAAGCCCTAGTTTGTTGCGTTGACTTTTCTGAAGCTACATGCGTTGACTTTTCTGCGCTGTCCCTGGTTTGACTTGCGTTGACTTGTGATGAGCTGTTTTTGAGGGCTGTGGGTGTGACACATGCAAGTGCTAGCTGACCGAGAAAGACTTTGCTGGTTGAAGTATCCTACTGACCGCCGTAACGCCACAATATTTCATATCTTTGTTGGACAAAAGGAATTGTAAATCTGATCTATTTGGCTTGTCTTCTATTGATCTATTATTGTGTTCTATTAACATCTTACTTTCAAGTTTATATGATCGCTATTTTGTATTGGGCCTAAGAAAGATTGAAGTCAAAGTGCATCAAGCATAAAACACCATGGTTATCTAAATTTAACATGGTATAGGAGCTGAGGTGAAGACAAAGTCCAAGAGATCAAGCTGGTGTTAGAAGCTATCTCTGAAGGAAGAAATCCTATCAAGGACAAATGGCCTCCTCAACCTACAAGGGTTTCAAGGATGATGATAAATTGACTGATAAGTCTGATTATCATGCATGGAAGATGTCCTTGGATTTGGCGCTAGAAGATCAAGATGTCATGGACTATGTACAGGGGAATATTCAAGAGCCTCCATCAAATGCAGCTGTTGCCACGAAGACGAAGTATAGAAAAGGGGAAATCAAAGCAAAGATGATTATCCAGGATTCTATTCATAAGCACTTGGTTGCTTACATTTCTGAGCTGAAGACATCTAAGGAGATATATGATAAGCTGGTGAGCAAGTTCAGGGCTAGCAATGCTAATCAAATCCTCTTCAAGAATCAATTGAAGAATTCAAGAAGGGTAAGGATGAATCTATTCAAGTTCAGGGCTAGCAATGCTATTCAAATCCTCTTCAAGAATCAATTGAAGAATTCAAGAAGGGTAAGGATGAATCTATTCAATCCTATTTTATGAGGCTCACTGAAATCAAGAATAACCTCCTAGCTATTGGGGAAGCAATATCTGATCGAGAGATGGTTCTTATTGCACTTGGAGGTCTACCCCGTGATTGGCATGTATTCAATACCATTATTCTCAATAATAACGTGATTCCAGATTTTGATGAAATATTTACGAGATGCACTCAAGAGGAAACAAGAATGATGGAGTATGCCTCTAATGGTAATGGAAGTGACCCTACTGCCTTCGCCGCTCATGGAAAGAAGAACAACCATGGTGGCCCGAGAAATCAAAACCACAGTAGAGCAGGGCCCAAAGGAAGGGAAGATGTTACACTTGTAACAAGACTGGTCACTATGCAAGAGAGTGCCCTAATAGAAGGGACTCTCCCAGGGATGATGACAACAACAACTCGAGAAGGAATGGCAGGAACAACAAGTTCCAAGGAAAAAGGAAGGCTCCCTCTGATTGTAGTGGAAATGGGCAACCTTTCAAGAGGTCAAGAAATTCCAGGTAAGATGAGTCTAATGTTGTTGATAATAAGAGAAATGAATTTATTCTTGTATCAACCCTCTCTACTGCATCTCCACCCACCCTGGATGTCTGGTTGATTGATAGTGGTGCTTCAAGGCACCTCACTGGTTATAAAGAAGCCCTTTCTGATTTGGTTGAGAAGGATACTAATCTGGAAATAATCCTTGGAGATAATGCCACCTATCCCGTGAAAGGGACAGGGACTGTGACCCTCCATCTATCTCAAGGTTAAGTCCTCCGATTACAAGATGTGTTGTATCATGTATGTACCTGATTTGAAGAAGAACCTTGTGTCTATTTCGGTAATGGAAGACAAAGAGTTCAAGGTGGCATTCGTTGATGGAAAGGTACTTATCTCGAAGAAGAACTTCAAGGAAGCTCTTTTTATTGGGTTTAGAGTTGATACACTACCAGGTTGGAGGAAGTCCATTGGGGGCAATGACATATGATACAACTCTTCAAACAGAATTATGGCACCGGAGGTTTGCACACCTTTGTTACAAAGCCCTTCTTGAAGCAAGGAAGGTGGTGACAGGGATGCCCGAATTGAGAGATGATCATGAAGGTATATGCTAGGGTTGTGCTGAAGGGAAGCATACAAGGGGACCATTCCCCTCAAGTGTCACAAAGACAACTGATATCTTGCAGTTGATACATTTTGATTTCTCTGGTATGCTGCCTGTGACATCCTTGGGAGGATGTTCCTATTACATGACTTTTAAAGATGACTTCTCCCACAATACCTGGATATATTTTTTGAAGAAGAAGGACGAATCATTCAAATGGTTCCGTACCTTCAAGGCCTTGGTGGAAAATCAAATCGAGAAGAAAATCAAAGTTTTGAGGACCGACAATGGGATCGAGTATGAGTCAAATGAGTTTGATGACTTTTGTAGAGAAGTTGGCATTAAGAGGGAGACCACAACTGCGTACACTCCTGAGCAAAATGGTGTTGCTGAAAGAAAGAACAGGACCATTGTGGAAGCTGCCCGCGCCATGCTATGTGACCAAGGTCTTCCGAAGTTTCTATGGGGAGAAGCTGCAAACACTGCTGTGTATGTTCAAAACATATGCTCACATTTCGCTCTAGACTCCAAAACTCCCGAAGAAGTCTTCTCTAGTAAGAAACCTGATGTTTCTCATTTTAGAGTTTTTGGTTGTCTTGTTTACTTTCATGTGTCGAAATAAAAGAGAAGCATGCTAGATGCTTTTGGAAAGAAGGGAATGTATGTGGGCTACATTGAAACTTTGAAGGCATATAGAATCTATGTGCTTGGTCAAAGAGAAGTGGAGATATGCCACGATGTCACCTTTGATGAAGATGTCGCCCTCAAGAAAGTAAGAAATCTTCCTAGCTCCAAGGAAGACAAAGAAGATAAAGAAGTATGGAAGTTGGAAGAGCCGAAGGATGACCTGATGCCCGATGTTGAAGGACCTATGGATCCCATTGATCCACCTCCTTCAAATAAGAGAAGATCCTCATGGCTTAGGGATACTCTCGAAGATGTCGAGAAACATATTGCCCCATGGGGGACATTCTGTGAAAGCAAGAAGCCGAAGAGATACCAAGGGTATCTAGCAGCCATGAGTACGATAGTACAATTTGAGCCTGGAACATTTGAAGAAGCTGTAAAGTATCAAGTTTGGAAGGATGCTATGCACGAAGAATATGAGTCCATTATGAAGAATGATGTCTAGGAAGTGGTCCCAAGGCCGAAGGACAAATCTGTTGTCACCTCGAAATGGCTTTATAAGATCAAGCATGGATCTGATGGAAGTGCTGAAAAGTACAAGGCAAGATTTGTTGCCCGAGGCTTCTCTAAAAAAGAAGGCATAGATTATGATGATATATTTGCACCTGTGGCCCACTATACCACCATCTGATCTATTATTGCCCTTGCTGTTACGCAAGGATGGAGTCTACATCAGATGGATGTGAAGACCGCTTTTCTGCATGGATCTATAAAGGAAGAGGTGTATGTGGAGCAACCTCTGGGGTTCGAAATCCAAGATAGAGACACCCATGTATGCAGGTCGAAGAAAGCCCTTTATGGGTTGAAGCAAGCCCCCAGGGCTTGGTACAAGAGGATAGATAGCTACTTGATGAAGCTGGGCTTCACTCTAAGTAATGCTAATCCAAACCTTTATTTTAAGGTTGATAAAGAAAGGCCTCTCATTTTGGTTCTCTATGTGGGCGATCTCTTCCTGACAGGTGCTGGCCCTCTCATTCATCAGTGTAAGAGGGAGCTAGCTTCCGAGTTTGAGATGAAGGACTTAGGACTGATGCACTACTTCTTAGGCTTGGAGGTCTGGCAGAGGCCAAGCAAGATTTTCCTTTCTCAAGGAAAATATGTCGTGAAGCTGTTGGAGAGATTTGGTATGGTGGAATGTAAGTTTGTGTCGACACTGATGGAACTCAACTTTAATAAGTTGAGTGGAAACGTTGCTGGGCCCGTGCTAGCAAATCCTACCGAGTATCGATAACTCGTAGGGGCCCTGATGTTCTTAGTGAACTCTTGTCCGGATGTATGTTTTGCAGTGAACACTTTGAGTTAACATATGGTTGAAACTCATCACATTCACTGGATTGGTGCCAAGAATCTGTTGAGAACTTCATGGCACAATCAACTATGGGTTGAGATATACTACCAGGAGTTTCGGACTCCATGGATATGCTGATCCCGATTGGGCTGGCAGTGTGGTGGATCGCAAGAGCACATTTGGATGTTGCTTCACCTTGGGTTCTGCTTCGATATCTTGGATGAGAAGGAAGCAGGAGTCGGTGGCTTTGAGCACTGCTGAGGCCGAATACATTGTAGTGAGTATGGCCTGTTGTGAAGCTGTTTGGTTGCGAAAGCTCTTCAGTGAGATGTTCGGGCATGTGCTAGATACCACTGTTATCCTTTGTCATAACTAGAGTGGCATTCGTCTTTCTGAGAATCTTGTGTTCCATGATCGATCCAAGAATATTGATATCAGGTACCACTTTATCCGAGATATGGTACAGCGAGGCGTCGTAAGGCTCGATCATATAGGAACGGATGAGCAGGTCGTGGATATTCTCATGAAGCCCCTGGGGAAGGTCAAGTTCCTAACCTTCCGTGAGAAGCTTGGAATCGTGGAAAGACCCTATTCTGAGGGTCCTGCTTGAGTTGGACTATGAGCTCTGGGAGCTCCAGGGGGCTTGGGGATAGCTTCTTGGAGCTATAAGCACTCACGGGGCTAAGCTTTCCGAACCTTGTGGTGCTTCTGCCCCATCGTTATGATATTGAGTTGGTTTAGCCTCTCTCTGATCTGTGCCCCGCACACATCCTGCCCATGGAGTTTCAGACTCATGGGAAGTACCTCTCATTTGGCCAATGAGGTGGGAAATGTGGATAGAGATCATAGCAAGACCGATGGACGCATCAGAGATTGCTGTACTCTTTATGTCTAGGATGGCACCTGTCCAACACCTTGATCTGGGATCAAGTATGATGAGGTTTTATCCTCTAAACTGACTTTGGGTTAGTATGAGACTCTTTTGAGTTCGAGAGAGGTTTTTACCTCTAAGCTAACTTCGGGTCAGCTGTGCGTGATGTCTTTGTGACTCACCTTTTATTCTGAAATAAAGAGCCAACAAAGCAAGTTACAACGGGATGACGCACGATGTTTGCTTTGGTACATGATGGATGGCACTTGTGGATAGTTAGAGTTTTCCCTAGTTGAGGGGGAGTGTTAATTTTGGGCAGCTAGGTCCAAACTCCATGTTGCACTGCTCATGTGACGATGGTCATATTTTTGTTGGATTCCTCTTTTGGAGAGGTGTAAGATTGATCTAAAGATCATCTTGATTGGATGAGCAGAACATTGATTTTGAATTTATTTTCTACATGTGCAAGGACGGCCAAATTTATCCCACGTGCCTTAGAGATGTGTTACACACCCTCATTGATGAATATAAACTGGAGAGACTTGGAGGTCATTTTCTCATCATCTCATCACAGATTCTCTCATTGTGATATGATTGGTTCGATAGCCTTTGTAGGCCTTTTTCCCTCACATGTGTGGAGCGAAGCTGTTGTTTTCTGCGCTGATCTGTTTAGGGCTTTTTTTGCTGCAGCGTTGACAGTGTTTAACTCTTGGTCGTTTGACCTCAATCTTTTGCAAAAATTCCGATTTTAGGAGGCCGTACAGTTGGGCACTAAAATCGAGGAATTCCGGGCCTTTTGATCGAAGCCCTAGTTTGCTGCGTTGACTTTTCTGAAGCTGTCTGCATTGAGTTTTCTGCGCTGTCCTTGGTTTGACTTGCATTGACTTGTGTCTTTGAGAGCTGTGGGTGTGACACATGAAAGTGTTGGCTGACCGAGAAAGACTTTGATGGTTGAAGCATCCTGCTGACCGCTGTAACGCCACAATATCTCATATCTTTGCTGGACAAAAGGAATTGTAAATTTGATCTATTTGGCTTGTCTTCTATTGATTTATTATTGTGTTCTATCAACATTTCATTTTCAAGTTTATATGATTGTTATTTTGTATTGGGCCTTAAGAAAGATTGAAGTAAAAGAGCATCAATCATAGAACACCATGGTTATCTAAATTTAACACTAACGAAGCTTTATGTTAGGCTAGTTATTCCACATGCAAAAGATAGAGGATAAAGTGGAAACATTAGCTTTACATAGGCTTGTAGAGATTAGAGAGGGGTTTTTTTTTTCTTCTGTTAATTGTTTTGTATGGGTAGAATATGAGAGATTTTGTATCTGGAAAAGTGTAACATCCATATTAGTCCTGGAGTTGTTGGAAATATGTTATTTAATCTTTGATTATGTGGACATTAATTTTTTTTTCCATGAAATAAAGCACCCCACCCTTGAGCTGCTAGGCAAGGGTAAGATTTTCTTTAGGACTCAAGGCCATTCAACAACAAGGCTTGAAGCCTTTACAACAAGATACTCATTATGAGCTCATCATGTCACTTGTAGGAATAGTACCTTTACGTGAAGGATAACAATCCTTCCTCCCAACCATTCAAGATAAACCCCACTAACAACTATGTGAACATTAATTGTCTTAATGCTCTGTTATAATTGTGGTTGTTAGAAATTGGATCAGTCACACCTTATTATTATAGTGGTTAGGTGACCTAGTGCTTGATAACTAAAGTATTTTTAGCTTAATTGTTATATACAGGGGTCTTGATCCCCATTGTAATAACCTAGATTGTACATGGTGAAATCATGTAATGAATTCAGTGTTGTTTAAGTAGAACAAATTATCAGATGTAAGATAAGTTAGAGCCTTATCATGGTGTAGTAACCAATTGAGCCAACACCTTACCTAATAAAGTGAAGTGTTGGTTGTCCGAAGTACTGCTTTTCTTTGTACACATGCACATTGGAAATAGGTAGGGAGGTGTTTTGGGTTTCACTAAGGGTGGATTTTGTTCCTTTATGGGTTTTTCTATTGTGTATTCAATGTCTATTGTTTAGACGACGTATAATATGTGATGGTTTTTTCTAACATGCTATTAGAGTAAGCTTCGTTGCTTTTGTTATTTGGAGATTTTTTATGTGAAACTTTGGTTCAAAATCCATATTAATGAAGATTGCAGTTATTGAACTTGGTGGCATGTCAGGTCAAAGGAGGTGTATGGGAGGAGGTTATGTTGTTTATGCATGCAACATGAGTGCTTATGGTGTGGTGTGAACAATGCTAATGTATAGAGTCTCTAAACATAGACATGTTGCTTTTTTAATTTGGTCATGCTCAGTGAATTTTTGGATTTGGTTGTGCCTGCTGTATTTTTGGATTTGCTTGAGCAATATATTTTTTTCACCATTTTCCCCCCTGAGTGCAATAATCAAAAGACTTTGGACATGTTGTTTCTCTAGTTTCATGCTCTAGTAAGGATTCCCTTTCATGTTGTTCATTGCTCGACAATGATGAAATAGTGTTACATGATTGTAGGCATCAATGTTATTGGAAGCGGTGGAACTAGTTGGTTTGACTAGTTGGAAGCAAAAAGGGTGCTTAAAATTGTTGGGAGGGAAGCAGATGCACACCAACGATGCATCTTGGTCATATGCGGGACGACTCAGGTTGGTTCGCTGCTTGACTTGAGGTGCGAACCAACACGTGCCATCCAAATAGGTTGCAATATCCCGGATAATGATTTGACAAAGGTTTCCAGAATATTGCTTCAGAAAAATCTCTTTATTTACAACCACAATGAAATTCCATGATTAGCAACATTAACTTCTCCATTCGATAATTAAATTTGAGATGTAAACCCATCAATTGCACTTTAAAATAAACAAGAGATACATGCAGATAAATCTCAGCCTTATTATATATTAAAATGGAATTTGGTATTACATGCCAATACAGAGATTAATTGGAAAATGGCTGAGGTTATGGCCTCCAAAATTTGTTGCAACATTAATGTTGGCCTTCAAAAATAAACTGCAACTGGAAATGACTCCTAGATTGGAGATCTGTGTGATCCCCATTCTAATGTACAATTTTGCTCTAGATCTGCTCACAAATGATGTTCATGATGTTCCATGAGATTTCTGACTAAAACCTCCTTAATGGTGGGTTGAGTTTTCGTCCAACTCACACAAGGAAGCCCAGGGGTTTTCATCTTGGGGCTCTCTGATCCTGAAATCCAAGTTCTAGAAATTCTCTAAAGAAAATATTGTTGAAAATTCGCAACTCAGGGATCCTTAAATAAAAACTCATTTATGACAATTTTGGAGTGACTTTCTAAAATTAGAAATTCATGTGTAGCATCTCAAATATGACTTTCCAAAAATATTAAATCACCCTGCATCAATTGGTAATCAGGTGTAGTTGATGAAAATTCACTTAACTTATCATCAATCAATCCTAATAGTTCAATTATCAATATTATTATTATCCTTTATGATACTATAATATTATCGAAAGGAAATTCAAGTCCCCTTTCCTTCATGACACTTAATCACTTTGTACCTCTCTCTCCTTGATGACTCACATAGCACTACATTACTCTCTCTCTCCTTGATGACTCACGTAGCACTATGTTACTCTCTCTCTCTCTCTCTCTTAAGGGACACATTACACTCTCTTACAGACACATTAAAGGCACATCACGAAAGATTCCTCTTACGCTGTCATCAATGCATATGTTATACTCCTCATTTAAGTCATATGTTTCTCTCGTAAATGTTGCCTCTCCTTAATGGCATAAGTTACAATTCTCTAAGGCATGCATTGCCTCTCCTTAATGGCATAAGTTACAGTTCTCTAAGGCATGCCTTACCTCTCCTTAATGGCATAAGTTACTCTTCCTAAAAAGGCATGCGCTGCAGCTACCTCATGGCATGCGAGTTATACCTCCTCTATGGCATGAATATGTTGCGCCTCTTATATATGTGTGTGTATGTCTCATATCAACTCACCTTACTACATGTGCGTTGTGAAAGAGAAACTTGAACTTGAGAGAGAGAGTTGGAGAGACTTGAAGAAGATTGTGAGAGAGGGACTTGGAGAGTAAGAGCAGGACTTGCTGAGCAAAGGTTGATTTAGTGTTTCAGTGTTTGCATTTGTTGTTGCTATCAATGATCTTTATGCTGCTGCTTATTTAAATTTGGGTGAACGTACTCATTCTGTCGATCTCTCATTGTACTCTGTATCTTTGCTGAACAATTGATATCTAATAGAAGCAGAATCTGGTTGGGTTTTCCCCTTGTGGGTTTTGCCCTGGTCATTGGACGCAAATTCTCCTTGCCTCATTTTTGTTCTTGGCTATCTTCTATTGTGCATTTAGTTTATGTTCTATCTACAATTGCTTAACTAATATAGCATCAAAAAGAAGTTTTGTAATAAATAATTGTTACAACACAAAACATAAAAATTTCAACAAATACTTCCAAACCAAGATGATCCCAAATGGCTTGCTTCCCTTCCTTTTAAAGGTTTGATGGATCTCTTTCCAGCCTTCTAGAAGTATTTTATTTTATTATTTTATTCCCATTCTAGAAGCTTCTCCCCTTTATTTAAGTGACTTTTTATTTTATTTTATTCAAGTCACTTTCCCCTTCAGGCCTTTTCTCCAATTAAGCATTTTCCCCTTCTTTTATTCAATAAAGTGACTAATTAAAGTCACTTTTAATCTTGGGAAATGATTAATTGGCCACCATGCTTTCTCCAGTCACTGGAGGTCAATTTTCACCATCCCATTTTGTAGATTTCTTCATTTCTATTCCAACGAGCTATTACACTAAGGTGTTCCTCCAAGTAAACCTCCCCAATTGACACCTTTAGCATGTTTAATTAAAATGTGTTAATAATAACTCCGTTTTATGGGTATCATCAAAATGCAACGAAACCAAGAATGGACTGTGTAGAACTGACCTAGATGATGAAATATAATGAGTGAACCTCGTTGAATGAGATTAATGAGTGAACCTCGTTGAATGAGATATAACTCCTCCAAAACCCTTTGTGCCCACTAATGATGTAATCTCACTCCCGTGTCTTGGCTGTCACACACCTTGGAAATCCATCCTAACTGTATTATAAGGGAACTTGAAAATGGGGACATTAGAAATCCTCTCGCTCCAAGATTGCTTGCCCTTAAGTTATTTGCATCTGTCAATTGTAGCGATACCACTATCAGGATCCCATAGAAACCATTTTGCGACATCATGCCTCCATGCTATCCATTCGTAAATGGATCTCTCGATACTCGGATCCCAAGAAAACCTCTGGCTCATCCTGACACGAATAGATCCACTTAGATCCCAATGCCACCATGGCCAATCATCATCGCACATGCCTCATGGCTCCAATTGTGCTATGCCTTTGGCTATAAATGTTGCTCCATCAATAGAATACCAACTCATCTCTCGCCAATCCATCCTTTGGCATGGATCTTAAAAAAATCTCACCATGTTGATGTTGACCATTATGATTCTGGTTGGGACGCTCCTAAACTATTGGCCCATCGCTTGGTCTTGGCCAACTTGTAAGATCCAACTGGAAGGCTTCGTAAGTTCTTCCCTATACCAAACCTCCTCTCCACTATGTCGAAGTTGCCTAATAGTACCACAAGCCCTGTCTATGTACTCTTGAAGAGGAATGTTCTGAAACTCCCAAGTATACTCGTATGGCTGCCTAGTTAGGGACTTTAGCTATTTCCCAACGCTAGATAACTTATCCTTTGATTTGGCACATGCAACTTCGAGCTCCTCAAGTTTACTAATCTGCTACAAATGGAGTGTTTGGCCCTGCTTCCTCATTGCCATAATATTTGTCCTGACATGCTCAATCTTCTCCTTTTCTCATGGCGGCTCCCATTTGAAAATTCTGTAGCCCCACTAGATGCTTCTGCATCTGCTTGCACCTCATTAAGGGTTGGCCCCAAAGACAGATGCTCAACTACCTCAACCACGACTCCAACTTGAGCCTTCAACTAGGCTTCATCATGCTCACTATGCATATTCTTCATCATGCACACTATGCATATTCTCCTCCTCCTCATGTTCATGCTGAATCATCCTCAATGGCTCATCCCTCAAATCTTCCTGAGTGTCTTCTTCTTGGCCTTCACATATGGGTTCAATTTGCTGCTCATCATTTTTTAGTAAATAGTAAATAGTAAATTTATATAACTCAAAGTTTCAAACTGAAAAATAGTTAAGAGTGAAGAGTCAATAAACAGTGTGAGGTCATCAACTGAAAAGTAAAAATGGATAATGAGCATTGAAAATAAAATCAACATTAAGGACGCAGAGAGGTCAAGGTTGAAGTCGCAGAGGTCAGCCGAAGGTCGAAGAGCTAGAAATGAAATGAATCATTGAATAATGAATCGTAAATTTTTTTAAACTTACCATTTTGTTTTTCTTTGTTTTATTTATTTTTTTAATTCTATTTTTTTTTTTCAATTTTTTGACTTTATAGTTATACTATATGATAGTCATTTTTTTTTTACATTAGGTGTCACTAGACAAATCTAAGGGGGGACGCATCCCCCATCAAAAGGGGGACACCCAGAAGGACCCTTTTTGGGGAGTCGCTCCCCCACACTAGGGAAACACACCCCTTTGCGTCTCCCCGAGACTCCCCAAAAAGGGTGCACAGGGAAACGCACCCCCAAGAGACTCCTTGTCTCAGGTTCGAGGAGTGCATGCACCCGACCGTGGGGGACGCAACCCCGTGGAACACTAGTTAAAATTGGCAATTAGCGCCAAACTCCACCTTGGACAACTCATATGATGGAGATGATGTTTTTATTGGATTCCTCTTTTCGAGAGGTGCAAGATTGATCTAAAGATCATCTTGTTTGGATGAGCATAAGTGTGATTTTGAATTTATCCAAAGGTCGGCCTCAGTTAAATGTAGGCTCATGAAGCCCAACAGATGTGTCTTTTCACCCTCAACAAACTGTATAAATAAAAGTGACTTCCTTCCTCATTTGGACATCATTCAATCACACATTCTTCTCTCTCCGAATCAGATTGGTTTGTACAGCTTGGGTTTCTCTCTCACACGTGTGGTTGGAGGACGAAATTATAGGGCAGATTGCAAGCCGAAAATTGTAGGGTGTTGACCAAGGGTCAACCCTTCTCCTTTGACTGAGTTTTTTAGGTAGAAAATCCGATTTCAAGAGGTTGTATTGACTCGCACAGATTTCGAGGCATTTGGAACAGATTGACCGAAGTTTACTTCAGGTCTGACTGCATATTTTACAACAACGTTGACTGGGTTTGACTTGACTGTTTTGGGTTGAATTCGACCCTCTTAGAAGGTCGAATTTATTTGTTGTTGGCCGAGCTGATTGGAGGACAATTTGGAGCCACAACGAGTTTCTCTTTTAGCATGCTCGGATTCTTAAAAGATAGGAGAGCTCCTAAAAATTAGAACGAGCTATGAAGCAGTTAACTAATGCGTTGAAGTGGAAGGTCGAATTATATATCTTGTAGTGCGAGTTAATTGAGGAAAAGGACAAATGTTTGAGTCTAAAGATCGAGAACTGAGATGGAACGAGTTGCGTTAGTGGTTAACTCAATCAATCACAAAAGCAACTTTCCTCAATTAGAAACTTGCTAACTTTAGCCATTCGAATTTCCTTTAAAAGGAGGAACAAAAGCACAGATTTGATCATTGTTTTTTGTGAGAACGAGTTGGTGAGACAAGACAATAGAGGGCACAAGTTGTGAGTGTGAGAGTCTTGTAGAGAGAGCGTACTTTTGGAGCAGGCAGTATGCAAAGCATAGAAAGACTTCTTGCAACAAGATGTGAGATAGGATTTAGGAGGGTTTTCCTAAATCATAGGAGCATATTCCAGCGTTAGGTAATAGGAAGAAACAGGCTGCAAGCAAGTAGGAGCAAAGGTCAAGGTTGCAGGCAGGCAAGATGTTTCTAGCTAGTGTAGTTGTGAGAACAGTGAGTTTTCAATTGAAACAATTGTCTTGTCTTTGATCTAATTACTCATAACTCTGTGAATACAATTCCCAATCAAGCAGAGGGTTTTCCCAGTTGGGTTCCCTAGAAAAATTGTGATGTTGAATTCTGTGATTGTGTATTTATTTTTGTTCCTATTCTGCTACAAAATTTAGGAGAGAAATTTTGTGTCTATATGAAAATAAAGTAGTTTTCAGATTGTTCATATTAGCAATTGCAAAATTTCGTGGATTTTCTACAATCATAGGGATAACTTCACCTATACCTCCTTACAATGATGACATTATGAGGGGAGTTTTCCAGCTAATAGTAGAAAGCTTTCAAGACTGGCAGGACACTGTGGGTACTACCTTTGGGAGGAAGCTCAAGATTCTAGAAATCATGGCCAGTGTCAAATCATATGACATCATGCTTGATCTATAGTGCAATGACTTGATCCTTAAAATTTTCCAATGCTTCTTCAATATTGAGGAACATCATCCAAACAATGTCACAATAAACATGCAGTCTAATTTGTCTTCAATTATGGGGATCGTGATGCCATTTGCAAGAAGTTGCAATCCAAGTTATTGGCCACTTGGAGGAAGGAACAAGTTGTCTCACCTGTTGCTTGTGAACTAACCAAAAGTTTGGTTGAGCAAAACATAAAATTGTTCCAAAGGCAATTGACCAAGGAGGAGCTGATGAAGATGAGTTTGTGGTGAAGACAAGGATGCAAAGGTTCAAACAAGCAACAAAAAAGAATCAAGGAGGAAAAATCTTTGCTTCAACTATAAGGGACCTTGCAAGCCTAATCACTCATGCTCGGGTAAAATGGTGGAGACGACAGGGGTAGAATGAGAGAAGATTCCTTCTAATCATTCTGATGAGAGTGAGATGAGTTCATGTACTACAGAGTATGAGCAATCATGTGGAGACACTGGTAACAATTCATCCATGCATCTATGTTTGATGGTTGAAAACTATGTTGCATTGGCTGTGGGGACGGGGGGACGAGTTTCTGGAATGGCTAGAGCGCACCCCCAAATTTTCAGGGGACGGCGGATTGGGGACGACAAGTGAGGCAACTATTTATTATATTATTATTTATTAAAAAGTTAAAATTAAAATGAAATTAAACATGAATCAAAATATTAAAATGATAAATCTAAGGTCTAATAGTATCTAATCGTCATTGAGAATTGTGCATCACAAAAACAAATTTCATCATGATTGCAGAACTTAAGAAGTACTATTAGTTTCATACAACTTACAACCTACAATCTACTACTGTCTAATATCTACATAATCATTCTATGATTATTGATGCATGATGAATCATTCCAAAATTTAAATAGAAGCTAAAGTGTAAAAGTAAATAGTACTAAAATTTAATATAGATGTAAACATGAATAATTCATTAAAATTTATATATAAATCTCAAATTAAGAGTCTAGAAGTAGAAAACCATGGATTATAAATTATAGTCATAGACTATAGTACAAAAAACAAAATGACAAAAATTAAAATTTAAAAATAATATAGTCACTAGTGTAGTTGCCAAATGGTAAAACGGTAAACTGTAAATGTTTTAAGTTTGATAGGTATATGCGTTAGCCTTTAGGTTAGCGTAAATGTAATTTAGAAATTTCATTTTTTTAATTTAAAATTTTGAATTTTACTACAATTGTTGTTGTTGTTGTTTTTTTTTAAAATTATTTATTTCTTCCCTTATAAAAATGAAATATTATAATATTTTTAAACTTATAATTTGAAATTTGATTAGGGACGTCCAGAAGTCCCCAATTTATTGAGGGACGTTTTGGAAGTCCCCAATAAGTCCCCAATTTTTCGAGGGATGACTAGGGGACGACCTTGAAGTTCCCAGGTCCTCGATGGAGTTCCCAACAAATCTGGAACGTTTTCGACGAGTTCCAAAGTCCTTGAAACGCCGGAACGGAGGGAACAACATGAAATTATGGCGGGGACGGGTCCCCGTGCAACATAGCTATTTAGTGTTCAAAGTTCAAACTTTAGTATCTACTATCTACTTCTAGACTTCTAGTATGTTTTGCTTTCAATTTCGATTCTAGAATGATGAACAAGGAAATTAATTTTTAAATCAATGTACATTGTAGATTGTAGAATGATGAATGATATGGAATCATGAATCAATGTATTTGAAGATTTCATTATTGAATTTATTTATTGAATGATCATTGATTATGGAGGAATATTAGAATAATGTGTATGTCATATGAATGAAGTATGTATCAAAATGAATGATGAGGATGGATCAATGTATGTCATTATTCAATTCAATTATGAATTTAAATTTTATCATGTGTAGATCAAATTTCAATTTTCAATGTATTGGTATTCATATTAGTATATAGTATATTATTATTTTTTTCTTCGAACAGATTCGGTTGTATTATATTCTCTGAAAAGGGTGAGGAGAAGAAGTTCCTCATTACAAAATTTCCCCATTTTTGATACAAAGTGATATCTGCTTGGGGATCACTACAATATATATGCTACTAGAATTGCTATTTTTTTCCCATATCTTTGAGATAGAAACTATTACATTTGTGCTATACTGTCGGACAAACTGATCTAAGAGAAAAATACATTTAACTTTCATTGTAACTCTAGATTTGCTAATGCATTTTTAAACATAAAACATGGAGAGTCAGAAGTTCTGGAGGGTCATTTATTCACAGTGTTCTCACTGCCTCTGTATCTACTTCCTTGGTCCTGAGAAGTGGAGCCTTGTTCTGATTTCTTGCTAAGTGCTTCCTTTATGAATTTGAGAGATTATTCTAGGTGGTTGCAACGATTCTTGACTGACATTATATCATTGTTGCAAGTTTTCCATTGAGAGCGAATGACAACCATCTCTGTTTTTGTTCGATCCTTATCTTGTTGGATTTGGTTTCTCAAACCTTCAATCACAACTCTGTGGGACTTGCAGAAAGCACATGGGTGCTGCCTATCTTCCAAAGGATCCATTTGCTGAAGAGAATTGCGTTCCCTTGAGTTGATTTCCTCTTTGATTGTTGTTTCTATTGTTTTGACTGCTGCTTCCCACTTTTCCAGATTCTGAGGAGATGGATCTATGATTTTTTGATGCTACGTTTCTGCCTTATTGGTGAGGAAAAGCCAAATGGATGAAATAAGGAAAGAGCAGATTAAAGAAGGTTGAAAGCAGTGAGGGGAGAGACTGCGTGAGATGAGGGAGGAATGTGAGATGGGATGGGAGAGCGTGGTGTGAAGGAGGGCGATGCGAAGATGCAAAGAAGGCCAACGCTTCAAACAAAAGAGACAAGGAGCAGTATGGAAGTAAAATGCAGCAAAGGGAAAGCGCTGCGTAAGCTGATTCGAGAGCTCTATTAAGACTATGAAAGCCCAAACCACGCCGTTATATTTATAATCTATCAAAGGTGTTTCTCTTTGCAGGGAAGTCACGGGAGGCAGCGCAATATGGAAGAGGAGAGTATTGGGCACAGAGATATGAAGAATCTTGCAGAGTTTTTGGACATCTGCTGAGCTAGAGGATTGAATATGATCTGAAGGGATCTCTTGATGCTCTGATTAGTGATAAGATGGATATACTTTGACATCAATGAAAAGATAGAGGGATTAATGGGATAGGAATTTGGGATATATTATCCCCAATTTTAACTTGTCCTATATTTCTTTGTACTCCTTCATTTGCTTGCAAATCTGCTTGCTTGTTGTTCTTTCTCAGGATGTGAAAATATTCGATATTGCCTATGTGCTTTGCTAATTTTTGTGCTCTGTTTAGGATTTGATTGAGGGTTGCGTTTTTAGGGAGGGACTTACTCACCATTGCTTGGATGATGAGAGAGGAATCTCCAAAGACAATAACATCATTTATATTTTTTCCCTTTAGAATTTTGAGGCCTAACAATAATCCATAGGCCTCTGCTTTGTTATTTGTCATTTGCCCCAGCTCCCAGTTGTAGGCTATTTGATTAGTTTTGTCTTGAAGAATTATGAGTTCTCCCGATCCTGCCTTGCTTGGGTTTTTCTTTGATGCCCCGTCAAAGAAAAGGCAGGCTCTGTTGAGAGAATGAACCATGAATTGAAACTCTGCTTTTGCCTTTCTGATTTTCCAAATTTGTTGCACCATTTTATTTTTTTGTTGGGGACCATAGCTGATCTTGTTGACAACGAAGCTGATCCAACTTCTTTCTTCCTCTTGAAGGTGAGCCATATTTATTCCTTGGAGCCCTTTAGTCGAGAGAAACTCTACCATCATCCCCCAAGCTTTTGATGTTGTTGTGTTTATTGTAGGAGTTTTGTTTTTGAAAATTTTCCCATTTCTAGCGAGCCATATTTGCCAACAGAGGAAAGATGGGAGGCTGTTCCAGAATCGCCGAATTGTTGATTTGTTTTTGAAAGAGTGAGGGAAACTGCTTTTCCATTTATTGACAAACGACTAATAGACAGATTGTAATTCAAATTTACTTTAATAGGTGCCACCATCACCTCCCAACAACTTCTAGAAAAAGAGCATTCCAAGAAAAGATGTTGGATTGTTTCCTCTGCCTTCTTACAAAGGGGACATTGTGAAGGACCACATATTCCTCTCTTCTTTAGATTCTCTGCTGTTAATGATTTGCTATGCAATAATGTCCACAAAAAGATTTTTATTTTGGGGAGGGTTTCAACCTTCCAAGCTAGTCTCCAATATTGCCATTCTTGCTACCTCTGGTCTTGAATTTTTTGTTATCTAGTCCTTGCTGAGTACTCTCCACCTGTTTGTATCCAATAGAGGGCATCTTTAGAGTTTTTATCGATCGAGGCTGCACCTACAAGGAGAGAAGTCATAAGGTTCCATTGAGTTGCAAGATCATTGGGCAGATTGGGCTTGGCCCATTGTATCCATTCGCCATCCATCTCCCAATTGGAAATATCTTCCAATTTTTGATATCCTTCCCTTGTCATCCATCTCTTTAAATCTTTAATGTTTGGATTACTGTCTAAGGGAGGGTGTCCCATAATGCTGTCCTTCCATATATTTATTTGTTCCCCATTTCCTGGTCTCATCGAGGTGTGATCCTTGATTAGTTGAGTTGCTCTAGAGATTGCTTTTCAAATTTGGGTCTTATCGGAGGAATTTTTTCCAGAATTGAAGTTCTTGTTGCATTGAGATATTTTGCCTCAAGTGCTGCTTTCCACCATAGTTTTTCCCCTGTTAGGAATCTCCATGCAATTTTACTTCCCAAGGCCGTGTTCATTATTTTTGCGAGTTTTATGGAGAATCCTCCATTTTTGTATGGAGCTGTCACTTGTTTCCAGTTTACTAGACTGAATTTTTTCCTTTCTCTTTTCCCACCTTGCCATAGGAAGCTTCTGATTATTTTTTCTGTTTGTTTGTGCATACTTGCAGGAGCAGCAATGAGAGCAAATTGATATAACGACAGAGCAACAAGGATGGATTTGATGAGAATGATGCGCCCAACTTGATTTAACCAAAGCATGACCCATGCTTGAATTTTCGCTTTCATTCTCTCGATATATTTACTCTAGATTTCAGTCTTCCATGTTTTTCTTGGTAATGGGTAACCCAAGATGTTGGAAATGGTCTCAATTATTTTGAAAGGGAATGTTTAGAATTTGAGAAATTCGCTGAAGTGTTCTAATGGGAGTGTTCCAACTGTAAATGCAGCTTTTGCCATTATTAACCAGTCCACCAGAGACATCCAAGAAATTATCAAGAATAATTTTGAATCTTCTAGCAACAATGCATGAGGCTCCACCCAGAAGGAGAGTGTCATCAGCGAACAAGGAGTGATTTATTCTTTTGGTCCCACTGCTGATGGAAAGGCCAGTTAGGGTGGAGTTTCTTCTACTGTGCTCCAATTTTCGACTTAGAGAGTCTGCCATGAGAATATAGAGAAAAGGGGACAAAGGGCAGCCTTGCCTTAGTCCCCTTGAGCTTTGAAAAAAATTACAAGGTCTGCCATTTACAAGGGGGGCTATCTAGGGGCATGTTGTGCAAGCCTGAATTATATCAACAAAATCATCAGAGAATCCAAATCATTTTAGGACTGCTGTAAGGAAAGAGAGGTTTACTTTGTCAAAAGCGTTTGCCATATCCATTTTAAGGATGAACCCTGTTTTATTTCTAGAGAGGCTAGTGTGGAGAGCTTCTTGCAGAAGGATGATGTTGTCAACGATCTGCCGGTTGGGTACAAAACCACCTTGATTTTCAGAGATAAGGGAGGGGAGAAGGGGTTTGAGCCTGCCAGCAATAATTTTGGAAATGATCTTGTATGAGGCATTGCAGAGAGAAATTGGCCGAAATCAGGTAAGGGAAGATGGGCGAGGGTCTTTGGGGATAAGAGCCAGGAAAGTGGAGTTGGTGAATCCCCCGATTTTTCTTTTCCTCATAACATATCTTATCATCTTCAACCAATCTTTTTTGATGAGATGCCAGAAGATACGATAGAAAGCAATAGCAAAACCATTTGGGCCCAGTGCCTTGTCTGGTTGCAGATCCCAAACAGATGCCTTGACTTCATCTTCTGTGACTTCTTTGGTGAAGGAGTTGTTTGTTTCTGTGTCAATTACCTTTGGAATGTGCTTTAGGGATTCTTTTGGATTTGCTTGACTATCCATTGTTGATAAGAGGATTTTGAAATGTCTGTAGACCTCATTTTTAATTTCTTCTTAGCCCTTTATTTCTTGTCCATCTTCTCCTATTATTTTTTCTATATTGTTCTTTATCATCTTTGTTTTAGCTTAGTTATGGAAGAATGAGGTGTTCTTATCTCCAGCTTGCATCCAGAGTTGTCTAGATTTCAGCCTCCATGTTTCTTCTTCTTGCTTGTTGTTCCTGTAGATTTTCCACCGTGCTTCTTTTTCCTTTGCCTGCTTCTCAATTGCACTGTCATTGCTTTCAAGGTCCTCTTTGATTTTTATTAGTTCATTTTTTAGAATCTCTTTTTCTTTGTGCGGCTCCTTGTAACTGTTTTTAGCCCAACCTTTCAATTTGGCTTTAGTTTCTTTTAACTTTGTTTCCCAAATGAAAGTTGGAGATCCGCTAATGTTTTTCCTCCACACGTTTTCCACCTCTTGTTTAGCTTCTTCATGGCTGCCCCAAAGTTGATTATATTTGAAAGGCAGGGGGCCATAGTTTTCAGCCATACCAAGTTCGATTAGAGCCGGTTTGTGGTCTGATGCTGCTGAAGGAATGATTCTAGAGGATGCTCTGCTATAGTTGGCCACCATTTTGTCTCGGATGAGAATCCGATCCAATCTTTCTTTGATATTTGCCTTTGCTATTCTTCTGTTGTCCCATGTGTGCTTGCCATTTTTTGGTGGGATGTTAAGGAGAGGTTGCATTGTTCCATTATTTCTTCTAAGGTTTCTCTATTTGGATTAGGCAGAAAATTACCTCCTCTTTTTTCTTCCGGTTTGAGGATGGGATTTAGATCTCCTCCTACAATGAGGTTTTCTTCAAGATCTTCCATTGTGCTTTCTCTTAAAGTTTGCCAGCAGGTCTCTTTATCCCTGTAGTGATTGGGAGAATAAATGTTATAAATGCTGCTTTTTTCCCCATTTTCTACATTTTCCAAAATTGTATTTAACCAGTGCTCTTTTTTTGTGAGATGATGCATGTGCCATTTTCCTTTTTTTCCATATTGTACATATTCCTCCTGATGCTCCATTTGTTGATATTGCTTGCCCTTCATAGGTTCTTGATTTTGCAATTATTGTATCCACTTCTTGGCTGCTGATTTTTGTCTCTTGGATTAAGAGGATGTCTTGTTTTTCAGTTTTTATGAGGCCTTTTAAAAAGTTTACTTTGGAGGGGTGACCCAACCCTCTACAATTCCAAGAGACGACTATCATTATTTACTATTGTTGGTGACTGAGGGACCCTTCCCTTTATGTCCCTGCTGTACTCTCTCCTTGTTCTTTGGTCCTTTTTCAAGGAAGCTTTCAAGACCCTCTTGCGTTCCCAAAGATATATCTTTTACTACTGCCTCATCCCTGATTTCCTTGTTTGATTTCCTTCCAACTTTCTTTGTATTTTCTATGTTTAGAGGAATTTCTTTGGATTGGTTTCGAGTGAGGACTCGTTCCAAGATTTGGGGAAGAGGGTTGGAAAGGGATAGAGGATCCACCTGCTGAGAGGGGAAGCCTTGAGGGGTGGGGGAGCTAGGGGGAGGGGGGGAGGGTGAGGTCAGGGGGTTGGGGGTCGGGGAGATGGTGGAGATCGGGGGCTCAGATGGAATGAGGGCTTTGGATAAGATATTAAAGGGATTGACCTCCAGGAAGGAGTCGGGAACATATGTGGAGGGTTGAGAGGAAGGGTTAGAGGATGGGGAAAAGGGACCAGGCGGAGGAGGACACTGAGAGGCTGATTGAGTTTTTGAGGACATATTTTTTTTTACTTGCTCCCATTTCGGATCTGGGTTTTCTTCTGCAGTTTTTTTTTCTTTTTCTTTTCAAATTCTTCTTTCTTACTACATCTATTTGCAAAATGGCCGTACTCATGACATACCTTGCATTTGAAGGGGATTTGCTCGTAGTCCAACTGTTGTATATGTGTCTAGTTCTCGAGCTTGAGTTTGACGGCTTCCGGAAGACCCTTTCCAAGATCCACCTCGACGCAGATCCTCGCACAAGCCTGCATGTTGTCTTTGGGTTCGCTCTTGTCTATGTATTTGCCGACTGCGTTTCCTATTGCGCGCACCGAGTCGTCTCCCCAACAATGTAACGGGAGGTGAGGTAATTTGACCCAAACTGGAACAGCATTTGGGACGTCCAGTTCTGGATCAAAATAAGGAGTCCAACAATTTAGATACAGTGCTCTAGTGTCCATAAAGTAAGGTCCACTGCGAAAAATGAGATCTCGGTCGCTCTTGGATTCAAAGTGGAAGGTATAATAGCCCCTGCCATAGAAGCGAATGGAGATTTTCCCTTGGGTGAAATGAGCCCAGTTCCTTTCCACCCATTTCTGCACTGTTTTGGGGGAAGGCCACAAGCCTGTAAATTGACCAATCAGACCTTTTTCAGCGAGTGAGATCGCAACTTTCCTAGGCAATGAAGGTGGCAAAGAGATCTTAGGTATGGAATCCAATTTTTTAACAAACTTGGTGATAGCTGATCTTGTCCGTTGGGGTCCCAAAGAGTCTATCAAGGACGCGAATACGGCTGTTGCTACATCTGGCTGAGCATTGTTCGTGGTGGTGGCACCGACGTTGGGAGAGGTCGGCCTCGGATTAGGCTCCGGGGAGGCCATGAGGGCGAAAGCCCTGCTCCAAGGACGCTGATGGCTGCGGCAGCTGCTAGGTCATGCAGCGCAGCAGAGCTCTATCTTTATATTTTTGAATTACACTCTAGAAAAAACATAATTAGTATATACTATATTATTATTAGTCTATTTAATATTTAATATTTATGCTTTCATTATTTAACAATGAATATGAACTTCAATTATATATATATATATATAATTAAAAATTATATACCCCGACGACTCCCCGCATCCCTGGAAATTTCAGGGTACTCCCACACATCCCCCTGTGCGCCTACTGGCACCTGCGTCTATCCGCACCAGAGTCTTGGTGGAACATTGATTTTAACACTCCCTCTCAAATAGGGAGAAGTCCACCTGACAATCCATCTGACAACCTGTACCATCTCTGTCATCTCTGCTCTGCTTTGTCGAACCATGAAGAAATAATGAAGAAGAGTTGATCGAGAGTGAGTTACAAAACCTTGCCACTCTCCACTAACCCATAGTTAGTCCAGAGGTAAAACCTCAGTTGATCCCAAATCAAGATGTTTGAACACCATGCATCCTAGCATAGAGAGTATGACAATACACGATGCGTCCATCATTAGTGCTATGGTCTCTATCCTCATTTCCCAACTCATTTTCCATTGGTAGTGCTATGGTACTTCCCACGAGTCCCATACTACATGGGTAGGATGTATGCTGTGGCATCAACAGGAGAAGGTGAACCACTCATCTTGCTCATATGCCATAGGAGAAGGTGAACCACTCATCCTATGCATATGTCAACCAACACGGGGTATCATAGGGGAAGGTGAACCACTCACCCTGTACACAGCGCACCACTAGGGGAAGGTGAACCACTCAACCTATGGTCGCTCATAGCTCCAAGAAGTACCCCCAAGCCCCCCGGAGCTCCCAGAGCTCAATGTCCAACTCATGTAGGACTCTCATAGGAGGGTCTTTCCACGACTCCAATTCTATCACGGAAGGTTAAAAATTTGACCTTACCCAGGGGCTTCGTGAGAATATCTACGACCTGCTCATCAGTCCCAATGTGATGGAGCCTTATTGCTCCCCGTTGTACCATATCCCGGATAAAGTGGTACCTGATATCAATATGCTTGGAGCGGTAGTGGAACACGAGATTCTCAGAAAGACGAATCCCACTTTGGTTATCGCAGTAGATCACGGTGGTATCCAACACATGCTTTCATTATTTAACAATGAATATGAACTTCAATTATATATATATATATATATATAATTAAAAATTATATACCCCGACGACTCCCTACATCCTTGAAATTTCCCTAAAATTTCAGGGTACTCCCACACGTCCCCCTGTGCATCTACTGGCACCTGCGTTTATCCACACCGGAGTCTTGGTGGAACATTGATTTTAACACTCCCTCTCAAATAGGGAGAAGTCCACCTGACAATCCATCTGACAACCTGTACCATCTTTGTCATCTCTCCTCTGCTCTGCCGAACCATGAAGAAATAATGAAGAAGAGTTGATCGAGAGCGAGTTACAAGACCTTGCCACTCTCCACTAACCCATAGTTAGTCCAGAGGTAAAACCTCAATTGATCCCAAATCAAGATGTTTGAACACCATGCATCCTAGCATAGAGAGTACGACAATACATGATGCATCCATCATTAGTGCTATGGTCTCTATCCTCATTTCCCAACTCATTTTCCATTGGTAGTGCTATGGTACTTCCCACGAGTCCCATACTACATGGGTAGGATGTATGCTGGGGCATCAATAGGAGAAGGTGAACCACTCATCTTGCTCATATGCTATAGGAGAAGGTGAACCACTCATCCTATGCATATGTCAACCAACACGGGGTATCACAGGGGAAGGTGAACCACTCACCCTATACACAGCGCACCACTAGGGGAAGGTGAACCACTCACCTTGTACACAACGTACCACTAGGGGAAGGTGAACCACTCACCCTATGGTCGCTCATAGCTCCAAGAAGTACTCACAAGCCCCTCGGAGCTCCCAGAGCTCAATGTCCAACTCATGCAGGACTCTCATAGGAGGGTCTTTCCACGACTCCAATTCTATCACGGAAGGTTAAGAATTTGACCTTCCCCAGGGGCTTCGTGAGAATATCTGCGACCTGCTCATCAGTCTCGATGTGATGGAGCTTCATTGCTCCCCGTTGTACCATATCCCAGATAAAGTGGTACCTGATATCAATATGCTTGGAGTGGTCGTGGAACACGAGATTCTCAGAAAGACGAATCCCACTTTGGTTATTGAAGTAGATCACGGTGGTATCCAACACATGCTTTCATTATTTAACAATGAATATGAACTTCAATTATATATATATAATTAAAAATTATATACCTCGACAACTCCCCGCATCCCTGAAATTTCCCTAAAATTTCAGGGTACTCCCACATGTCCCCCTGTGCGTATACTAGCACCTGCGTCTATCCGCACCAGTGTCTTGGTGGAACATTGATTTTAACACTCCCTCTCAAATAGGGAGAAGTCCACCTGACAATCCATCTGACAACCTGTACCATCTCTGTCATCTCTGCTCGGCTCTGCCGAACCATGAAGAAATAATGAAGAAGAGTTGATCGAGAGTGAGTTACAAGACCTTGCCACTCTCCACTAACCCATAGTTAGTCCACAGGTAAAACCTTAATTGATCCCAAATCAAGATGTTTGAACACCATTCATCCTAGCATAGAAACTACGACAATACACGATGCGTCCATCGTTAGTGCTATGGTCTCTATCCTCATTTCCCAACTCATTTTCCATTGGTAGTGCTATGGTACTTCCCACGAGTCCCATACTACATGGGTAGGATGTATGCTGGGGCATCAACAGGAGAAGGTGAACCACTCATCTTGCTCATATGCCATAGGAGAAGGTGAATGACTCATCTTATGCATATGTCAACCAACACGGGGTATCACAGGGGAAGGTGAACCACTCACCCTGTACACAGTGCACCACTAGGGGAAGGTGAACCACTCACCCTATGGTTGCTCATAGCTCCAAGAAGTACCCCCAAGCCCCCCGGAGCTCCCAGAGCTCAATGTCCAACTCATGCAGGACTCTCATAGGAGGTGTTGTACCCAACCAGATCTTCATCTGATTTTTTTCAAATGGGCCGAAATGTCATATTCAAATACTACATTAAGGCCTGGCCCCCTTATGCTGCAAGCTCAAACCACTTCCCCCCCGCCGTGCATCGTTATGAAGCCTCATTATAAAGTTTTATGTACATAAAACTCCGCTTATTAATTGCAATCGCAATGTCCGTTTCAATCGAGAGTTGAGTTACAACCGTTCCGATTCATCCCTCGCAAAACCTCGCGATGCGATTGATCGGGTCATCACACCTCTCCGATTACCCTACCGCCCCGATCACTCCATTTTCCCCCGATCGATCGCGTCACACTTCCTCCCAGTCGCGATTGCAATCCCCTCCATGCCCCGATCTCCGATCGCGATTGACCTACTGGGCCCCACCACATAATACTTCCGCCTGTCCGTATAAAAGGCCTTTTCCCTGGTAAATCAGAAGGTCATTGGAGTTTCAGTTTTAAAAGGGGATTTGCTCCCAATCGCATCGAAAGTTATCTGTGTGTCATCCCTCCCCTCTCCCTCTTGTGATTTCCGATTGCGATTAGATCCCCGGGTCCCACTCCATGATATCCACGTCGTCTCTTCCGCAAATCCTACCGCTGCCTTTCGTATCTCCACCATTCTCTTATGTTTTCGTCTATTCCCCATTGTTCACCATGTCTGTGTGTCTTCACCTTCACTCGCATGTTCCTCATCACGCCATTGTTCCAGTGTCTGTTTTCTTTAAATCGTTTGTGGATTTTTGTAGGCTGCAGCGACAGGAACCTCCATTAATTTCCGTTCCCATTAACGGAGACCAAATGCATTCCAAAGGGACATTCGACAGGTGCAGAATAATGGAGCAAAAATCTGGGGAGATACACTGATAAGACCATCATTTATGGAAGCTAAATGAACATTTATTGAATCCCCAGGGCAATTCAAAAGGGGCGGGTGCCGGTAGCTGGAAACATTAAATGAGGCTACAAAGAATATCAACAGAAGATTAAGGAGTTCGGTGTCCGGCACCGAAAAACATAAATTCCAGCTTCAAGCTCAAGGGGCCGAGAGTACCATGCACGAACGCGAACAACCTCAAGGCTTCATTGCTGCAGATTTTCCCCTCCAGTCAAGTACAGTCATTTATATGGTAGTCATTCAATGTATGGGCGCGAATGTTTTCCGCCATTTTATTCAAATTAAGTCATTAAGTGCGCTCCACCTACCTCCTTCTCGAAAATTCTCTCTCTTTTCTATAAAAGCCCATAAATAAGACATTAGAAAGGTTCCAGATTTCTATCAGCAAACTGTGCAGTGAAAAGGCTTTCGTATACATTTTGTAATATTTCTGTATGAAGGTTCAGAGCCCGTAGGGTCTCAGTGAGGAGGAGTTACAACTTTAATGAGGATTCTGGTCTTTGGTATCTCACAGTATGTAATTTCTCTTATTTGTTAATACAATATCTCATTTCATGCTATTTATCTTCTTGTATCATGTTCTAGAATGCGAGTGGCTCACTAGTTTGCAGTAAGGATTCATCCTTGTTGATGCCCTTTCTGGAATTAGTCAAGCACTTTAAATAGGCCTAGTCATGATATACTGTTCCATTCTCATCTCTTCCATATTTTCTGCTATATTAGTTACTTGAGGAGGGTGCTTTTAAAACACCATTGTCACATAAGGATTCATAAATTAATATGCCCTTATGTGGTTCTGTTGTGTATCTAGGTATCAGTCTCATGATAACTAATATATTCTTTATGTTTCCTCACTGCACTCATTTCTTGATATTTGATTTCTGTGATATACTATTTGAACTGGCCCTCTTTACAGTAAGCTGTCTCTTAACTGTCTGATGCCTTTGTATTGGAGTTTTACATGATGTCCCTACACTACTCTTATCTTTGTCTCAGCTTCTGAGAGAGTTTGGTCCCATTCAAAACTTATTTCCTTGTTCAAACAAGAGATAGTGAGTGAGCTCTTGGACTGACAATCCAATTTATATGAAGAACTCCTTGCTATATTAAGATGTCCTAGGCACTGGTCTATGGCAACTCTAGACTGTCTCTAGGGGGTGACAAAATTGTCCACAACATCTTTCTGGCGCCGTTGCCGGGGATCGAATTCAAGAATATCATTTTCCCTGGGTCTCGACAAATTGTTTTCACTCTCTAGTCAGGTGAGCACAGAGAGTTGAAGAAGTTGCGTATCTCTCACCTTGGCGACTCCACTATTCTTTATTCGATAAATTTTATTGAAAGTCCTAGCTCCTCGTAAGCCGCATTTGAGGTCAGATACATCTCAATCCAAGACATCATACATGTCTGACCCAGAGAAAATCATTCACAAAAGAGTTTGGAAGGAGAGAAAGTTAGTTTGTGCTAAAAAATCTAAATATTGTGTTGAAGATTATCCGCCCTCTTCTTCTCAAGAAGTTAGAACAGAAAATCCTGAGTTCCTTTCAGAAACTCCATGTAGAGGAAGTGCCTGGATTGAAGAAGATTCTCATCCTACTTTCGAGGCTGAAGAAATTAAAGAAGTCACAGAAGTAGTTGTGGTTAACCGTGAACTATTCCCATCCACACCTCAGGCTTCTGTGCAATATATTCCCATTGTTATTCATACCCCACTTCCTCCTACTCCTCTCCCTTCATTTGTTTCTCAGACTGTTGCACAACCCTCACCTCCTCCAATGGCTAATGTTCCTGCTTTTCTATTGAACAAATACACTCCACTGGCCTTGCCTCAAGTGCTAAATGATATGCCACAGGATTATTTGAAGATTCTGCCGAGATTTAATGGTGAAAATGAAATAGGTGCTCAAAAACATCTTGAGACTTTCTGCTCTTTTGCAGAGAACTTGAATGTTGAACATTTGGATGTGGTCTTAAGATTATTTGTGCGGTCTTTGAAGTGACTAGAAAATGGTTGAACATTGGGAAATCATTACGCTGACCACGGGACCGGATGGAGAATATTTTCTCGGGGAAGTGGGGAGAAAAGAAGAAAGACCATGGTCGGTGTCTTGCGAGTTTAATACTGAAAAACATAATGAAGGAGTGGTAGGATTTATCAAAAGATTTAACAAGTTATATTTAGGCTTTGCCTCCTGAGATGAAGCCTCATCTGAAACAGCGCTAAGATTAACATTATAAGCGACCTTTGATCTCGATTTCGGATTCGCTTTCTTAACTTTGAGGGAAAGAAAACACGCTACGTTAGATGATGCACGGTCGGATACTTACTAGAATATGGTAAAGCTTTGCCTCTGCTTGAAATTAAAGGGAAAAGCTGAACAGGATACTAGGAGGAGAGGCAAAGAAGAAGTTTCCTCTTCTAATCAGGAAAAGGATTTAGATAAGATGGATGAAATAAGAAAAATGATAAAGAAGATGGTCAAGTTTGAACTGGAAGCTAAGAATGCAACTCCCAAGAATTTCTATAATGCTCCAAATAGAGGATATAATCCCCAGTACAAAAGACCCCCATTGCAGATATTGCCGAGAGAAGAAAAGGAGCAACAAGATCAGGTACCACATCCTTTGTACCTGGAAGGACCAGTAGATGACTCCACTGGAGGTGCAGCTTATGGATTAGAAGATTCAAATCTGGCTTTTTCAAATAATGATGATATGGAATGCCCATTGCAAGATGAAGAAGAAGAAGCAGAGATTGACGATTATTGTAAGCAATTTGCTGATTTCATGCAAGCACAGTTCAATGTAAAATATGATCTCAGATCTTCAAGGAAGAGGACCAGAACTCAAGACCAAGAAGAAGAGCCACCTCAGAAAGAAGCATCTGCTCAGAAGGAATCAGCAACAAAGAAGAACATGGAAAAAGGTAAGAATCCTCTAAATACTCCCTTGCAGTCCAATGATCAGATTCCTTCTTCTTCAAAAATAGTCAGTCACCCTATTGGGCTTTGTATCAAAAGAAATTAAAGCTGGTAGAAAATAAAGAGTCAAAAGAAGTAGTGATAGAAAAGCCTCCCTACGCTTTTAATGCAAAGAACTTGAGAAGATTAAGATTCCGGTCAGCAACCAAGGAATTATTAAAACACCATGCCACTCTCAAGTCACTTGAACAACCATACTCCCTCAAAATACCAATTGTGCCTGATAGTTTAAACCTTCAAGAAGAAAGACCCATGGTTGTCTTTGGCCCACATGTCAAGGAGGTAGACCCCTCTACTCCTCCTTTTTATGTGTCTCTAGTCATCCATGACCTACTGTTACATAATTGTATGTTAGATTCTGGGGCTTCCCATAATCTTATGCCTCTATCTGTCATGGAACAACTAGGATTGCAAATTACAAGACCCTATAAGGACTTATATTCATTTGATTCTAAAAGAGTTAAATGCTTAGGAATGATAAAGGATTTAGTGGTCAATTTGGCCCAAATTCCAGCAAAGAGTGTGGTCATGGACATTGTGGTTGCCGATATCCCAGCCCGCTTTGGCATGCTGTTGTCAAGGTCCCGGGGTACAAAAATTGGTGGCTCAATTAAGTTGGATTTAACATATGCTACTGTCCCAGTCTTTGGAGGCCAGGAGAGGAGGTTATACAGGGAGACTAGATTTGTTAAAATGGTAACTAAGGCTGACTGCTCAGAGAATTCTCCAATATATAACAAAGAGGGGGATTTTTCATGCTTGATGTTAGAAGAAGATCAAAATTATGCTCATGAGCCCCTTTTTGGTCAAATACAATCTGAGCAGCCTAAAGAAGATCAGGAATCAGAAATTTGGACTTTGCATTTTGATGGGGCAAATTCAAGGGAAGGAAATGGAGCTAGGGTGCTACTAATCTCTCCTACAGGAAAATGGGTGCCACTGTCCTTTAAATTGGAGTATGAGGCTACAAACAATGTAGCTGAATATGAAGCATTATTATTGGGACTACAGACAGCTAGAAACATGGGCATCCAATGCTTAAAATTCTTGGGAGACTCTGAGCTGGTGGTAAGACAGATCAAAAATCAATGCCAAACTAAGCATCCCCGGCTGAGAGCTTATAGAAACGAAGTATGGGACATGATAGAAAACTTCTTCTCAGCATTTAACATACAGTTCATGCCCAGGGAGCAAAATAGAATAGCAGATTCTCTTGTTGTAGCTGCCAGTACATTCTGTCCTCCTCAGAACCCGCTTTTAAGATATGAAGTGGAGGTACGTTACATACCATCTATTCCAGATAATATTAAGCATTGGCAGGTATTCGAAGATGATGAAAAAATGAAGAGATTCATGGAGACAGTGGGAGAGTTCTCCAATATAGAGATTGATGACAATGAAGAAGAAGAAACTGAAAATATCGCAGAAAGCAAGTGGGAAGAGAGGATAGCAGGAAATAAAGTGATGCAGCTGAAAGGTAATGTTATACCTAGAGGTCTGGTGCCTCTAGAAATATTATTTAACAAAGATGCATTCCATTGCAGCCAAACAAGGTAACAGAAGAAGATCAAGTGGGAGATTTGAATCTGGGTACTTATGCTGAGCCCAGAATTGTGAAATTATCTAAAAGAATCCTAGAGGAATACAAAGAAAAATATTTGAAGTTGTTTCAATCTTACAAAGATGTATTTGCTTGGTCCTATCGGGACCTAAAAACTTTTGATGTTGATATAATGCAACATAAAATTCCTTTGAGGGAAGATACAAAGTCTTATAAGCAGAAGCTCAGGCAGATAAATCCTCTGCTGCTTCCCTCTATTGAAAAAGAAATCAAGAAGCTACTGAAGGCCAAAATAATTGTGCCATTGAGATACTCAGAATGGATAGCAAATCTTGTTCCTGTTCGTAAGAAAAACAGAGAAATAAGACTGTGTGGATTTCAGGAATTTGAATAGAGCATCTCTCAAAGATAATTATCCACTGCCTAAGATGGACCACATCCTGCAGAAAGTAGTGGGAGCATCCAGAATGTCAATGATGGATGGTTTTTCTGGTTATAATCAGGTGGCCGTACTTCCAGAAGATCAGAAGAAAACTGCATTCACTACACCATGGGGAACCTTTATGTATGCCAAGATGCCATTTGGATTAATTAATGCAGGAGCTACTTTTCAGAGGGAAATGGACATAGCTTTTGTTGGGGAGCGGGACAAATTTCTGGTGGTATATCTCGATGACATTACAGTGTTCTCAAAGAATGATGATGAGCATATCGAGCATTTAAGAATAAATTTTGAGAAATGCAGAAAGTATGGCCTGTCTCTCAATCCTCAAAAATCTTTATTTGCATTAGATGAAGGAAAAATCTTAGGGCACATCGTAACCAAAGATGGTGTGAAAATTGACCCTAAGAGAGTGGAAGTAATAAACAGTATTCCTTTACCCAGGAATAAGAAGGAAGTACAGGTGTTTCTAGGTCGAATTAATTTTTTGAGAAGGTTCATTCCTAACTATGCCGAGATAGTTAGGCATATAACTAATATGTTGAAGGAGGAGAATGAAGTAAAATGGTCCCAGGAGTCTAGAGATGCTTTCACAAGGATAAAACAGGCATTTTCTGAAGCTCCTGTGTTAGCTGGACCAGATTACAAAAAGCCATTTATGATATTTTCATTTGCTTCGCCTCATACAATTGCTGGAGTATTATTGCAGAAAAATGAAGAGGGATATGTGTAGCCTGTAGCTTTCTTCAGCCAATGGATTTATGATGCTGAATTGAAATATAATATATTGGAGAAGCAGGCATATGCCATGGTAAAGTATCTTAAAGCTTTTAGAGTATATGTTTTACAATCTCACATTACTTCCTATGTCCCCACAGCATCTGTCAAAGACATTCTTGTTCAGGGAGATAGCGAAGGTAGAAGAGGAAGATGGATTGCAAAAGTACAAGAATATGATTTGGACATAAGGCCTACCAAGCTGATTAAGGGACAGGGACTTGCCAAGATGTTGTCTGAATCGAATCATCAAGCTTTGGGCATTAATTTATCTGTGATAGCAAATGAAGAATCCAAGAAAGAAGAAGAACAGCAAGGGCTGGAAATGGCCACTCAAAAGATACATATGAAATATCTAACTAGCCTTTGGTATAAAGAAATAGTTGAATACCTTTTAACACTTAGCGGTCCTCCAAGCTGTGATAAGATAAAATACAGAGCTGTAAGGATGAAATCCCAGAAGTATGTAATTGCCAATGGACAGCTCTATTGGAGAGACCCTCTAGGCATGTTACTGTTATGCCTCGCAGAAAATGAAGTGCAAAATGTAATGACAGAATTTCATGAAGGAATTTGTGGAGGACATTACAGTTGGAGGGCTACAACTCATAAAATCTTGAGGGCTGGTTTTTACTGGCCAAAACTGTACTCAGATACTTTTGCTTGGGTCAGAGCATGTGACAAGTGACAAAGATTTGCAGAAAGACAAAAATTAGCAGCTCTGCCCCTGATTCCTATTCATGTGAATGAACCATTTCAGAAATGGTGATTAGACTTTATAGGAGAGATACATCCCCCATCAAGTGGCCAATATAAATGGATACTAACAGCCACAGATTATTTTACGAAATGGGTAGAAGCCATACCTACCAGAAATGCTACAGATGCTGTAATAATGAGGTTTATGGAGGAAAATATCATATCTAGGTTTGGCTGCTCTGCCAGAATTGTAACTGATAACACGCAGGCTTTCAAGTCTGCCAGGTTTGTAAATTTCTGCCAAAGGTATAACATCATGTTGACTCACTCCACAGCTTACTATCCACAGGGAAATGGCTTAGCAGAGTCTTCTAATAAAACCCTGGTGAGGGCCTTGAAGAAAACAATAAGTGAGAATCAGAAGAACTGGGACTCTTAATTAAAATTTGCTCTGTGGGCGAATAGGATAACCAGCAAGAGAGCAATGGGGAAATCTCCCTATGAATTAGTATATGGGCGAGCAGCTGTGTTTCCCGTGCAATTGGCATTACCAGTAGCACGTTTTATGCAGGAAAATCAGGAAGAACCAGATGATATGATCAGAAGAATAAGTCAATTAGTGGAATTAGAGGAAACGCGAAATCAGGTAAATCAGAGACTGGTAGAATATCAGGAAAAAATGAAGAGTGTTTTTGATCGCCATGCAAAAGATAGAAATTTTCAAATTGGAGACCTGGTTCTCAAGTGGGACGTTCGAAGTGCAGAAAAGGGCAAGCATGCCAAATTTGACCCGCTATGGTTCGGTCCTTTCAAAATTGTAAAGCAGGGAAGGAACAATACTTTTGTGCTGGAAAATTTACAAGGCGATGTGTTGGATGTCCCTGTAAATGGACAGTTTCTCAAGCCCTATTTTCAGAGTTGATCCAGGCAGATCTAGTCGGATTGTAATATATTGTATATATATTTTTCGCTTCAGTTTTGGTTTGATGAGTGCACTGATAAAATTTGAAGGTAATTTTTGGAAAGCAGAAGATCAGTCGTGCAATTCTCAGCCTTGTTCCGTATAGAACACGTCAGTCCCAGTGGAGCCAAATGTTGTACTTTTATGATCTTCATCGTTTTTCCAAATGGGCCGAAATGTCATATTCAAATACTACATTAGACTGACATATGCCGCAAGCTCAAATACTTCCCCATCGTGCATCGTTATGAAGCCTCATTATATGATTTGTACCTTATTGGCAATAATACGCAATCGCAATCTCCGTTTCAATGAGTTGATTCTGGCAGATTCGATTCATCCCTCGCAAAACCTCGCGATGTGATTGATCGAGTCATCACACCGCCCCGATCGCTCCATCCTCCCCGATTTATCGCGCCTCACTTCTTCCCAGTTGCGATTGGAATCACCTCCATGCCCCGATCTCTGATCGCGATTGACCTACCGGGCCCCACCATATGATACTTTCCCTTGTCCGTATAAAAGGCCTTTTCCTTGGTAAATCAGAAGGTCATTGGAATTTCAGTTTTAAAAGGGGATCCGTTCCCAATCGCATCGAAAGTTATCAGTGTGTCATCCCTCCCCTCTCCCTCATATGATTTCCGATTGCGATCAGATCCCCAGGTCCCACTCCATGATATCCACGTCATCCCTTTCGCCAATCCTCTCGTACGCCCGCGTGTCACCTACATCCACCCCAGTCATTCTCTGCCATTCTCTTGTGTTTTCCACTGCTCCTCATTGTTTACCATTTCTGTGTGTCTTCACCTTCACACGTATGTAACTCATCACGCCATTGTCCCAGTGCCTGTTTTCTTTAAAATGTTTGTGGATTTTTGTAGGTTGCAGCAACAGGGAGCCTCCATCAATTTCCGTTCCCATTAGCAGAGACTGAATTCATTTCAAGGACCATTCGACAGGTGCTGAATGATGGGGAAAAAATCTGGGAAGATATACTGATAAGACCATCATTTATGAAAGCTAAATGAACATTTATTGAATCCCCAGGGCAATTCAAAAGGGGCGGGTGCTGGTAGCTGGAAACATAAATGAGGTTACAAATAATATCAACAGAAGAACAAGGAGTTCGGTGTCCGGCACCGAAAAATATAAATTCCGGCTCCAAGCTCAAGGGGCCGAGAGTATCATGCACGAACACAGGCAACCTTAAGGCTTTATTGCTGCATATTTTCCCTCTCCGGTCAAGTACAGTCATTTATATGGTAGTCATTCAAAGTATGGGCGCAAATGTTTTCCGCCATTTTGTTCAAATTAAGTCATTAAGTGTGCTCCACCTACCTCCTTCTCGAGAATTCCCTTTCTTTTCTATAAAAGCCTAGAAATAAGACATTGAAAGTGTTCCAGATTTCTATCAGCAAACTGTGCAGTGGAAAGGCTTTTGTATACATTTTGTAATATTTCTGTATGAAGGTTCAGAGCCCGTAGGGTCTCAGTGAGGAGGAGTTATAACTGTAATGAGGATTCTGGTCTTTGGTATCTCACAGTATGTAATTTCTCTTATGTGTTAATACAATATCTCATTTCATGCTATTTCTCTTCTTGTATCATGTTCTAGAATGCGAGTGGCTCACTAGTTTGTAGTAAGGATTCATCCTTGTTGATGCCCTTTCTGGAATTAGTCAAGTGCTTTAAATAGGCCTAGTCATGATATATTGTTCCATGTTCATCTCTTCCATATTTTCTGCTATATTAGTTACTTGAGGAGGGTGCTTTTAAAACGCCATTGTCATATAAGGATTCATAAATTAATATGCCCTTATGTGGTTCTGTTGTGTATCTGGGTATCAGTCTCAGGTTAACTAATATCTTCTTTATGTTTCCTCACTGCACTCACTTCCTGATATTTGATTTCTGTGATATATTATTTGAACTGGCCCTCTTTACAGTAAGCTGTCTCTTAACTGTCTGATGCCTTTGTATTGGAAGTTTTACATGATGTCCCTACACTATTCTTATCTTTGTGTCAGATTCTGAGAGAGTTTGGTCCCATTCAAAACTTATTTCCTTGTTCAAACAAGAGATAGTAAGTGAGCTTTTGGATTGACAACCCAAGCTATATGAAGAGCTCCTTACTATATTAAGATGTCCTAGGCACTGGTCTATGGCAACTCTAGACTGTCTCTAGGGGGTGACAAAATCATCCACAACAGGAGGGTCTTTCCATGACTCCAATTCTATCACGGAAGGTTAAGAATTTGACCTACCCTAGGGGCTTCGTGAGGATATCTGCGACCTGCTCATCAGTCCCGATGTGATGGAGCCTTATTGCTCCCCGTTGTACCATATCCCAGATAAAGTGGTACCTGATATCAATATGCTTGGAGCGGTCGTGGAACACGAGATTCTCAGAAAGACGAATCCCACTTTGGTTATCGCAGTAGATGACGGTGGTATCCAACACATGCTCAAACAGTTCACTAAAGAGCTTCCTCAACCAAATAACTTCACAACAGGCCATGCTAGCAACAATGTATTCGACCTCGGCGGTGCTCAAAGCAATCGATTTCTGCTTCCTGCTCATCTAGAATATCGAAGCAAAACCTAATGAGAAGCAACATCCATATGTGCTCTTACGATCCACCACACTGCTAGCCCAGTCAGCATTAGAATATCCATGGAGCCTCAAATTCCCAACAGTGTATATCAATCCATAGTTGATTGTGCACCGAAGATATCTCAAGAGATTCTTGGCAGCAATCCCATGTATGTGATGAGGATCGACCATAAATTGAATCAACGTATTCACCGGAAAGCATATGTCCGAAGGGGAGTTCACCAAGAAAATCAGGGCCCTCACGAGTTGACGATAGTTAGAAGGATTTCCCAAATCGAGCCTAGCAGCACTTCTGCATAGCTTCTTGAAGTTGAGTTCCATCGGAGTAGTCACAGACTTGCAGTCCACAATCCAAATCTTTCAAGTAGCTTCACAATGTATTTTCCTTGAGAAAGGAAAATCCCACCTGGCTTTTGCCAGACCTCCAAGCCTAGGAAGTAGTGCATCAGTCCTAGGTCCTTCATCTCGAATTCGGAAACCAACTGCCTCTTGCATTAATGAATGAGAGGATCCGCGCCTGTTAGAAAGAGATCGAACACATAAAGTACCAAAATGAGAGGCCTATCATTTTCAACCTTGAAGTAAGGGTTCAAATCAACTTCACTTCTTGTAAAACCCAACTTCATAAAATAGTTGTCGATCCTCTCATACCAAGCCCTGGGGGGCTTGCTTCAACTAATAGAGATATTTCTTCAACCTGCATACATCTGACTTTCGATCAAGAACTTCGAACCCCACAGGTTTCTCTACATAGACTTCCTCCTTAAGCGAGCCATGCAAGAAAGCAATTTTGTCATCCATTTGCAGTAGATTCCATTCTTGAGAGGTTGCAAGGGAAATAATCGACGAATGGTGGTATATCATGCAACCGGTGCAAATATCTCGTCATAGTCCACACCTTCCTTTTGAGAGAAGCCTCGAGCAACGAACTCGGCCTTGAACTTTTTAGCACTCCCATCAGCTCCATGTTTGATTTTGTAAAGCCATTTCGAGGTGACAAGAGACTTGTCCTTAGGTCTAGGAACCACATCCCATACATCATTCTTCGAATGTGCAAGGCTCAGTTTGAACAATGGTCCTCATGGTAGCTAATTACCCTTGGTACCTGGTCGACTTCTTACTTTCACGAAATGTCCCTCTCGATGCAATGTGTCTCTCAGCATCTTCAAGAGTGTCTCTCAGCCATGAGGGTCTCCTTTTTGAGGAAGAGGGTTCACAAGGAGGTGGATTAGTGGGATCCATCGGACCTTCAACATCGGGCATCAGTTCATCCTTTTGTTCTTCTTGTTTTCCTACATCTTCATCTTTGTCCTTCCTTGGAATAGGAAGATTTCTAATCTTTCCAAGCGCAACATCTTCATCGAAGGTGACATCATGACTTATTTCCACTTCCCTTTGACCAGGCACATAGATTCTATATGCCTTTGAAGTTTCATTGTAGCCCACAAATGTTCCCGTCTTTCCAGATGCATCCAACTTGCTTCTCTTTTTTTTCGGCACATGAAAATACACGGGACTACAAAAAATTCTAAAGTGAGAAACATCAGGTTTCTTATCGGTGAAAACTTCTTCAAGAGTCTTGGAGTACAATGGTTGATGTGGGCATCTATTTCGAACGTACACGACAGTGTTGGAGGCTTCTCCCCATATAACTTCAATAGGCCTTGGTCATGAAGCATGGCACGAGTGGCTTCATTGATGGTTTGATTCTTCCGTTCGGCAACTCCATTTTGCTCAGGAGTATATATAGTAGTGGTCTCCCTCTTAATGCCAACTTCTCTACAATAGTCATTGAACTCATTTTATTCATATTCGGTTCCATTATCGGTCATCAAAATTTTGATCTTCTTCCCTGTTTGATTTTCAACCAAGGCTTTGAAAGAGCGGAACCACTTGAACACTTCGTCCTCCTTCTTTAAGAAATAGATCCAAGTTTTGCGAGAGAAGTCATCTACAAAAATAGCATAGTACAAATATCCTCCCAAAGATGTTACGAGCAACATATCAGATAGATCAAAATGGATCAATTGTAGAATGTCGATGATCTTACTTTCATTGGAGGGGGATGGTCCCCTTGTATGTTTTCCTTTGGCACAACCCTGACAAACACCTTCATGATCTACTTTGAATTCGAGCATACCTATGACCATATTCCTTGCATTAGGAGGTAGAGCTTTATAATGAAGGTGAGCAAACCTCTGATGCCATAATTCGGATTGAAGAGAAGTGTCGCAAGTCATAGCTCCCAAGGGATTTCCTCGAACCTGATAAAGACCTTCAACCCTAAATCCAAATGTAAAAGCATCTTTAAAGATCCTTTTCCAAATGCGTACCTTTCCATCAATAAATGCCACCTTGAAGTCTTTGTCTTCCATTGCCGAAATAGATACCAGGTTCTCTTCAAGTCAGGTACCTATAATACATCTTGTAGATGAAGGATTTGACATTGATTTAACTGAAGAGTGACAGTCTCTGTCCCTTCACAGGATAGGTGGCATTGTCTCCAAGTATGATCTCCAAATTGGTTTCCTTTTCAGTCAAATTTAAGAGGGCCTCTTTGTACCCAGTGAAGTGCCTTGAGGCACCACTATCAATCAACCAATTGTCCAGTGTGTTCGGAGGAGAGGCAGTAGTGAGGGCAGAGATAAGATAAAATCATTTTGCTTATCTACAACATTAGATTCCTCATACTTGGAGTTTCTTGACTTCTTAGTAGGTGGACCATTTCCATATCGTGCAGCGGGAGCATTCCTCTTTTCTTTGTTGTTGAACTTGTTATTCCTTTGATTGTTGTTGCCCTTGAAATTGTTGTTGTTATCATCATTCTGAGGTGTATCCCTTTTATTAGGACACTCTCTAGCATAGTGGCCAAACCTGTTACAATTGAAGCATCTTCCCTTTCTTCCAGCCTTGAATCCCTGTCTTCCTTGACCTTGTTTCTTTGGACCAACATTATTCTTCCTTTTAGCATGAGTGGAGAATGCAGTGAGATCATCCCTATTTGAAGGCATGCCTCTTTCTATCATCCTTGTCTCTTCTTGAGTGCATCTAGTCAACAATTCATCAAAACCTTGAATCCTGTCATTGTTGAGGATAGTGGTATTGAATACATCCCATGATCGAGGAAGACCTCCAAGGGCAATAAGAGTGAGCTCCTAATCAGCAATAACTTTTCCAATAGATAGAAGATCATTTTTGATTTCGGTAATCCTCATGAAGTAGGATTGGATGGATTCCCCTCTATCCATCTTGATGTCCTTAAGCTTGTTCTTGAGAAAGAGGAATTGGTTTGCATTGGTAGCTTTAAACATGCTAACCAACTTGTCATACATCTTCTTAGATGTGCCCAACTCGAAATGTAAGCAACCAAATGTTTTCGAATGGAATCCCTAATGATCTCCTTAGCTTTGACCTCACCTTTCTTGTACTCTGACTTAGTGGCAGCTGGTGCATTTGAAGGAGGCTCAACAATCTTTCCCTGCACATAGTCCATGACATCATTTTCTTCCAAAGTCAAGTCTAGAGACATCTTCCATGCATGATAATCAGATTTATCATGAGCTTGTACTCAGATTTGAAGTAAGATGAGGAAGCCATTGAATCTTGTCCTTGGCCAACAGATCTCAGTGATTGCTTTTCTCACTCTTTCTTGGGCTTTGTCTTCACCTGGGCTTTGATTCCATGTTAATTTTAGATAACGATGGTATGTTCTATGCTTAGGTGCAATTTACTTCAACTTTCCTTATTAGCCCAATATCAATTTCCAGATTAGTGATCACATTAATAGTAAATGCAGATAGAACATAAACAATAAGCACAAGAGAAGCCAAGACAAGACACAATATTTGGTGGATGCCAAGGAAAACCCCAATGTGGGGAAAACCCTTTGATCAAATTCCTCTTATTAATCTTCAATAGCTCAGCAGAGAGAGAGTACAAATATCAAAATAACTTGCCCAAAAACAGTCCTGAAAAAATCAGCAGTCAACAACAGTCAACTGCAGCCCTAATGAGAAAGTCAATGCTACTCAAAGTGGCTCCAAACTGTCCTCCAATCAGCTTGGTCAACAGCAGATAAATTCGGCCTTCCAAGAGGGTCAAAGTCAACCCAAAACAGTCAAGTCAAACCCAGTCAACGCTACTGTAAAATCTGCAGCCAAACCTGAAGTCAATGCCGAAGTCAACTTTGGTCAAACTGCTCCAAATGCCTCGAAATATGTGCCAGGCAATGCAGCCTCGCAGAAATTGGATTTTCTGCCTGAAAAACGCAGTCAATGGAGAAGGGTTGACCCTTGGTAAACGCTGGTCAACACCCTGCACTTTACGGCCTGCAATCTGCCCAGTAATTTCGTTCTCGAGCAACACGTGTGAGAGAGAAAGAGATAGAAACCTGAGCTGTACAAATCAATCTGATTTGGAGAGAGAAGAATGTGTGATTGAATGATGTCCAAATGAGGAGGGAAGTCACTCTTATTTATACAGTTTGTTGGGGGTGAAAAGACACATCTGTTGGCTTCATGAGCCTACATTTGACTGAGGGTGACCTTGACAATTTATACATGTGTGAGAAATAAATTCAAAATCACACTTCTGCTCATCCAAACAAGATGATCTCTAGATCAATCTTGCACCTCTCGAAAAGAGGAATTCAATAAAAATATCATCTCCATCATATGAGCTGTCCAAGTTCGAGTTTGGCCCTAGTGGCCAATTTTAACACCTTCTTCGCTACTATTTTCAACAATAATCTCACTAAGACAAGAGGCAACAATAAGTCTGATCGTCTCACATGGGTGTTCCAAGAATTTCCGTATCAAGGCAAGCATTGTGGGTTTTAGAGCCCAATTTAGACTACTCAAATCTGATTGCTTCACCTTCGAAATTTGAGAGTCTAATTTCTCCAGATGGAAGGATTTCTTGGTCACCTTCTTGATATTCAGTTCTGACCCAAGTGCAAACGGCAAATTCCCTAGCTCTTGTTCTTTCCACAGATCCCTCAGCTGCTCCAGCTATAGAATAACATGGACTCCTCTTGAGAAGGGTTTGTTGTTCTGTCTCTTTCCCTGTTCTATAGAAGTGTTGTAGCCCAAAGAAACAACTGATGCATTGCTGCGCTGATTCCATCTTCTTAAGTTATTTAGGGTAGTTCTGAGGTCTTCTAGAGTCTTTTCAATATCCATCCTTCCAACAACACTTAACAACTGTATACATATAATCTCCACAGCAATAAATCTCTGATTACAAATGAGATCTGCTCTTGAGAGCATCAAACCCTTACCTCTGTCAAATGCAGCCATACATCAATGACATCAAGACACTTCATACTTAGCCTTACACATCAAACTAACATAACCCTATTGGCACCTCAACAAACCCTAATAGTGATGGTACCTTTGCAACATGAAACCTCTTACAGCAGTAACAATATAATCAAATGCCTCTGACCTCACAGATTTACAAAGCTTTTACAAAAGATACAAGTCAAAATGAAAAACATGATAGCAATACTATCATAATAGTATCATACTAGAACACACTCATATACAAACTCAAACTCTCTCATAATTGATATATATAGACTCAACATTTACAATAACACCAGTAATACAAAGTAACAGTGACAAGCCATGCAAAATACATGGCATTAACAAATTCTGTTGCATATTCTCTGTTACACTAACAACCACTGAACCCTGCAATCACAACTCTGTTAATACAATGCACAGTGCTGTCAAAACTATGCACAACCTCGTTACTCTGTCACTTGTAGACAATCAAACTCATCCACAGGGAGCTACTCCTTCTGTCCATGGTCTGCCTGCAATCACAAAACCATATGCAACCTCGTCTGCAACACAAACGATGTCAGATGAGCAAAACTCTGTTCATACTCTGCCACAGTCTTTACATAGATCTGCATAATAGACTAAACTCTCCGCTGCCAACACTCCAATCTATAGCTACAAAACCAAGCAATAAAAATTCTGCTACAACCTCTGCGTACAACCCTGCTGCAAGCATAATTATTGGACTTTGTAACTTCGTTGTGCGCACATGTCACTCTAACACTCTGTTTCTCTGTCTCGCCATGCGTACACACACTCAATTACTACTTCTGCAATGGCAATCCTTTAGCAATATACTCTGACATCGATCCCTTGAACCATCGATCTGAAAACTCCATCTTTCTGCCTTTAATTAGAGCCATGTTTGGTATCTTAAGCGCACAGGTCACATTAGGTTTGCTACAAGAGTTTACAAATCATCACCATTTGCCAATCAATCCATGCACTCTCTGTATACTGGCAGCCCCATGATCTCAGTCAAAACCCAATCTTTAACACATCATCACACCTCAACATAATGCTCTATCTCCACAGGGTTACACGTATTGAACTGATATCTAACCTCGTTTGACATTTCATCAATGCGTAAGGATAACCACGACCACGAAGGCCATATCAACAATTTCTCTCTGATCAATGCCACCAACACCACAATCACATAATCATTGCTTTCCATGACTCAACCTTCGTGATTTGCTAGATGCGGCCCCAGCAGGTCGACTCTCTCTGGATTATAATCAAGAAATCTTGCTGCACCGATTGATCAAGAATACTATGCTTGTGATTCTAATGATCACCGCTGCCAAATTCAAATTGTGAAATCGATCAATCCCAATCCCAAAGCTCGGACTGATGTGCAAATTGAGATTTAGAATTTTTTAGTTTAATCCATGCTTAGCCCGATGTGGAGATAAGAATGCGATTCTTCTATATACCAATCGCACAACAATTCAGATCGGCCATCAACACACCATATGAATCACTCAGTGATGCACACACACAACTTCTAAAATCAATATGCTTGGCAGTTATTCACATTACACACACTGGTTCCTTTGTTTAATGATCTCTGAGGCCATATTCATTCCTGTTGCCAGTTCCTCGATCTTGCATGCAATCACTGGGTACGTAAAATGCAGATTTGGCATTCGTAAATGGCCCTTCTCTTTGGATATAATTACGAGACTCTGTCCCGATAATTAAAATTGATTTCCCTATGTAAAACAAAAAACAACGAATATGGCCTCTATGCATGTAATTAATCCATCCCAAATTTGCGCCCTTCCAATCCATCCTCAATGATGGGTTGGGTTTTCGTCCAACTCACATATGGAAACCCAAGTGTTTTCATCCTCGGGCTCTCTTGTCCTGAAACCCAAGTTCCAAGAACTCTCCAAAGGAAATATTTCCAAACCAAGATGATCCCAATGACTTGCTTCCCCTCCTTTTAAAGGCTTGATGGATCTCTCTCCAACCTTTTAGAAGTACTTTATTTTATTATCACTCTAGAAGCTTCTCCCCTTTACTTTATTTAAGTGACTTTCTATTTTAATCTTATTTAAGTCACTTTCCCCTTCTGGGCTTTTCTCCAATTAAGTATCACCCCCTCCCGCTTTATTTAATAAAGTGACTAATTAAAGTGAATTTTAATCTTGGGAAATGATTAGTTGGCCACCATGCTATCTTCGACCACTGGAGGTTACTTTTTACCATCCCATCCTGTAGATTTCTTCATTCCGGTTCCAACGATCTATTACACTAAGGTGTATTTAATTAAAATATGTTGATAATAACCCCGTTTTACGGGATTCATTGTAATGCAATGGAACTAAGAACAAAGTGTGTAGAAATGACCTTGATGATGAAATATAATAAGCAAACCCCTTTGGACCCCATAAAACTCATCCAAAACCCTTCGGGCCCACATGATGTAATCTCGCTCCTGTGACTTGGGTTTCACACACCTTGGAAAGCTATCCTAACTATATCATAAGGAAAATTGAAAATGGGGACATTACATAGGTGCTATGAATTGTTTTAGGTCGATTTAATGCCAAAATGGCCCTTTTTCATGGAACATACTAGTTTTGTACGATGTGTCCAAAAACGCACAAAACTCAAATTTTTTTTTAACCAATTTTTTATGGAATGGCTTGCCTAATTCTCAACCCTAGTACCCCCTACAAGCTATTAAAGAGACCTCTTCTCTCTATTTCACTCATACTATTCATTCGAGCTTTTTGAAATTCTTGAGGTCATGGCAAAGAGTATCAACATACCAGAAAAAATAGCAAACTTGGAATAAAAATAGACAGTGAGATATAATTTCACTCAAGAAGTTCACCATTTTTATTCCTGGTTTGCTACATTTTCTAGTCTGCTTATACCAATGTTGAAAATATCGTTATCGACAAAATATCGACGAGGGTCCTCAAAACATCTTATCGGCAATATCGGCGAAAATATCGGCAAACATAAAAAATCAATTTTTGTTTGTTTGTTATGTTTGCCGATATTTTCAGAATATGGCAATATGTAGCCGATATTTTGAAAATATCACGATATTTACTCGACGATATATCGTTTTATCAAAAATATAGCGATATTTTCAATATCGTCAATATATTGACGATATTATCAACACTGGTTTATACTCTATGCCATACGCTCTGTGCGATTTCAACAAGTTAAATATATAGTGAAAAACTGTTTTCTTTTATGCTTATGCTCTTTTCTTTGCGTTTTGTGGTGATGCAACCAATTAGAGGTAGAGAGAACTTGCATTTTTTTGGGTAAGGTAATTGAGATTTAACACCATTATTGTTTAGCTTTTGGATATTTTATTTATCTATATATTTTTTTACTTGCTTTTTTTGTGTGTTGTTGTGTTGAAGTATTTTTCACAAAAAACAATGGTTTTTGGGGTAAGCATGTACTTTGATGCAAATGGTAAAAAAATGGTCCCCGCTGTTGAGACTTTAGAGGGCCAGAGATTAATTCAATTTCTTTCCTTGATAACTACTTGTGAGCTTACTTAATTTACTTATGTCTTCTCTTCTTAGCTTATTTAGTCTTTCATCAAGTCAATTACCGAAATACAAGAGATACAAGTTTAGGCTCTTCCAGCTAGGGAAAAACCTCTCCCTCTTGGAGAGGAAAACCCAAGAAAATTCTTCTTATAGATTTTCAAATGACAAGTACCATGACCAAGACTCAGACCCTTAACCTATGAATGCATCCAAGACCTTGCCACTGCTTCTTTGATGACCTTCAATGCTGGCCTTTCTTTTCTTCACCAACCTGCACTGTGCTGCACCAATACTAGAGAATTCGGTCTCTAAGTTTATCTTCAAACACTCCTTATTGCTTATTTAAATATTGGAGACAAGATCATTTGAGATCTTATCCTTCACTTTGCATACACTTGGAACTTTGTTTATTGGAGATATATTACTTTCTTTCATGAACTGAAATTCGAAAGGTAAATCACAGATTTACCTTCGGCCTTTTTCTCACACTGTAATAACCCTTAACGCATCACAACATGATCATCGACCTTAGCCTTCAGATTGACAACACACTACGCAACACAGATCTGCATATTCTGCTTCAAAACAGTCCGCAGAACTTCTCCAAACAGATCCGCACTTCACTAAACTTTAATACTGCTTTAATTTCGCATTATTTCCAGACTTCATCACTCTAAAATGTCGCATCTTTTTCTGTCCTTAAGCCCACACTTGTATCTGTCTGAAGACTGCACTTTTTCACAGATGTATCCAAAGTCTGTCCTTCAAATGACCGCAGATCATATATATATATATATAGTGGCATCCTCTTATAATTTAGGTCGATCTTCCATTTAGCTTGTAGGCCGACTAGATCACAACATCTTGGAGCTTATCTGCCAGCATTGAATGAGGGCTGACTTAAGCCATTCTTTCACTGTATTATGGTAAGGTCTTGGAGCAGTTTCTCTAGACTAGATACTTCATATGAGACTTAATTACACTTATAACCAAAAGACAACCCTAATAGACATCACGAAGAAGTCTATTGGTCTATAATTAAAAAAATCTTGCTCATGAAACCCATGAAGCAAGTACACCAAAAATACATTTTATTATCTTTGTCTTCTTCTTTACATAAATACATAATTACAGAGTCAATTTGAAGACCGATCCTAGTTACACTTTTCAACACTCCCTCTTAACTAGGGAGGTACATGGTCACTTTCAAACTGAAGAATCTCATCAGAAGAATCGGATTGGTAATCACATCTGTATGGCTTCATATCAACTAGCATTGTCCTAGTGCAAGGCTTTGACTAACAACCCCATCTCTCAACGAGACAATGGGCTACAATGCTGGCGAGACACATGACTTATAGACACCATAGTCATTGTCTCTCCAAGGCACATACTCCACCCAGGTGTTCCCAGAATGTGATATGACCTTCTTGGACTATTCTTCTCTTGGGTAGCTAGCCCTCAAAGAATATCGGTCCCCGACTACTCTTATCTTGAATGCCCTATCACATTCTCAAAGAGTATCGATTCTCGAATGGCAGATGATTATCCAATCCTCCATTATGTCTCCCCAAGTGAAGACCATACTGATGTGTTTATCCATTCTCTACATATGGCTTACACTGAGACTTACTGTTGTTAGTCCCGATCTAGTTCATAACACATGTATTAGAGAATCATATATGTCACTTCCTCTTAACTCAGGAAGGACATACTTCAAGCTTCTTCCAAGCAAGAAACTTATCACTAGGCTCCCTCTCAACCAGGGACTTGCAACAACAATGGTGAGACACCCATTTTCTCATGAAGAATTCCTCCCCTCGATGTCATGGATTTCGATATTGAGGAATCTTCAACCTTTGGCTTCATAGGGCACATGTCATCCATCACTTTCATCCATGATTCATGTCAGCTATCAGAAAGTGATTTATCTGACTTCCTTATCTGGTTCACTTTTATGCCATGCTGCTTTCTTTCGATGGAAACCTGCACAAATTCATCCAGATAAACATATATGTATGAACTTTTAAAAACAAAAATTACCTTGGTGATGATCTTTCACAATGACATCTTCCTGTAGGCATCATCATCCTCTATTTAGATTGACACATCTCCTAATGATATGTCTTGTCAAGGGTCTTCTTCTTTACCAAACTTCTATCAGAGTCTACATATCCTCCCAGGAGATATTTTAGTCACATCTTCTTGGCTTTCGGATGATAACTACCTCTTGACATGGTTGCACTTCATGATCTCTTCCTTTCTGCACATCTTCATTCCTAAGAATTTCCAATATCCAATTCCTTGTTCATATACAATCACCTCATATTCCATATGAGGATATATTATGTTGATTTCATCTGTCTGTGCACTGTGAGAGATCATACTATAAAAGTTCATTACCTGCAACCATATGACATGACTACACAACATCCAGTGTTGGCATATAAATATATGTACCTCATACCTTTTTCCTTTGAGTCATCCCGTAGCATTTTACTAGAATGAGGAATTTTATTCCATTGACCTGTTTCAACAATATGTCATCACATTCTAATCCCATAATTCTGTAGCATAGAATTCTTGATGAAACCTTTCTGCTTTCTTTCTAACTAGTGAATTCATAAAGAATTTCATTAGAGTGTGAGCACCTGTTTCCATGATAACCCTTGATCTTGATGACTGTCTTCCATCAGTATTATTATCAGCGAGGTTTTCTAGAAGTTGTTTCACTAAGAGCTCCTACCATGTTTCTATCATGATGCTATAGTTTCCTATCATAATATTTTACAACCAACATAAATCTCTTAAAGAAGAAGATGATCTCAATCATAATAGAGATTTCTCGTTTCTTCTTTCTTAGACTTCTTAACATCTGGTTCTTCTCTTTTATTTGTGACATGGGCTTCTTCCTTTTTCCTCTTGTCCTTTCCAGATTAAGGACAATCTCTTTTATAATGCCGAAGTTCATTACATCCAAATCATCGTACTTTGTCCATATTTCTTCTTTTATACTGAGGACCAAATTTTTCGAATCTTCCTTTCTTCCTGGATATGGCTGCAAAGGCTTTATTTCCTTCACTTGATCTTGTATCAACTTTGGCTTTTAATCTTGTTTCCTCTATTTTACATAGAGACCATAAATCGTGGAATGGTGTTGCTTTTTTCTTCTCGTATAAGCTTGAAGTGAAGTTTCCCCATTCTTCCAGTCAATGTTGATAATATCAGTATCACCAAAATATCGGCGAGGGTCCAGAAAACATCTTATCAGCAATATTGGCGAAAATATCGGCAAAATATCAGCGAATATCGGCAAGCATAAAAAATGCATAATATATTCCTTTTTTTTAAACATATAAAGTATTAACAACATGAAATAAACACATTGAAACATTAATATAAAGAAAGCACTGATATATATGATGTAGTGGATGTAAAATAAAAATGATATATCAAAGTCGATACCAAATCCTGCAGATCCTTGATAATTGTCCAATCAAGGACTCAAATGTGGAGAACCAATACAAAATAACATCACATATATAAAACTTAAAAGCATCTCATCATCATGAGTTATATGTAGCAAAGCTGCAAAAAAAATAAAACTAGCAACTATCTATCTGAGATCAGGATTCAGTTCCCTCTCCCTAGCAGCTATCTTTCTGTCTTTTTCAGCAATTGCTTCAAGAGTTTTTTGTACAATTTCTGCACTAGAAACTATACAAGGTATAACATCATGTCCAGGGAGTCTAGCCAGATGGTATTTCAATCGTGTAACCCCTCCTACCATCTTGGTCCCACACAATCTGCATGATAGACGTGTCTGATTTGTCCCACCATCAAGCTCCCGATACTCCCAAAATGGGTCCAAGGATTTTGGCATATTTGCAGTGAATTAATTCAAATTTCAAACCTAGGGCACCAAAAAAAACAAATAATTGGCATTAAACACACACACACAAAAAATGGTAGTAAGAGGGTGCATAAGAAAATAAAAATAAAAAAAATGAAGCTTCTTGTCCAAATATGGAGAAAACCCTTTGCATTGGCTCATGGGGATGAAAATCATAGCAAATGGAAAAAAGCAAAGAAACAAAATCTTGGTAGGCAAAGAGGCAAGCAAGCATAACCCTAAATCCATGAAAAAAATCATTAACATAGGGGTTTTTAAAAACATACCTATTAATGGAAGAAATGAAGTTTCTCTCACTGTTCTTCAATCTTTGATCAACAAAAAATTCTGAGTTGATAGTGATAATGGCTCTTTGATCCTCAATCCCTTCTTGACAACCACCGCAAAGCTCTTCCCCTTCCTTCTCCAAGTCTCACAGACGAAAATGACAAAAAAAAGAAGACAAATTTCCCTTTTCTAGCCGCAACCCAAGAGTGCCCGGCGATATTTACCGTCGTCGCGTGATATTTTCCCGAAATATCGCTTTATTTTCTCGGCGATATTTCGTCTCGCCGAAAATATCACGATATTTCAACGATATTATCAACACTGCTTCCAGTAGAGCATTCGACACCACTGTAGTCATCTCAGTATTAGAAATTACTTCTCCCAATTCCTGCAGTTGGTCTCTTATTTCAGAAATCCTCATAAAGTATGAAGTGATTCCCTCTTCTCTTGACAATTTCATTATGTATGGTTCTTGTCTCAGAGAGATTGCTTCTCCTGCAGTACTCACAGAGAATAGCTCCACTAGTTTCTCATATATTTCTTTTTGCAAACTTCGGTTTTGATACATAGAGAATGAGTGAGTCCTTAATGGATTCTAGGAGAATCCTCTGGGCTCTGATTTCTCCTTTCATGTACTTGGCATGAGCTGGAGCATCTTCTTTTGAGGGTTGAATTGTAGATCCTTTGATGTAGCCCATAACTTCGTCTTAAATTAGATTCAAATCTGTCTTTATTTTCTATGCACTAAAGTTTGATGACCCAACCAATTTGTTGCTCTCTTTATATTAAGTCATCTTGACAGATTTAAATAAGGTCATAGATACTTACTTGAGTAGAGTGACTTGCAACTTCTTTTGATGGTGATGGAGATGAAGTCAGTAGCTTCTTCTTAGATTGAATTCTTCAATGTAGATGTTCTTGGATCCTAGATGGTAAAGGATGTCTTCAAAAGATGACGTGTCTTCCAACAACGTCTTGAATGCAAATCTTTAAATGAGATAGAAGATCTTTCTTGAGACAGCTTGAGAATCTTCCTTGCAAACTGATTTGACTTTTCAACGTAAACTTTGACCTTTGCTTCCAGGAGTGTCTTCTTGTCAAGTAGCTCTTGTGTTCAGCACCTTAGCTCTGATACCATGTTGAGAATTTGGAGGGCCGGAGATTAATTCAAATTATTTCCTTGATAATTACTTGTGAGCTTACTTAATTTACTTATGTCTTATCTTCTTAGCTTATTTAGTCTTTCATCATGTCAATTACCAAAATACAAGAGGCACAAATTTAGGCTCTTCCAACTAGGGCAAAACCTCTCTCTCTTGGTGAGGAAAACCCACGAAAATTCTTATAGATTTTCAAATGACAAGTACCATGACCAAGACTCAAACCCTTAACCTATGAATGCATCCAAGACCTTGCCACTACTTCTTTGTTGACGTTCAATGCTGACCCTTATTTTCTGCACCAACCTGTACTGTGCTGCACCAATACTAGAGAACTTGGTCTCTAAGTTTATCTTCAAACACTCCTTATTGCTTATTTAAATATTGGAGACAAGATCATTTGAGATCTTATCCTTCACTTTGCATACACTTGGAACTTTGTTTACTGGAGATATATTACTTTCTTTCATGAATTGAAATTAGGAAGGGAAATCACAGATTTACCTTCCTCCTTTTTCTCACACTGTAATAACTCTTACTGCAATAACCCTTAACGCATCACAACATGATCATCGACCTTATCCTTCAGATTGACAACACACTACGCAACACAGATCTGCATATTCTGCTTTAAAACAGTCCGTAGAACTTCTCCAAACAGATTCGTACTTCACTAAACTTTAATACTGCTTGAACTTTGCATTAGTTTCCGATTTCATCACACTGAAATGTCACATCTTTTTCTGTCCTTAAGCTCGCACTTGTATTTGTCTGAAGACTGCACTTGTATCTGAAGTCTGTCCTTCAAATGACCGCAGATCATATATATATATATATATATATATATAAAATTTAGGCTGACCTTCCATTTAGCTTGTAGGCTGACTTTAATTATTGTTTGTAGGCCAACTAGATCACAACATCTTGGAGCTTATCTTCCAGCGTTGAATGAGGGCTGACTTAGGCCATTCTTTCACTGTATTATGGTAAGGTCTTGGAGCATTTTCTTTAGACTATCATATGACACTTAATTACACTTGTAACCAGAAGACAACCCTAATAGACATCAAGAAGAAGTCTATTGACCTATAATAAAAAAAATTCTTGCTCATGAAACCCATGAAGCAAGTACACCAAAAATACATCTTATTATCTTTGTCTTCTTCTTTACATAGATACATAATTACATAGTCAATATGAAGACCGATCCTAGTTACACTTTTCAACACCCACCTTCATCAAATTTGTTATATGTTAAGTATTAGTTCACTTGGTTGAAAGTTACTTTTTTTATAAGGGGCGTTGAGTTCAAATTCTACTTTAAAGTTACTTTTTTGAAAAAGTTCATGCAAACTCGAGTTATTTCATACATTGATTGCAAAGTGCGTTTCACCTAACTTATAGAAGTGAATCACTATAAAGTAACTTTTGCTGGAAATATTGTGGGGGTGTGAATCAATGTTTCACTTTTTCTCACAATTTAATATCATAAAGCATTAACCAATAACATCGCATCAAGGAACACGAGATCTATATATATATATATATGTATATATGTATTTATGTAAACAATTTATTTATATCATGATGGAAGCTATGACATCTTGTTTTACCAACTACCACTGGAAAGGCTACAACGTTAGGTTTACCAGCTGCCATTGGAAGGAGGTGACAACTTCTTGAAGCAAGCTACAACTTCCTTGCCTAGCACTACCCTGCCATCCTTAAGATAAAATTTAGAAGAAGATATGGGCTCACATACTAGGGATAATGACCCAATTACAACAACACTCAAACAATGCTATATCTGCTAAGTCAGTTATAACTTCAGGTCTGCCCCTTGGTCATGTCCAACTTGCATCCTACTATAACTCTAACTTTAAATATGTAATTTGTAGAGATTTTCAAGAATATACAGTTCAATAACAATGTTAAAATTTGGGTACCAGAAGACAAGTGGTTCCCTAAGGCTTTGACCTTTGGCCTAGGGAAAAATGCCCAAAAGAATTTATTTTTTCTCCTAAAGTGACTTTATAAGTGGTAAATTCAAATCTAATTTAAAAGTGACTTTATAAGTGATAAAGTTACTAAGTCTAATTTTAAAGTGACTTTAATAAAGTCATTGTGAAATTAGAAAGTGAAAAGTGACTTTGGAAATAAATGACTAAGAGGGTCTTTATTAAAGTGGGGTGAATTAAAAAATAGAAAGTGAGATTTAAGTGCACATTTAATCTCAGCCCTAGATCTAAAGCTATCTCAGCCATTGGATTTAGGGATTCCCCAAAAGTCACTTAGGGTTAGGTTAAAGGAGGAAAAGAGGGAAAATATCTTTCAGTTTTTCATGAGCAGATTGAGAGAAGGAGGAGAAGAGAGCAAGGAGAGTTTCTGAGCAGTGAGGTGAAGGAGAGCAGAACCTTGTCACACATATTGAGGCAGCGTTTAGCAAATCCGTACAAGGTTGGCACACATTTCAAGGCAGATTTGGGCATGTTTTTCAAGGCAATTTCTGTACAACAGCTTAGGCATGCATTCCTAGGCAGCCGTACAATATTTTGGCACAGATTTCGAGGTAGGCTGTACAGCTTGTTGCTGTCCCTGTGCATAGAAAACAAGGCTGATTCAGTACAACATTTATTGCTGTTCCTCTGCACGCATTTTGAGGAGGTTGTACATCAACATTTATTGTTGTTCAGCCCACAAATCGAGGAGGCCGTACAACAACATTTATTGCTGTGTTTCTGGGCACGAAAAACAAGGAAATCCGTACAATATTTATTGCTGTTCCTATTTTACTGTTTGCACAATTTCTGAGGCAGTGGTTAAGCACGGAAAACGAGATAAGTTGTATTTGTTTGGTTGCTGAAATTTTCTGTGTATTTCTATCTCATTGTAAAAGCAATATTCAGAAATAAAGAGGAGATTTCGAACTGGTTTTTCTCAAGAGTTGTAAGGAGTTTTTCCAGGGTTATATTGACAAAAAATCAGCGTGTCATTCTGTGTGTGTGTGGCTGATATATTTTCTGAGTTTTTATTTCTACATTTTCCAGCACTTTGAAATTTCCAGAAAATATTTGTTATTTCCAGCTTGTTGAATGTATGTTTATGGGAATTGGCATTTAACTACACGGGAATAATAAGGAGAAACTAATAACCGGGGTTGGGTAAAAATTTCTACATGGTATCAGAGCTTGGGTGGCTGAAAAGTGCAGTTTGGGACAGCAAGTGAAAAATTACAGCAAGCTGATATTTCACACAGAAAACTGAATCTTTACGACAACATTGAAATATTCAGTTTATTAGGACAACACGCATGTCTTTGGGCTTGAGGGTGGAGGATAGGTTGGATGGGCATAACAACTACAATACATGGAAGGAAAGAATGCAGAGCATCTTTAAGGAGGCAAAAGTCTAGGGTATAATGGTGCATACCCGTAACCCAACAACACCTTGTAAATGTGTCTATTAAAGACCATGTCATTCTTCATGTGAGAGGAAAGAGACTTGCTCATGAGACGTTGACAGCCTTGACCAATCTCTACCAGAGTACCAATGAAAATAGAAAAATGGTCCTAAGGGAGAAGCTGAAGGCCATTAAGATGGCAAACACTGATAGTGTTACTGCATACCTCACAACGATCACTAATGTGAGAGATGAGTTGGCAGCAATTGGAGAGGTCATTCCACCCACTCAGTTGGTGTGGTTTACAGTGAATGGCCTTCTCAGTACATGGCTGAATTTTGTTGATGGGATTGTTGCACGGGAAACCCTCCCCACTTGGGAGAGGTTGTGGGATGATTGCATACAGAATGAAATCAGAAAGAACCAGCTTGGGGCAGCCAAACCAGTTGAGGAGGCTGACAATGTAGCACTATTAGCAGGAGGCAAGAAGGGCAAGGGAAAGATGCAAGCTTCCACAAGTGGTGGTGGGGGCAAAAGGCAAAGGTAAAGGTAAATAGGTGAACACGCAGAAGGACTATTCCAAGGTGAAGTTTTGGAATTGTTAGAAGCTGGGACACTATGCAGTTGTGTGTCTAGAGAAGAAGACGAAGGGAAAGAACAAGACCATGGCAACATCAACAGAGATAGAGGACTTTTCGGAGAGCTTTGACTGGGAGTTGGGGTTCATTGCTTATGAATCCACTAGTGCAGGATCACCTGTCACGGAGGTTGAGAGGGAGTGTGCATTTCCCTCCACTAGGGGAGCTTCTTCAGATATTTGGTATGTTGACAGTGGGGCTTCACGTCATATGACAGGAGTCCGTGAGTACTTCTCAGAGCTTTCAGAGAGTGGCACTGATATAGAGGTAGTACTCGGAGACGACAACATTGTTAGAGTAGTCGGTGTGGGGACATTGACATTTGATAGGGAACCCAAACCTCCCTTGAAAGTGTCTGATGTTCTATATGTGCTAGGGATGAGGAAGAACCTTATATCCGTCTCAGCATTGGAGGACAGAGGGAATGAGGTATTGTTCAGGAGAGGACAGGTGCTTATATATCTCAGGGGTGCTCCAGCTGATTCAACTAGGTGATTGGTGTACACCATGCAAAGGTGTACAAGTTTGCGTTTCAGCCCCTTTTGGCATTGAGCAGTAGTATCGACAACAGAGCTTACAATTCAAAGCTGTGCGAGATTTGGCACTGCAGGATGGGGCATATGTATCATGGGGCCTTGAGGACATTGCGGGAGATCACTACAGGTGTGCCAGATTTTAGTTCTGATCACATTAATACATGCAGAGGATGTGCTATGGGGAAGTTTGCCAAATCTCCTTTTCCCAACAGTGACAGCAGATCGACTGGGATGCTTGATTTGATTCATACGGATGTGAGCGGTCGGATGTCTCATGTTTCTTTGAGTGGATGAGTACTATGTTTTATTCATTGATGATCACTCCAGGAAGACTTGGATTTATTTCTTGAAGACCAAGAGTGAGGTCTTCAAGCGGTTTCAGGAGTTCAGAGCTCTTGTGGAGACTCAGACAGGTCGGAAGATCAAGTCCCTCAGGTCGGACAATGAAGGGGAGCACACCCTTGGTGAGTTTGTTGATTATTGTGAGGGAGTTCACAGTTCCTTACAACCCCCAGTAGAACGGGGTTGTGGAGAGGAAGAAAAAATCCATCGTTGGGGCTGCCAAAGCCATGCTACATGATCAGGGGTTACCATTGTTTTTGTGGGCAAAGGCTTGCAACACTGTTTTGTATTTGCAGAACAAGATTCCATATCGTGCATTGGGGCATGTGACTCCAGAGGAGGATTTTTCTGGGAAGAAGTCTGATGTTGGTCACTTCTGTATCTTTGGGTGTATTGCATACTCCTATGTACCCAAGGAGAAGAGGACCAAGCTAGAGCCCACCGCATAGAAGGGTATCTTTGTGGGCTAAAGTGAGACCTCGAAAGCCTTTCAGATTTATATTCCTGCACAAAGGAGAGTTGTTGTCAGGTAGGATGTGAAGTTCGAGGAGGACAGGGCTTTCAGGAGGTCACGAGAGTTGGAGTATCTGGATCGGGCAGACCCTCAGGAGCAGCTGAGTTAGTCACATGGATCTAGTGGGCAGGGATCCAGTGACTCGTAGATTCAGAGGGGTCGTGCTTCGGGCAGCGTGCAGAGCAGTCTGTAGAGCAGTTCACTAGGTAGTCCATTGATGGACAGTTCACACGGTATTTCAACATCTACAGGTATAGGTTCAGGTAGGAGGACAACAGACAAACATTCAGGAGTTCAGGCTTCTGATGAGGATGAGGAGTTTCACTCTCCGGTGGGAGAGGTGTGGTCAAGGAAGAGGAAGCCCAAGTGGCTTCAGGATACCTTGAGAGAGGCCACATGTGTTGTTGGGCCGAAGAGACCGGTCAGAGAGTGCAAACCACCTGAGCGGTTCTATAGCTATATTGCAACGGTTGCCAACATCGGTGACTCTGAGCCTTCTAGCTATGAGGAGGCAGCTAGCCAGCAGGTCTAGAGAGAGGCCATACAGGAGGAGTATTCTTCTATCATGAAGAATGATGTTTGGGAGGTGGTGCCGAGGCTTGAGGGCAAATCCGTGGTTACTTCCAGAGCATAGTTTTAAAAATCGGCCCGTTTGAACCGGTAACCGGCCAAACCGGTCGGTCAGATGTGCCCGCGGTCGGAACCGGCCAAGCAACCCGGTCAGGGAGGGCATTTCGCCTTTTTTTGCCATAAACCAGACCTAACTGACCGGTTACTTGCTAACCTTCTACGCGGACCCACACACGGTTGCAGTTAAGCTTTAGGGCTGATGTGGAGCCAAGGGGAGGGTTGTTTCCCTCCAAAAACACCCTCCCCAATCTTTTATAAGGAGGAGCAACCTCTCCTTTGTCTCACACCAACTCATTTGCTGTTTGTGAGTTTGATTGAGAGCTTGGAGAGTGTTGAGTGTTTGCCGGAGCAGTGATCTTGGAGGCTTGGAGTTGGAGTTGGAGTTATCTTGGAGATAGTTTGAAGCTGTCAATATCGTTGGCATCTTCAAGAGGACGCTAAGGAGGCTAGTTTGCATTGCCAGGTAAGAATTTTCATTTGAAAAATCCTTCATTTCATTGCTGTTCATGTATTTATTTTCTCATGTGTTTAGCTATTTTATTGCTCTAAAATCTCTAGTCCTATGCTATCAAATTTTGTATGTTTGAATGTGCATTTTGTTTCGTAAATTTAGCCTTAGTTGTCCATTTATCTTAGCTGCAATTTTTTTTAAATGATAGATTTATTTCCAAATTTCAATTATTTCAAGTCAAGATGCCTCCAAAAGCCAAGGACAGTGCATGGGTCCATTGTGATGTGATTGATGGAAAGATGGTATGCAAACTTTGTCGAAAATGTATTGGAGGTGGGGGTATTCTTAGATTGAAACATCACTTGGCTGGGATAAGAGGCAATGTAATGCCATGTGATGCACCTAATGCAATGTTAAGTTTGATTAGGGCAGAATACCTTGCCAAGCTTGAAAAGTTTGAGGAGACTAAGTCTAGGGAGAAGGCCATCCAAGATGAAATTGCAAGGAAGAGGGAAATAGTAGAAATGATGAGAGAGAGTGGGTATGAAAATGAGGAGTATGATATTCAAGACTCCACTTCTATCCCTTCCACCAATAACCCCTTTCACTATGTTCCTCCTGTTGGCAAAAGATCAAACCCAACAAAGAGACCCAACCTCATGAGTTATTTCTCGTCCAATGCTAATCCCACAACCACTGCCAGTGCCTCCATGTCCTAGCCAACTCCAAGTCGTCAACCCACTTTGGATCAACATTGGAAAAAACAATGCAAAGAAGCTTCTCATCAGTACATTGCTAGATGGTGGTATGATTCAGATATCCCATTTAATGCCGCTAACTCACCTTATTACCAAGCTATGTGGGACTCTGTTTTTGTTGCAGGAAAGGGCTTCAAAGGCCCTATTGCACATGAGTTAAGGGGAGCTCTTTTGCAACAAGAGATTTCTAGTATTGATGAGTATTTGGATGAATATAAAGAGTCATGGCTCAAAACAGGTTGTTCCATCATGTCAGATGGATGGACTGATGGAAAGAACCGCACTATCATTAACTTCCTTGTTGCTTGCCCTCAAGGAACAATGTTTTTGAGATCAGTTGATGCATTTGATAAGGTGAAGGATGCAGCCCTTCTATTTGAGCTTTTGGATGAGATTATTCAGGAAGTGGGAGAGCAGAACGTTGTGCAGGTCATCACAGATAATGCCTCAAACTATGTTCTTGCTAGAAAGATGCTTGAGTCCAAGTATAGTACCATATTTTGGACTCCATGTGCTGCACATTGCATAGACCTCATGCTTGAGGACATAGGCAAATTGGAATGGGTAAAAAGCACTGTAGAGCATGGCAAGTGCATTACAAAATACATTTACAACCACTCATGGGTATTGAGCCTAATGAGGAAAAACACAGGGGGCAAAGAGCTTGTTAGGCCTGCCATTACGAGATTTGCAACTCACTTCCTCACGTTGCAATGTCTCAATTCTCAACAAAAAAACCTGCAGAAAATGTTTTCTTCTGATGATTGGACTGAATCCCGGTGGGCTCGTAGACAAGATGGAAAAGACACCAAAAAGAAAGTCTTTGAAAATTATTTTTGGAAAAAGGTCTTCAGAGCTGGTAAAAATTACTGAGCTCCTTGTTAAGGTGCTAAGGATGGTGGATGGGGAAAGGATGGCAATGGGATACATTTATGAGGCTATGGATTAGGCCAAGGAGCAGATACGGGTAGCTTACAGAGACAGGTTAGCTAAATATGGCCGGATATGGGAGATCATTGATAACAGATGGAACAATCAACTCCATCGTCCTATACATGCAGCTGAGTATTTTTTGAACCCAAAGTATCATTATAGAGCTCGGCTAGGAGATCAGCAGGATGGGGAGGTCAGATCTGGATTGATTGATTGCTTGGAGCGCATGATCCCTAACCGTGCAGACCTTCTGGAAACACATAAACAACTTACTCTTTTCAGTATGGCAGCTGGTACCTTTGGAAAGAACTTGGCAAAAATGGCAAGAGATGTGGATCAACCAAGTAAGCAATTCCAATTTGTTTTTCTTTCATGTTAAATTGTTTGTAAATAAGTAATGAAATGAACTATGTTACTAATGAATGTCTTTTTATTTGCAGCACATTGGTGGGAGTCATTTGGCGGCCATTGTCCTCAATTGCAAAGGTTTGCAATTAGAATCCTCAGCCAAACTTGCAGCGCTACAGGTTGTGAGCGCAATTGGTCTGTTTTTGAGCGCATACACACAAAGAAGAGAAACCGTTTGGAACAGAAACGGTTAAATGATCTTGTGTTTGTGCAATACAACCTTCGCTTGAAGCGGAACCAACTGATGCGCAAAACACCTGATCTAGATCCCATTGTGTTGGATGATATTGATCCAACATCAGAATGGGTGGAGGAGATTGAAGATCCAGTGTTTGAGGCTGATTTTGATTTTGATGCAACAGTAGCGGGGGGTGAATTTGAAGCAGATTTGGTGGCACCATCAGACGCAGACCCAAGATTGGTAGCTGCATCAAGCAAAGGCAAACAACCAATGGACGACACTAGTCATGCACCTCGAGCAACTCGTGCTTCCATTAGGTCCACTTCTATTGTTATTGGTGGCAGGGGTACTGAGGTTGCAGATGAGCCTGAGGCTGAGGCATCCTCAGACTCTGATCCAGATGATGTCTATGCAGCGCCAACAGCCGATGTTGATCTTGTGTCTAGTAGCGGTGATGAATTTGATGATTGATCATCATTCATGTGTAGTCTTGTATTAGGCCAATGGCCTCATAACTTGTAGCATTGTTTTTGGACTTTATGGGCCATTTGGAGCCTCATTTCTTATGTATTTTTCGATGATATGTATTGCACTCGGTGCCATTTTGATATATACACCTTTGCATGGTATATAAATGAGCAAACTTTGCATATTTTGTCTCTATTGGCTTGGAATCATGGTTGCAAATCTTAAAAATAGTTTTTTTTATTAAAAAAATAATTATTTAATGTATTTTTTTTAAACCGGTTCATTGAGATCTGAGCGCTCCCGGTTAGACCGGTTCTGGTTAGAAATCCGGTTCATTAGTTTGGACTTTATGGGCCATTTGGAGCCTCATTTCTTATGTATTTTTCGATGATATGTATTGCACTCGGTGCCATTTTGATATATTCACCTTTGCATGGTATATAAATGAGCAAACTTTGCATATTTTGTCTCTAGCAGCTTGGAATCATGGTTGCAATCTTAAAAATAGTTTTTTTTTATTAAAAAAATAATTATTTAATGTATTTTTTTAAAACCGGTTCATTGAGATCTGACCGCTCCCGGTTAGAAACCCGGTTCATTAGGTCCATCGGTCTGGTCACCGGTTCCGGTTTTTAAAACTATGTTCCAGAGGGCTTTACAAGGTAAAGCACACTGCAGATGGCAACATCGAGAAGTTCAAGGCTAGGTTTGTGGCTAGAGGGTTCTCCCAGGTAGAGGGAGTAGACTATGAGGAGACCTTCGCTCCCGTGGCTCGATATACGTTCATTCGCTCCATTATATTGATCGCAATAGAGATGGGTTGGAAGATCCACCAGATGGATGTGCATTGTGAAGACTGCATTTCTCAATGGCTTCATATAGGAGGAGGTGTACATTGAGCAGCCGCAGGGCTTTAAGGTGCATGGAAAGGAGTCCCATGTATGCAGGCTAAAGAAGGCACTTTATGGCCTGAAGCAAACTCCTAGAGCTTGGTACTCCAGGATTGATATGTACTTGCAGGAGATGGGTTTCACAAAGAGTGATGCAGATCCGAACCTATACTTTATTGTGATAGGTGAGGAGCCTCTCATTCTGGTGCTGTATGTGGATGACTTGGTCACTACAAGTACAAAGAGACTCATAGAGGGTTGCAAGAGACATCTTGCCTCGGAGTTCGAGATGAAGGACATTGGCTTGATGCATTACTTTTTGGGTTTGGAGGTGTTGCAGGAGGAGGGGCATTTCTTCCTGGGACAGGGGAAGTATATTGTGGACATCCTTAGCAGATTCCACATGGAGGATTGTAGACCCATGTTGACACTTATGATCACTAACTGGAAGAAGCTTCACGCTTCAGATTCCGAGTTGGTGGATCCCACATTGTATAGACAACTGATTGGTTCCTTGATGTATTTGGTCAACACTAGACCAGATATATGTTTTGTAGTCAACACGATGAGCCAGTTCATGTGTGAGCCTAGGAGAGTGCACTGGGTTGCTGCAAAACACATTCTGCGGTACTTGCAGGGCACAATGGATCATGGTTTGGATTATAGACAAGGAGATGGAGTGAGATTGGCAAGGTACGTTGATTCTGATTGGGCAGGTTGTGCTTCTGATAGGAAGAGCACTTCAGGGTGTTGTTTTGGGTTGGGTTCGGCAGTTGTGTTGTTGTTCAGCGGAAAGCAGCAGTTAGTAGCATTGAGTTCAGCGGAAGCAGAGTACATGGCAGCCAATCTAGCTAGTTGTGAGGCCATATTGCTTCGCAAGATGTTGTTTGGCTTATTTGGTCAGCCGTTGAGACATTCAGTGATTCACTGTGATAATCAGAGTTGCATTAAACTCACGGAGAATCCGGTATTTCATGATAGGTCAAAGCATATCGGGATCAAATATCATTTCATCAGAGACTATGTTCAGAAGGGAGCTGTGAAGCTTGAGTATATTCCCATAGATGAGCAGGTAGCAGATATTTTCACCAAAGCCTTACCACGGGGCAAGCATGTCTACTTCAGAGATAAGATGGGTGTGGTGAGGAACACTTTGCTCGGAAAGAGGGAGTGTTAAAATTTGGGTACTAGAGGACCAGTGGTTCCCTAAGGCTTTTGATCTTTGGCCTAGGGAAAAGTGTCCAAAAGAATCTAATTTTTTCTCCTAAAGTGACTTTATAAGTGGTAAAGTCAAATCTAATTTAAAAGTGACTTTATAAGTGATAAAGTTACTAAGTCTAATTTTAAAGTCTGCATGCAAATCAAGGAGGTCGTATAGCAGCATTTATTGCTGTTCTTGTTTTACTGTTTGCACAATTTTCGAGGTGGTGGTTAAGCATGGAAAACGAGATAAGTTGTATTTGTTTGGCTGTTGAAATTTTCTATGTATTTCTATTTCATTGTAAACGCAATATTCAAAAATAAAGAGGAGCTTTCGAACTGGTTTTCCCTAAGGGTTGTAGGGGGTTTTTTCAGGGTCATATTGACCAAAAATTAGCGTGTCATTCTCTGTGTGTGGCTGATATATTTTTTGAGTTTTTATTTCTACATTTTCTAGCACTTTAAAATTTCCAGAATTTGTGTTTTTAGAAAATATTTGTTATTTGGTTATGGGAATGGGCATTTAACTACATGGGAGTAATAAGGAGAAACTGATAACCGGGGTTGGGTAAAAATTTCTACAACCAAAAGAAAATTTTATCTCATACCTCAGTTGATTATGCTACATTAGAAATTTTGGACTGTGTATGTGCCTCCTTGTTCATTGATATGCTCTGAGATTTGTGCTTAGCTTTGCCTTCAAAGGTGCCCTTAACCAACTCTTTATTTTGCTTCCAATCTCCTCTTTAATAGTTGCTTGAACAGGGTCTGCACAAATTTTGTCTACCACACAGGGTCTGCACGAATTCGCTCTGCCTCAGGGTCTACACAAGTTTGGTCTGCCTCAGGGGGTCTGAATCAACCTAAGGAAGTGCCGTAGAGTAGGTTGAATTCTTCAGCCTCAAGAGGTCCGAATTAGCCTCAGGAAGGGCCTAATTTTTCCCACAAAAAACGTATCTTTGCCTTATACACTCAGATAACTCTCGTTCTCTTAGTCTTCATCATTGCTCTTCATATCACTTCTTCTTTAGGCCCGAGACTGCTCTAGAGATATATATGCACAAATGCTCCAAATTCCTTCCCCAAAATGCCCATGACTCATGCATATTTAGACATGTGGAGGGAGGGCTAAAATTGGAGTTAATTTGAACCTAGAAAATTATAAAATTGCCCTTGAAAAGACATATCTTTTGTACGAGCCGACTTGAAGGATTTACTATTATAAGAACTTTATTAGGCCGACCTACAAGAGGAGGCTTTAAACTCCTTTGAAAAAATAATTTTTGTTTTTCATGATGACTTCTTTCAAGGCCGATTTGGACAAATGGACTAAGGCCAATTTAAATTACAAATTTGACGTCCTTCTAGGGGCGAAAATGAAATATTAAGGCCATGAATTTATGGGGCATGAGTTGGTGATGCACCCATCCATTTGGGACATCAAATTTCAAACTTGAATATCTCTTCAACCAAGAGGACCCGCAAGGCATGCCACTTATCAAACGAAATGGCGTGACAAGGACTACCAATCTAGTGTGTTCTTGCATCTAAATTCACTAACTTGTGCATGCATATCATCAAACAAGTGTTGGCCCCTTCACGCTTTTATGTCAATGACAATTTCTTCCAACAATCTCCCCCTTTGTCATTAATGTCAACACTCATGCTCTGCTTTTCTGATGCTCCCCTTATCATCAAGCTCCACTTGTTGTCATGCTTCCCTTGTCTCCATGGTTTGCTTCCTTTCTCTCCCCCTTTGACATCAATGGAAAAGGGTGACTTGTTTCTTTTGGGTTGCTCCCCCTAAATACATGACACTCAACACTACTTTTGTCTTCTTGTCCTTCCCTTTTTTGTTGTTCTTGAAGCTCTTTTGCTTGGTTGAAATTTTCTTTGCCTCCACTTGATCTAGAATGTATATGTTGTTTGGTCTTCTTGTAGCTGTTGCAACCAATTTTCTTGAGTCTTCTTCTTTGATTTCACATTTCCAGGACTCGAAAAAGAAATTATACCTTCGATCACACATTTTATCAACACTGAGGAGATTGTGCTTCAAATCCTCAACTAGAAAAACATTTGCTGCTTTCACATGTTCACTTCCAAGATTTACTGCACCCTTTCCAAGTATCTTGATAGAGGAGTTATCTGCAAATGCAACAATGCTACTTTTTCCTTTCAGGCTGACAAATTTGTTTTGATCTCCTGCCATATGTGTCAAGCATCCACTGTCTATGTACCATTCATCTTCTTTGTCTTTAATGATCAATGCTAGATTGCAATCTTCCTTCTTTTTCCTTTCCCATATCATAACTGGCTTCTCCGTCTTTATGATTGGAGCATTTTCTTTCACAAACTTGCAGTCTTATGCCTTGTGACCAAGATTATTGCACTTGTAACACACAATGTTTTGATTCATTAGTGGTTAAAATGGATTGTCATTTCTGTTGGAAGATCCATGAACATTTCCTTATCTATGGTCATTTCTTGCAAATCCATAATCATTCTTTGTCCCTGCATAACCACACGTCTTGTATTGATTTTACAATGAATTGCTTTATGTCTAAAATTTCCGCAAGAGTAATAATGACCAAGAAAATATTTTCATACCTAGTAGAGTAGATGGTTTTTTGAAGTTGTTTTTTCTTGGAGGTGGTTCAATCCATTGCTAATCACTAGATCATCTTGAAGTAGTGACATTTCTAAACTCCCTTTGAATTTCTTCCTTCAGAGGCTTGGAGCTTGTGTCTTCTTTTCTTGAAGATGCACCTATATAAGCCAAGACTGGTTTTATCGCTCGATGGTCTTTGACAACTGATGATGTTATTCAATACTAGCGAGTTGTTTAAGTTCTTATTGAGCTTTTCAAATTTAACCCTAAATGACACAACATCTCCTTCAAGCTTCTTACAATCTACTTCTTTCTTCTTCATCTGGATCTTCATTACTTCCTCAACTTTTTTTGCTTCTTCAAGATGGACCTTAAAAGAGATATTTCCTTCATCACGTTTTTCAAGTAGGCTTTTCAATTCTCTAATTTTGTTTTCTGAGCTTGACATTTTCTTTTTCATTATTCTTCAAATTTTCTTTAAGAGCTTCATCTTCTTGTTTGGTATGTGAATCATTTCTAAGTCCCTAAAAAAATCTATTTTCATGTTTGGTTCTTCTGTTTCTTCATCTGAATCAAATTCAATAACCTCATTGTCATCATGGTCATTATTTTGGGTTTCTTGGGTTATGAAAGGAACTTCTTTTACATCTCCTTCTTTTATATCACTCTCATTTGAAGAATCGCTGTCTTATTTAGAATAAAGATTCTTCTTGTGGAAGTTTATCTTTTCCTCGAACGAACATCTCTTAGCATAATGACTTATTTTGCCACAATTGAAACATTTAAAGGGTAACTTACCTTTGTGTTTTCCGGGTCCCCTTTTGAGCTTTTTGATGAAATTTGCTTCTTCTACATCTCTGATTCATCGCCTTGTGTGTCCACCATAAAGGTGATCAATCCAAATTATTCCCTTTTCTCACCTTCTCTTTTCTAGGTCTAACTCCATAGGTCTCCTAGGGCATCATTTATCTTGCAAACCATCCACACAAAAAGTTCGATCTCTTAGCATCATCTGCGCTGGGGTTTTTCCTAGGCACCCTCCAATTTTTGAAGCAATTTCGATGGTGGGGTTGTGAGTTACTCCAAGCCCTAGCCTCAAGATCAATCTTGCCCTTAGTTTCCTTAGGTTTAAAGACCTCATTGGGATCGTCACCTTGTCTTGTGTTGAAAATTCATTCTTTGATCCCATTCTCTCTCCGGAATAGGTCAAGCATATCATCGGTTGCCAAACCTTTACCTCTTAACTTACCACCTGGGTCCACTTGGTCCCGTGCGGGCCCATACCATATTAAGGACAATTATGCAAGGATCACATGGAATCCAAGCCTTAACAATAATTCTAGGGTTTGAGCGCCTCCATTATAAGACACATCTCCTAAAAACTCATACCTGCGAATTCTCCTTGAGCCCTTCCTCAAGAGGCTTTAACCTTGCCTTCTAAAGCAAGCAACCCATTCTCCGAGCCTCTCTTGCGAATAGGCTCCTTAGGATCACCCCTCACCCCACCATTGGTCTATTCATTTCGTGGTCCTTTTATATCGAGACTCCTCTCTTTGGTGAAAATCCGTGAAGGGTAGGGAGCCACAACCATGGTGACAGTGGGCTATTGCTCCATTGTTGCACTTAACCTGGAAATAGCCCTTCAAGGATCTCCTTCTAGGAACACTGCTAGTTTGAGTGGTAACATGACTCTCAAGAATACCGTGAAGATGTAATAAGAAGTTGAAACGTAGTCCATGTGAAGGAGGCCATGATCTAATCCAGTTTAATACAAATTTTATAGAAGACTTTAGAAGATCAAGTTCTCAAGGAGTAAGCTGGGTTTTGTATGCTAAAATCTAGTCCTGCTCATGGAGGACTTGTTCTTGCATTGAAACATCCGTGTGCAACATTTCATAAGGAGGACGTCTGAAATTGGCTATAGATCAGGAGGAGCTCAAGTGAAGGTGAGAAGGGTCTATTTTGGTGCTTCTTGTGACTATCTTGAGGGTTGAGTTGACCAAGCGCAGGGCCGAGTAGAAGAGGATAATTTTTGGGCTGTTTCTTGTGCGAGTTAAGTGTGGTACAAATCTTTGATTAAGGTAGCCTTCTCTTTACTGTTGGGAAGAGGGCCGAGCCTAGTACCTCAGGTTTGAAGGGGGTTGTAAGGCCTAAACATGGGCTAGAAGAAGCCCTAGTAACTAGCGAAGGGAGGGAGCTTGAAGAGGGAAGAAGGCCGCAACTAAGGAGGGACTTTGGGAGCAGATTAGTAGGGCTGAAGTGGATTGATATGAAGCCCTAACTAGGCCGAATTGTAACAGTAGATGCATAGACCTAGAATAGTGTAAAAGGTATGTTGGTTGATGTCTTCAAGTTGTTTTGTTGTTAGAGCATGAGAGTCCTAGTTTAGGATAATTTTTGTTGAGCATCTTAAGGCTGTTAGGAGGGCAACAAGAAGATGTCTCTATTGTGCCCTAGTTTAGGGTTGCTTCAAATGATGCGTTTCCCTTAACGGGTTGTCCCAAACTCTGTGAAAAATGCATAGAATGGGAGGGCAGGACCCTAAATGACGAGAGGTAGGACCACATTGTTTTGAGAGAATCCTAATCTTCAACTAGGCCATATTTAGCCTCAGAGAATGTACTATAGTGAGTGGAGGTGGGAAGCAAGGTAGGACTTCCATAGTGAAGGAAGAAAGATTTAATTTTGGACAATTAGAGAAGCAACCTATGTACAACGATTGGATTACTGTTAGTGGTTGATTGGCAAGGCCTAAGTGTTGTGGACATGTGGCAAACTTGTCACATCAAGTATGATGTACGTTAATTGACTTTTGGAGAAGCCCTCAAAAGTAATCTTTCAGTAAAGTCTAAAAGATGTTTAGAATGTAGATTTGAAGAAGCTCTTTGTATAGTGAGTGCAAGAGTTGGCTCACTATTGTATGGGCAGATTTGTGAAAACCCTAAGGACAATGAAGCAGTGGACATTCACTATCAAGTGGGTCGTGAAGACCTTATGATAGTAATCTTGGAACAACTAAATGCAGTTTGATTGGTGCCCTAAGCACTGTCAATTTGAAACAACAATAGGATAGTTAGAAGGCCAAGGAAAGTGATCTAAGAGTAGCTATAGGACTGACAAGAAGGTTTATTTGAAGACCCTGGGAGTTTGCTATTTTGGAAAGATTAGAATAGCAACTAGAGGGCAAAAGTATTTGCGACTATGGAGCTATGTTGATTGATAAAGATTGATTGGAAAGGTCAGCCAAGTTGTGTTCAAAACAATGGATTGGCTAACCTTGTGATAATCAGTTTGTTGAAGAAAATATGTGATGGACTATCTTCAAGGCAAAAATTAGTGTAGGAAGTAGTGGTGGACACAATTGAGGATTCAATTCATGAAGACCTCAAGTACATAATCATAAACAGTTAGGAGGTAGATTTGGAGCCCTAGTTCAAGAAGATGCAAGATAAGCAAACTCGGTGATAGGAGGGCTTGTTAAGGAAACTACAATTATAACAAGTAGCTTATGTAAGGGAATTTTGAGTACTTCTGACACAATCCGAGGCTTGTTGATGAATCCTTCCCGTTGAGAGGGAGAGGGAGTGGGCATGGATTTCTCCTCTCAGGTTGAGAGGAAGTAAGGTCGGACACGGTTTCTCCCTGTGTCATGTACTTGGCCAGGACTAACCACCGTAAGTTTAGTGCATGCATCACTGATAGGGAAAAAGATGGATTGAATTAGAATGGTTCTCCTTCTGTCAGGTACTATGACAAATTAAGACTGATATCCTAAGTCAAGTACATGGACTTGGATAAGGAGAATGGTGGATTGGATAAGCATCTTGGACAAACATTCTTGAGTCATATATTGTGATGGATTAGGATGGAGATCCTAAGTCAAATACATGGACTTGGATAAAGAATGGTTTGATGAGCATACATTTCCTTGAGGGAAATGGTCCGCTAGAGGAAATACTTTGGGTTGTTGAAAAGTGTGACTAGGTTCGGTCTTCATAATGACGTTTGTAATTGTGCTTTTATGTAATTGATGTAAAGAAGAAAATTAAATTATTTATGTAATACTTGAGTCAAGTCATACAAGTCATCAAGTCATAAAAGTCTATTGAGTCAATGTCATGTATGAAGGACCTTTGTTGGGCATGTTACATATGTATATGTGTCATTGAAAGAGTCAAAAGACCCTCCAGCAACTTGGCCTTAAATGAAATAATAAAGATGCACCAAAGGACATGTTGGATCACCCACAGTTCAAGTCGACTTATATGGATGCTCCAACCACTATAAATAGGGCAGCTCGACGTCATTTTAGAGATATATTTTCGGTCAAGAAGAAGTTTGCAATAGGAAGTGCGAGAATCACTAAGAAAGTAGTCTCATAGCTAGCGAAAAAGAAGGAAGGAAGAGCGAAGTTGTTTTGGATCTGTTTTAGGGCTGATATCACTCCACACGTGCGAGATTGCAGAACTGTCTGTTGCAGGAAAAGGACCGAGGCACTTCAGCCATTTAGGTAGCCGAATTGGGAGAAGGGCAAGTCAAAGGAGAAGCCGAGTCAAGCAAGAAAAGGTCTCTATCCTAAGCAAATGAGTCAAGGGTACTATATAGAAAGTGACACTCTCAAAAGTGTTGCAATTAGGGTTTTTGAATTAGGGCCAAAAAGGTTGTAGGACTGAGCAGAGAAAAAGGAAGCCGAATTCTGCAGGGTAGTCGAGAAGGAGGGAGAAGCAGAGGTTTGACTATTGTTGACTCAAGCAAAAAGGATCTCATGAAGGAAGCTTTGTGTCTTGGTCTTGGAGTAGCGAAGGAGTCATGGGCACTATATAGAAAGTGACACTCTCAAAAGTGTTGCAATTAGTTCTTCTGAATTAGGGCCAAAAAGGTTGCAGGACTGAAGCAGAGAAAAAGGAAGCCGAATTTTGAAGGGTAGTCGAGAAGGAGGGAGAAGTTGAGGTTTGACTATTGTTGAGTCAAGCAAAAAATATCTCATCAAGGAAGCTTTGTCTTGGTCTTGGAGTGGCAAATAGGTCAAGAGTCTTGGTCTTAGTGTTCGTCAATTGAAGTCTCTATAAGAAGAGTAATTTGTTTGGGTTTTCCTCTCAAGTGGGAGAGGTTTTGGCCCTGGTTGATCGACTAAATTCTGTGTCTCTTGTCTCTTTATGGTTTATGCATTGGTAGCTGTTTGATGAAGAACAACACTATAATAGCCTAAGTAAAAGAAGATCCTAATCTAAGAAGTAAAAAGCATTCACAAGCAGTTATTTAACGAAGATAAATCGCCTAATTGTTGTGCCATAGATTTCTCAACATACGTTTCCTAGGTGGAGTATGTACATCAATGAGGTAGTGTGGTGTCCCATGAGTCGACTACCTCCCAACATTGTGCTCTGATCTTGTGGAAAGATAGTGTAACTGTCAAGGCCTTGGTAACGTGACAATGCTGGCTATGATGATAAGCGATGCTTATCAATCTGGATCCCTTCTTTTGAGAATATTTCAAACTGAGACAAACTTGTTGAGTCATTATGAATACCTCCCTAGTTAAGAGGGAGTGTAGGAGAATGTAACTAGATTCGTTCTTCATAATGATTTTTATAATCATCATATTGTATATTTTATATAAAAGAGAAAAATAATTTTATTTATTCGAGCATGGGTTTCACGCTCAAAGTCTAGGTCAAAGCATGTTCTTCATGTTTCTAGGGCTTGTTGAGTGAAAGAAGAAGTTTTGTCAGTTATTATAGTCCCATTTGGACTCTTTGTAACAAAAAAAAATTATCATTTTTGAGTCAAGAAATGTAATTTTGTCCTCCAAGCACAAGTCAGCCCTGCCATGTTAAGTCGGCTCTGTTGGGAACAAGACATGAAGAAAGAAAGTAGTAGTAGTCCCCGATTTGTGGACAAGACAAGACATGAGAGTATTCTTGAGAGTCGGCTCGATTTGTGGACAAGACATGAAGAAAGAAAGTGATAAGGATATAGAAGGAAAAGAAATCCAAGGAAGAAGAAGACTACTTTAATTTTAGGATGTTTTGCACACATGTTTTTTTGTTTTGTTTTGTTTGGGAGGGGCTTCACCATTCCTTCATTTGTGCTCCTGTGCAGGCCTGTTCTAGCTCGAAATTGTCTAAGTGTAGCTCGCACAACAGTCTGTGTTTTAACCCTTTTTGATGAAGCCCTAACCATAGACTGTTTGTACTCATTCAAGTGTAAAGATCTATTGAATCACAAGAATTACAAACCAAATCTTGCAAGGATTTAATTGGGGTTCAAATATGATGACAAGTTGTGGGTTTTGAGGGCCATACATCCCACTTTCAATGATAGACCCGTAGCATGCATGGTCATCTTTTGATATCTCGTGGAGCACTGAATGGGATTACAACCTCTGATACTCGACTCTTGGCTCATGAATTTTAATCTAATTTGAAGTAAATCAGCCACTTGAGTAGCTCTTATCCGAAGCAATCAATCATCCTTTGAAGATCTGTCTTGAGACTCTCTAGAGGTCTTAGTCGCCCAACCTTCATGGATGATTTTTGAACAAGATTTCGGCCCTAAAAGGAAATATGGCATGCACCTTTTCACCTAGATCTAAAGCTTACTTTAGTTGGTCCATCAGGGATTCTTTGATAACCATTTTGATTATTTTTGAAGACAGATCCGTTTGAGGTCTCTTTAATGAGGGTTTAAAGGATAAATAAAGTGTTGAAGTCTGTTTGTGTTCAACTAAGACGTTACAAGCTGCTGGGTTATTATGACAAACAATATAGTCTTTAAATCTCTGCGTTAAAATCCCTGCTGGACTAAAATTGCAGACCTATCTTGCCTCTCTTTTGACGTATATTTACAAAGAGTTGATTTGAAACTTGTGAATGATAACCATCTTAGCATTGTGACATCTCTATTTTAAGGGTCATTCTTTGTTGGGTGCAATTAAGTAGCAGACCTTCTCTAATCTAGAAGAATCCTAGACTGTAGTTCAATACTTGTGCAGTCGTTTATTATAGAACCTTGTCCACAAAAGATCGATACACCTTTGGCATATATAAGAAGAAAACTCTAGTTAACTGAATATCCATGTTGTGATGTTAAAAGTGGCATCGGGTGTAGCTATCTTGAATCTTGATTGCTGATTTGAGAAAATTCATGAAAGTATTGTAGGATAGAATTGAAGCTTGTTACTGAGAACTAAGTGGGGTATCACCAAAGGCCTATTTGTGTTAACATTCTTTTGTTACAAAAGGACTCCATCAAATAAGAGTGAAGAAGCGCATATTACAGAGACTACAAGCAATAAACAAATTCTGAAGGTAGATGCAGGCATTTAAACATCAACTATGGTGCATAAGCAGATCAAAGTTTGTTCACTGTATATAACTAGGAGTCTTGAAGACATCATTCTGCCTTGACAGAAGCATACTTTAAGAAAATGATGCAATTGATGTATTGAGGGCATTAATATTGTCATATGCATGATGTAATCACATGCTAGGGTTTGTTGTAGTATATGATCTGAAGCATAGGCTCAGTTGGTTCAACATCCTATGATCCTAAACTCATAAAGATGAAAGTTTAGAGAATCTAAAGTCAGGCATAGGTCAGATTGGGGGCATCTAGGTCTGTGCTTGTGGGCACAAGTCAACAGTGTTAACAATTGCAATATCATAGGATTTTGATTAGAGAAAGTACAAATTCTTGTGATTAAAAATTGGATACACTACTGCTAGAGTAGTAACAAATATATCTATACGTTGAGCAATGTTGGTTGTAGTTGCAGAGCCAAGATTTCAGCTATGGAAACTGAAGCATTGCATTTGTATTGACAACGAGGGTTTGATTGTTGAACATAAGAAGCTGTTGCATCTGCAGACGACCTTTGTGCAAGTACTACAAAACGACAAAATCCAACACACTATTTGATGATTGTTAATTGTATTGAGTAGAGGGGGATCCAGTCTAAAAATTGTGAAGCGTGGTTCGCTAGTTGATCAGGGTGGCAGGGTGGTGCAAGGCAGGAGAGTGAAGTCTCCTTTAGGTTGGAGCCTCAGAACACTTCAGGGTGGCAAGGTGGTGCAAGGGGAAGTTGGAGCCTGCACAGGGGGTTGGAGTGTCCTTCTGGTTGCTGCTGTAAACAAGGTGTTGGAGTCTCCTTGTAGTTGTAGCTGGAAAATCTTGAAAGTTGGAGCTTTCCATTGATGAAATCTTGAAAAAACATATATTAAGAAGCGTTCGGTGGTTTTTCTCCTAGAAGGGTTTCCACCTAAAAATTTGGTGTCTATTGTTTGGATACTGTGCATTGTTGAATGGTGTTGATATATGTATTGTTATGATGATAATAATAGTTAATGCTCTGAAAAGTAAAATTAACTAATTGAAGAGAAATACTGATTCACCCCCCTCTTAGTATTTCCAACAGTATGGTTGTGTAGTTGGGTGATGATGCCATGTACTTCGTGAAGTGATTGGGCTTCATGTCTTTCTAGATGCCTTCAGGTGATGTTCTTGAGTTGGATTCTGTCTTGTATGTTCTTGATTTAATGAAAAGTCTCTTTTAGTTTCATGTATACTAGATTTAGAATGTTTGGTTGAGTTTGATGGTTAGTAAGTTACCATTAGAGGCAACAACCATAGATTTGGTTGAACTTTTGCTAGAGGGGCGTGAGTGGGTGGGCTTTACAGGGTATTCATAGGTCAAGTTGAGCAGGTATGGTAGGATGCAATGATTGAGGAGGGTTCCTCCAATGTTGAAAAGACAATGTAGAACCGTTTGTGGAATCAATGGTTGCAGTTGATGGGAGTATGGATGAGTACCCTGATAAGGTTATTACTTGGGGGATTCTTTTAGTAAAATGGCACTGAACTTGCTGAGGCTCTTGCCTCGGTGGTTGAATGATTCTCCTAAGAAGAGGGAGTGTCCATGGATGGGTTGATCCATGCATTCTTAGTTTTGGATCTCAAGATCAATTAGATTGTGGTCATGTTGGGATCTTTTGTGTTTGGTGTAGATTTCAAATCATTATTGATAGATCTAATACTCTTGCCTTGGCCTTTTATACATATGAGTTAAATCTTAAACATTAGAGCACTTTTTGTGGTGAAAAGAAGTGTTGGACTTTCAGTACCTTAAATTTTCTAGTAGAGCATTATTAATGGCACCGACTAGTAGAGAATATTTGGCTGAATTTAGAGAAGGTAGGATGGCAGGTAGTTTAGTGAACATTTCGTATAGTTAGTTAGTCCAACAATGATTTTGTACAAAGGTTTGCACAATAATGACAACAACAACAGTATGTCCTCCTTCAACAGTTCCATACAATAATAATGAGGGGCCACAAGCATTTATGGGGAGAGAGATCTGTTGGATTCATAATTATACCGAGGGGGTGGGGAGGAATCGATATAATACAATTTTACACAATTAAATCATTCAATGACAATAAGGCATCAATTATATGAGAGCATTGAACACAAGATATATGTGGAAACCTATATGGGAGAAAACCACAAAACTTCTTTTAATTAATGGATTTATGTAGGCACCAACATACTGTTACAATCATTTTAGGCACCCATCTTCAAGAGACATCAATCTCCTCAGATTTGCAAGCACCAACTTGCTCGAGACACCAATCCCCTCAGGTTTGCAAGCACCAACTTGTTGGAGTCACCGATCCCCCTTGATTTGTCTTCCAAATCTATTTTTCAGCCCATATCCTTTTTCATCACATTTTCAAACTAGATCTCAGGCACTCTTCTTAATTCTACGCACTTAGACTCCTTGATCTATGATCTTTTTCTTTACTTCACTAGCTATCTGTTAATTCTTGGTTAACTTGCAATCTTTTCGCACACTGCACAGAACTGCACTACGCTCTGCACTTCACTGCTCTGTTCTTCTCTTTACTGGCCTAGATCTCACGCTCAGTTCTCCCCTTAATCACGCACTGTTCATGCACACACACACTCCCTTTATTCTTTAATAACACATTCATATTTATAAATGGCGCCACCTTTAATTTGATGTGTCTCTTGACATAGAGCTTTTTCAAGTCAAGCACCTGTATAGCTCTCTTTGAGTGTTTAGATCCCTTCTTCCAACCTTATGAAATATAGCCTTTGAGCTTTTCTGCATGACCATACTCAATGATCACCTTTTCATGCCGAAACTATGAATGCTGAAACTGTGACCCTCTGTACGTGTTCCAATATTGGGTATGAGTCCTAGACGTCCCGATATCTGTATGATCCTTGAAGTCAGTAGACAGAACTTCAATTGACAGACATCTTCAACCTTGATTTCAATTGATGGATTTTCTGCTGTCAGACTAGACCACTACATATCAGAGCATTTCACTTGTTGATTCTGGTATCAGAATGGTTACTGAACTTGGTAGAGAGATGTTAGCTGACAGAATTCACCTTTTGACAACTTTTTCCCATCATACTGGACCAGTGCATACTGGAGGCTCTAAACTTTGGTCCATTCCGGTCCTCTGGTACCCCAGTATAGGAACCCACAATGGCTGAGCCTTTGCATCTTTGTGATTTTGGCCCATAACATTGATTTTCCGACTTTTTGGCCAAAACTAAATACACGAGAAGACGTTGCCAAACACAGTCATGGCGCGAGTCCTCATACCTCTGGGTTTGCCACGTCAATCCACCTTGGACCAATTATTGTCTGCCATGTGGTCCTTTTGCCATGTAATCTATGCCATATCATCTTTGCCACATCATATTGGATACCGGCCTTGACATTTATATATAAAAATGGACTTCGGTGGGTGGTGCTTCAGTACCTTGGTATGGGACCCACCATTGCTACGTCACCTGTCACTTCAGCTAGCTGGTACCATGTCATCTACTATGAGTCATGACCATTCAATGCCTGCGACATGTTTGAGTGCTGACATGTACCTGCCAAGTGTCACCTGCCAACCATCCAGTTGGCCATCCAAATCCACCAAAAATGAGTGCCATGTGTCACTTGTCGCTGCTGCCACATCATTGGATTTGCCACCTGTTGTCCTTGTGGTTCCACGTCATACCGAATATTGGCCTCAAAATTTGGACATCATGATGTACGGTGCTTGGTACCGTTACCTGTATGCTTAACATGATAAGCAAGTCCAGTACTTTCTAATCAAGGGTTAATCACATTTAAGCATGAATTAGTGGGCAAGATTAAGGACACGATGCTTTGGCGAAAAAAGCATTTGATATCAGTTATAAAGTTTTTTGCCCTTAGTCTATTTACCGCACTGCTTGGGTGCCTCTATACCGACGCCACGCCTTTGTGTTCATACAGGACCCTGCCTTTGTTCATAGTGGAAACACCAAATTTTCGTATGTGCGGGCGTGTCGTGGAAACACGGAATTTCATTCCATGAAACACTAAATTTCGGTCCATGGAAAACACCAAATTTTGTTACTGGCCATTTGATCTGTCTTTGTGCATGTAGCATGTAGAGACCAATTATCTGCTGAGAACTCCCCCTGACTTTGACAGTGATGTATCAACTGGGGACTCCCCTTGGCCTTGGCATCAATGACGACACAATATTCAACAATCGTGGGTGCAATGCATGCACCATCAGCAGTCTAGTTCTAGTTTAAATACTTTATATGTATCAGACTATCAGTTCAGTTCTATTTTTGGGTTTGCTTTAGTTAGTAGTTGCATGAACAGTTAGCAAGGGCACTTTGCATACGGAAATTTCCAAGAATAGACAGGGCGCAAATCCCTTGAAGAGAGAGATGCATGCATGCATACGTCTAATGTCTTCTATCTAGCACACCTTCCTAGGAATAGTTCTTTCATGCAGGGTAAGGATGTTATTTCTAATCACGGGAACATATATAGGGTTTAGGCCTTATGTCAGTTAAGGCACCATTGTGCAATGTGTATTCCAATGTTGCAAACATCGGCATCGGGATAAAATTGACAAGGGTCCGGAAAACCAAAATATCGTCAAAATCGGGAAAATATTGGTAAAAAATCAGCAAACATCGGCAAAATTCAGATACCATAAAAATATCCTTAAAAATCGGAAAACATCGGCAAAATTCAGAAACCATAAAAATATCCTTAAAAATCGGCAAACATCGGCTAGGCCAAAAAATCGTGATTTTGAGATAAAATTGGGATGTTATCGAGATGTTCGCAACACTGGTGTATTCACTGTACTTCCTAGTCTTTGTAGGAGAAGGCAGGAGTATAGTTTTTATTTGAATCAGCTTATAAGAGTAGGAAGCAGTGGGTGAGGGGTAGAGTTTAAAGCTTTCTGTGTTTTCCTCTTTTCAAGAGTACTAAACAGTAATGCAATTTGAGTTTTCAGGTCTGTGTACTTGCTGCTACTTTCTTCAGCTTGATGTGTTTCAGTTCCAAGTAAAAGTCAATTTCTAGTTTTGATAGAGATTTCAGATTTTTGCTTTCCTAAGTAGGTAAATTAGAAATCAGACTCTTTATGTTGTGATGAAGAATTTCAACTCTTTGGTTAACCCAATGGGATCCCTGCCTTGCTAATTAGTAGTTCTCTTGGGCCTCATTCACTGGTTTGGATCTTCATCGATGATCCTCCCTTGGGTCCTGTTATTACCCAAACTTGCACCCGAGTAAAAAGCCCTGGCAAGGTACCAAGGCTCAGTGAAACACTGAAGTGTTGCCACTGTCACCTAGACAACTACTTCCCTCTTTTTAGAGTGGGACAAGCCTTCCCTAGTAGCACTTGGGTTCCTAAAGCAAGACAAGCCAAGTCTAGGGTCACCTATGTTACTACCCAGTTATAACCAACTTAGAATAATAAATGAATTGAAGATCAAGTTAATTAGTTAAGATAAATTACAGATTTAAGTTAAGAGTTCTTTTAGGCATGTTTGGTGGGTTTATGAGATGAATATTAGGTGCATTTATTACCAAAACATTCCAGATTCGAAATATACACTTCGCTGCTATGAAACTTTCTCAAAGATGCATGAAAATGAAGCATGAACAAGTAGATAACAACAATAAGCTGTAGCCCTTCAAACAGATTTGAAATTGAGGGTTTCTAGGGCTAAAAAATGCAGTAAACCTGAATTTTAATGCAACTTGCTAAATCTAAAACTAAATGGAAAATAACAGCCACTAAAGACGAATTGTTTTTCTCTTCTTATGCAGACATATATGGCAGCAAGGTAAAAATTTGCAAGACAAATGATTTCCAACTGAAACACATGCAAAATAACCAAGATGTTTAGGGCTGAAAATTGAAGTGCAAGCTACAGAAATTCAGATCTACCACAGAAAAGGTAAATATTTGGACTTTTAATTGAAGAAAGACTAGAGAAATGAATAGACTAGTGCCTAGCTAATTGATTGGGCATATGGGGTCAACTGAGGCTCCACCTGAGAACTTTTAAGAAGCTAGAATGATAGTTAGGGCTGTTGACTACAAACCCTACCAAATTTTCCTAGTAGCCTTACAAGCTTGAGAACTTTTCAGAAGCTAGAATGATAGTTAGGGCTGTAGACTACAAACCCTACCAAAATTGTCTTAATAGACTCACAAGATTCAAGATTGTCAAGGGGAAGATCCTCCACTAGAAATCCTCCTGTGGTCTTGAGAAGAGACATATCAAGAAAGGAGAAGAGTGTGCACCACCAACACTAGAGAAACAACACCACACTTAATATTTTTAAAAATAAATATCCACAAAGAGATGAAGAGAACCATTTAGTCATCAAATTGATGCACAAGAGCGAACATCCATCTATTTGCAAAGCATTCACAACATATCAAAAGAGGAGAGGTGTGTGGACTACCAACACTAGAGAAGCAACACTTGACACTTTTAAAAATAAATAACCACAAGGAAATGAAGAGATCCACTTAGTCATCAAATCGACGCACAAGAGCGAGCATTGATCCATTGAACATCCATCCATTTGCAAAGCATTTACATAAACAAGATCTCCATGAGATTACTATAGCTAGCTATCCATGGTATAATCTATAGTAGACACTGAGTTTTCTCCACAAGCTTCTAGCATTGTTCAAAATGAGAAGTGTTTCTTCTATACAGACAAGAGAACTAATAACTTTCGAAATTTAAAATAATATTTTCCTAGATCCTGCCTACAAAAACATAAAGAACCATTATCTCCTCAACTATCTATGGAGATATGGTCAAGATAACAATATAATATGAGGTGGTTATGCCACCGATACAAGCACTACAATTATTAGTTGAGGGTCATAATTCTACTGGCACCTGGTTGCACATATTCAAGGATTACGATCCTCATCTAATAATCATTATTAGTGATATTTTTTATTAATAGTTTTTTATTGTCATTGTTTAAATTAATTTGTATATCCTTGTCATCAGAAGATTACATTTAATATATTCTTATGTAATCTTCTTAGTTTGAATACTGTATGTGTCGCAAATTACCCCTGTATATTCTGAAAAGAAGGTGTTACACATGCATCTGAGTCATGGTGTTAAGTTGTTAACTAGTTTCAAAATGTTCTCTTAGCTTTTTTGAATGCTAGGTCTAATTCAGATGATGTGTGGTACAGTAATGACACATTATGTGCTCCAGTTGTTAATAACTTCTACAACTTATTTAGTTCCTGTGACTGAAGATGTAACAAACTGTGTTGTTTTTTTGATAGGTTTGGCATAATTATAGTTTTGACAAGCATATTATAGAAAATCATGGGATTGACGTTGATGGGTTTCATGCTGATACTATGCATCTTGCACGATTATGGAATTCGGCAAGGAGTCGAGAAGGTGGATATTCACTTGAATCTCTTACAAAGGATCCAAAGGTCATGGATGGAGTTGGTGCAGAAAATGAAGATGAGCTGATTATGGGCAAGGACTCTATGAAATCAATATTTGGGAAAAAAAAGATAAAGAAGGATGGCACAGAGGGGAAAGTTATGACCCTTGCTCCTGTTGAAGAGCTCCAAACAACTGAACGCATACCCTGGATATGTTACTCTGCCTTAGACTCCATAAGTACATTGAGGCTTTTCCAGAGCCTCAAAGCAAAACTGGAGAAAAGGGAGTGGGTATTTCAAGGGGTTACAAAGGGCAACATGTATGAATTTTATAAAGAATATTGGCGTCCTTTTGGTAAATTACTGGTACAAATGGAGTCTGAGGGGATGCGGGTTGACCGTAATTATCTATCAGAGATGGAAAAAGTTGCTGTCAGGGAGCAGGAAATTTCTGGTTCAAAGTTCAGAAAATGGGCTTCTAGATATTGTCCAGATGCTTGTTATATGAATGTGGGCAGTGATGCGCAAGTGCGACAACTTCTGTTTGGTGGCATGCTTAACAAGTATACTGACTGTGTTCTTTATCATCTTCCAAGGATATTTTCTTTGAAATTGAATATACTTTTCCTTCCATAATAAATTGATTATATATATTATTTCCCTACTGTATTTATCTGTCTATCTTTAAGATTTGACCTCTAAACAAATATCTGGTTTCAAAATTTAGGGCATATCTCTGGTTTTGTTCATGGACAAGGTCACTCAGTGACTAAAATTTTATCTTCTCAACCTTGTTCTTGATTGAAATAGTGGACAGTTACTGGAAATATGACGTTGTATAAGGAAATAAGATTGGCAAAGAGACACTGTTATACCATGTTTGAAACTATAGCTCTGTTAGAGTGATACAATAATTCTAATGTACTTTAAATAGCTGCCACCTTATTCTTTACAAATGGCTGTTGTTCAGATCCTTTTAATAGTTTAAACGTGCTGATTGGAGTAGAGCAGTAAGGGATCTGCATGCCTAGGTGCTAAGACTAGCAGAGGGACCCTCATGACAACCCTTCATTAAGATCTAATTCTTGCCGTTGAGAGTGATGCTAGGGTTAAGGTTGAAATTATGCGAGGAGATAGAGCTAAGAGTTGGCCAGTTCGAAGGGCACAGAGGGAGTATGTCAGATCAGTGAAGGGAGACACTAGGGTTTTAGCATATCGCAGAGTTTCAATGACCAGAAAGGAGAGAGGAAGAGAGGGCTGAATTACCCTTTCTCAATCAACTTCAGCATCTGTTTAACTCTCATGTGTGCGCAGAGAGAGAGAGAGCTGCACCTCCGTATAGGGCGCAGATAGGTTGAACTGCACAGCCATTTGGCAGAGCAAGTGCACAGAGGAAGTTAGATTCTCCTTGGGGGAGCTGATTAGAAATTTTCTGTAGTGAAAGTGAAGTTTTCCCTTGCTGTAAATTTTATGAAGAATTACCTTTGGCGAAGATAATAAAAGACACAGATTGCAAGTTTTCCTCGGAGTTGGGGTTTCCTGGGTATATCTTGTGTTCTATGTGCTGAATGTGTTTGTCTTCTGATATATTTATTTCTTCTGTGCATGCTAAGTTAGAAAACTCTGTGTATTTGCAACGTAAATTCTCAGAACAACAGTTGTTTGTATTTCTGGTTGCACACTTAGAAAATTGCAAATCAGTTACTTGGTTTAAAGGGAATCTAGCAAAATGTAACTCTATTTGTAAAGTAAATGGCATCCACAAAATCAGAAAATCTCATGGCGTTTAAAGTCAAACACTGTGCATCAAGTACTGGGGATGTTCAGGATGGAGGCTTCCAGATTCTGGAGCATTACATGAAATTCAGATTCTATAGGAGTTGCAGTAGGACATCTTATGGTGGCAAAGAGACCCAGTCATAGCATTCATGCAGCCATACCTCCCTTAGGGTGATGCAATAACTAACTAATTGATTTCTTGTTTCTGGAGATATGGCTGTTGTAGAAGCCTTTAAATCTTAAATATAAGTGTACCAAATTTGAACTAAATGACATCCGACTTCCAAAACATCTGAATTGGACATTGCTCTGCAAGTCAAGCACCATATAACAAGTACAACAAGCATTGGGGATGATTGGGATGGAAGCTTCCAGATTCTAGAGCATCATGTGAAGTACATAATGTACAAAAATATTCTAGCCCTCATCAATGGAAAAATTCTACTCATAATCTTGACACAGTATGATAACTTGTAAAAGTAATTGCAGCAAGTTTTCTTATCCAGTGTACTATGTTGGAAACTTGACTATACTGAGAGGGGTGGGTGAATCAGTATAGTGCTCTCATGGTCATGTGAATCAGTATAGTGCTCTCATAGTCATTAATTTTCTGCTTGTACTTTCTCTGTAATATTTATCTGAACTATTAAATGAGCAGCAGTACATCGTATGTCAAGCAGATTTAACATATAAATAACATTCGACTATGACCAGAGGTATGGATGTGGACCAATGTTCCACCAAGTCCCCTGGAGGTAGGAGCGAGGGGGCGAGGGAGTGGCCTATGCAAAAGCTCCCTACCAATTTTCAGGAAACATGGGGGGATGTCGAGGTCATAAAAATTATAAAATATAAAATATATGATATATCATTGAAAATTTAATATCTATAATGTAACTGTATTTTTGCAAGGAATGTATATACAGTCATCATACACTAACATCATGAAAGATAAATCATAAATGATAAAATTATAAATCGATGAATGATGAATCATATAACTGAAACAAATTTAAAAGTTAAAAGTTAAAACATACATCATACAATCATACATGTAAGTTTGTAAGTTTGTAACTGTATAATCATTAATGTAACTACTAACAATGTACAATGAAAATAAAGTTTAAGATATCATATGACATATTATATCAAGATTCAAAATAAAGTTTAAATTGAAGTTTACAACTCAAGTCTGAAACATAAAACTTGAAAGCAAATAAGTTATGTCTAAAACATAAAACATAACATATGAATATGAAATGATATCATCATAATGATAAATGAGCATAAATGCTCAAGGTAATGCCCCACTAGTCTCTGCATCCAGCTGCTGCACGAATATATCAGGATCAACCATGTCACCATTTGAATCAGAATCACTTGGATTCTCAAACATGCTAAGTGGCACACCAACTTTTAACACGAAACCATAAAATAAAACAATGAAACAAACTTTTAACCCCAATAAAATTTTAACCTAAAAAAGAACGTTTATTTTTTAAAATTTTTTCATTTAAAAAATAGTTTTTCTCAATTTCGGGCCCCTCACGCCCTTGCATGCCCCCTCACGTCCCCTCGATCCCTAAATTTGAGGAAACGTCCCCCTCACTCCCCCTTGATCCTTAAATTTGAGGAAACATCCCCCTCACGCCTCCGCACGCCCCTTCACGCCCCGTCATGCCCCCTTGATCCCTAAATTTGAGGAAACGTCCCTCCTCACGCCCCCCTTAGTTTCTTGATTTTTGGGGGCGTGGGGAAACGCCCCCTAGAAGTCCCCAAGACCTTGGAGCGCGAGGGGCGATGAATCTAGACCCCTAGGTGGGGGGGGGGGCGAGATCCCATGTAACAGTGATGTGGACACTAGATATAAATGGAAACCCATAAAGAGAAAAACCACAAATTTGTTGTTGTGATGTAAAGCAAGTAACCACTCACTTTTTACATCAACTTTAGTAGGCACCCACCTATAGGAGGCTCCAACTTCTTTTCTATTTTGCAAGCTACAACTTGTTGGAAGCACCCACTCCACTTGCATCAATTTTCTACAGGCTTCTACCTACAGGGGGCTTCTACTTCGATTTTCTTTTGTAAGCTACAAATTGTTGGGAAGCTCCTACTCCCTTTTCTACAGCTCCAACCTGTTTTTTTTTCAGGTTACTACTTGAAAGGAGACAACAATCCCTTGATATATAAAAGATTTAATATGCTGACATACCTGGTCTTTAATTCTAAATACCTCCATCTCTGTTTCTGTTTTGTAATTTGTTTCTTCCTCCTTAACAACTGCTTATCTTATGCTTTTCCTTAATTCTGCTTCACATATGCTCTTCTTTCTCTCTTTTTTGGCAGGTAATTCATGAACTAGATCTTCTCATAAAATCATTAGACTCACTAACTAACTCTGCCATTCACAAGTACATCTTTTTATTTACATAACTCGCTAATATCAACCACTTTAATGATTACATAAACCAAGGATAAAACTATGTTATGCAATATATCTTCAGTTGGAGAACATGAGGTTCCTTGGATAACCTGCAGTCGACAACTGTTGATTTGTCACAGATCAATCTCCTGTCAGCAATCAACAAGCATTTCACAGACATCTGTGACACAGATACATTTATTGTTGATTTCCATGAAAATTCTGTAACTGCTAAGATGAACAATCTGAAAGTAATTTCTTTTCACCAAGATAGATTTTCTCAGCAGTAGATAAGCAATGAAATAAAAACACAGAGATAAAAACATGTACAAATTGACACGTATTTTTCTCAAGAAACCCAACAAAAAAACCCCACTTCTTTTTGTAGAATTTTATTGATAGAGTTCTGAGCAATTAGATTTCTTACAAGGAAAATACTGACCTTGAGAACACACTTGTTCTTTGGTATACTAGCTGGACACACCCCGCAACTTATAAGCCTTTGCTCCTACTTGTGAAAATTTCAATCCTGAAAATACTTCTGCAGTGATAGATTTATTTCTCCTACTTGTTATTTCCAATAGGTTATTTACAGAATTTGTCAAGTAAATTTTGAAATAAATACTACTGCAACATTCACTCAAGTATATGTAGAGAATAGAACAGTAAGAAATACAAGCATAAGAATCAATCACATAGACTCAATAATTTTTGGACAATTGCTCTCGGAAAACCAAAATGCGGGAAAACCGGTGCAGCAAATGAAGGTTTATATTTTATACTTTAGCAGTGAAATTTTTACAAGGAAAGACCGGTAGACTTCTTTAGTAAACAACCGAGATTTCTCGCGAACTCTTTGGAGAATATCTGATACACGGGATACTCTCAGCTACTCTCTGCATCCCTCTGCGTGAAAATTTGCGCAGTGCCTGCGTGAGATTGCGTCACTCTGCGTGAGCTCTCTGCACTGCCTTCTTTGGCCTTCTACGTCCTTCTTTCCTCAACCCCTGTCACTATTGACTCCCTGCGCTTCCTCTGCCCTGCAACTCACCCTCTGAAATCGAATTCTATTCCTTCAAAATCGACTTCTTTCGGGTTACCGAGTGTATGCTTGGCTTGCTTTCCAAATGACTCTCAAGCCTTATTAAAATCTTCTCATTGATGAATCAACGACTCGGATTAAAAGTCTAATCAATGGCTGAGATTAAAAATTGACTTGATATTCGTTCTCTAGAAGATTCACACTCTGTTTAATTAATACCCATTAATTATTTAATTTTCCTAAGTTTAGACTTAGGGTGTCTATTAAAGTAATTAACTATTTTAATAAAACATGAACCAAGTGTAATTTCCACAAACGGTTTCTGGGTTCTTTGGAATATTGATGTCCAAGCCTCCTTACAAATTTTGAGACCTGGAACACTTTCTGATGCTACAAAAATCAACACTCCCTCTTAGCAAGGAAAGTGTTCTAGCAATATGCCTGCTGCATGCTGCTCTGTCTTGAAGCATCCTCTGCGTTGCTGATGCCTGGTTGCTGTGTTAATTTTGGGCAACTAGGTCCAAACTTCATGTTGTGATTCTCACTTGACGATGCCAATATTTTTACTGGATTCCTCTTTTGGAGAGGCGCAAGATCGATCTAAAGATCATCTTGATCCGATGAGCAGAACATTTATGTTGAATTAATTCCACTTATGTGCAAGGTTGGCTAGAATTGTAATGTAGGCTTGGAGCCCCAACAGATGTGTCACACACCCTCACTGATGGATATATATTGGTCAACGTTGGAGGTCATTTTCATCTTCACTCATCACACATTTCTCTCTTGCATCTGATTGGTTCGATCTCACATTTGGAGGCTTCACTTCTCTCACACGTGGGAAAATAACAACTAGGGTTTCAGCGCAGCTTTGACCAACATTGACTTTGGTCAACGCTTCGTCAACTTGACCTCAAACTCTCCCAAAATTTCGATTTCTGCAGTTTGCATTTTTTGGCACAAAAATCGAGGCTAGACGTTGACCTTTGACTACGTTGCGTTGACTTTCTGTTGATGCTGTTCTGCGTTGACTATTGGCTGGACATCGTTGACTTTTGTTGACTGTTGTAGAGCTGTTTTGAGGGTTGTGTGACACGTTCTGGTTGGATGACCGTGAGGAGACTTTGCTGGTTGAAGCATCTTGTTGACCGCCATAACGCACCACACACATATATTTTGCTGATCAAGTTAAGTGTATTTTTGGCTTGTCTTCTGTTGATCTATTGGTATGTTCTATCAACATTTTACTTTTATGTTGATGTGATTATTATTTGATATCGGGTTAAAGTAAAGTTGCATCAAGCATAGAACATCTACGAAAATTTACATGCTGCCCCTCATCTGCTGCGCTGCTGTCCTCTGTACTGCTGCCCATGACACTGTCATTGTCATTGCCTCATCTGTATTGCAACTCCCTCTGAATCCCGAGCCTATCCATTCCTGCTACTGAAATGGATTCTTGATCATCCCCATCTTTTCTCTGAAATAGACAAACTTTGTCTTACCCAAAGCTTTGGTGAGGATATCCGCCACTTGTTCTCCTATAGGAGTGTACTGCAATTGTACAATTCCTCGTTGGACATAGTCCCTGATGAAGTGACACTTGATGTCAACGTGCTTCGACCGATCATGAGACACATGATTCTCAGAGAGCTTGATGCAACTCTGATTATCACATAGAATGCTGGTCGTCTACATCTTTTCCTTGAGTAAGTTCACAAGCAATTTCCAAAGCCATATGGCCTCACACGATGCCGTGCTTGCTGCCATATATTCTGCCTCTGCTAAGCTCAGAGCCACAATTTTCTGTTTTCTGCTATACCAGGAGGTCATTCCTGATCGAACACTGAAACAATACCCATTAGTACTTTTCCGATTTACTGGGCTCTCAACCCAATCTGCATCAGTGAACCCATTCAACCTGATGTCATTGGCACGGGTGTATTTCAGTCCGAGCTCGACTGTTCCTTGTAGATATGTGAGAACATGTTTGGCTGTTGCCCAATGAGTCCTCCTCGGTTCCACCATGAACTGACTGAGAGTATTTACAGCATAACAAATGTCTAGTCTCATGTTTACCAGATACATCAGAGATCCTATGAGCTGCCTATACAAGGTAGGATTAGCCTCATCATCTTTAGACGTGTCGATTTTCTTCCAATTGGTAATCATTGGAGTAGCCATGGGTCTACAGTCCTCCATCTGAAACCTCTTCAGAATTTCTGTAGTATACCTTACTTGACCAAGGAATTTCTGATGATTGGTCATGGTGGCATTGGGATCCAGGTATTGAGGGATCTAGTCATGTTTGGATTGCTTGGAGTCATGACGTGGGCCAGTGGTTCATATGGGATCTGGGTATTAGTTTGTAGATGCCTCTACAGTGGACAGGTGCAGATTGCTTGAGGGCAAGCAATCACGAGGCGGGAGGATTTGTCATATCCCTATTTCTATTTTCCTTCATAGTACAACAAGGGTGGATTTATAGAGCACGAGATGTCCAGATCATGGGAGCATGTTTATGTCGTCACGGGTTTCGAGGGAGTTTTGAGGAGTTTTTATGGGATCCGATGGCATTCTCTTGGCATATTCCATCACCAACACAATTTGCCTTTCGTTTCGTTGTATTCCGACAACTTTCAAAAAATTGCATTATTATGGGGCCTAACATAATTAATTATGCTCAAGGTGGCATTCCGGGAGGATTAATTGATGGGACACCTCAATGTAATAGCTCGTTGGAACCAAAACAAGAAGATCTACAGGATGGGATGCGGAGAAGTGGATTTCATTGACCAAAGAGAGTATGGTGGCCAATTTACAATTTTCCCACATCAAAACGAATATTATAATAAAAAGAGGGAAAAGTGCTCCATGATTAAAATAAAATACAATAGGAGGTTCTAGAGGGGTCCATTAGTTTTATAAAAAGAGGAGGAGGCCATTAGGGGACACTTGGGATTTGATATTTCTTCTTGTATGAGAGGTTGGAACCCGGTTCTCTACTTCATTGGTAGCCCCAGGACGGAAACCCTCGGGTGATTTAGTGAGATTGGGCGAGTACCCATCTCTCCTTAGTGAATTCATCCAGAATTCACAGGAGAGCTTAGCAATGGAAAGTTTAGTTCAGTTTTGGTGGAGGGTTGCTGCAACCTTGGAGCAAATCCATGAGGCCAGTTCTATCTCAACTATATCAACTATTTTGTTATTTCAGCGTGTAAAACCCCAGTTTATATATTATAATAAAAGCTAAGATTATTTCTACTCATTGTATGATTGAATTGCATGCGTTCTATTTGTTCTATTTTACATGGCAATCATCTGTTAAGTGAATGATAATTGCTAATGGAGTAATGTTGGTTGGGTTAAAATTTCTGCAAAGTTAGATTTCCGCAAAATATACTGTTTGGGATATTACACTCCTCTAGCTGCATACATACCATCTTCTCCTAACTCGATCTGAAAATACATTGTTAGTTTTTGTCGCATTAGACAGGTGTTCTAGTCTTGACTTTGGTCAGAGAGGCTAAGGAACACAAGAACTGCAAAACCCAGAAAAAGTTTTGGGAGAAAACACCTAGAGATTGCTTAATTAAGTTACTTGATCAATAATTAAATATTTGTGAAGTCTACCTTAGGAAAAGTGATTAATTAACAACAATTGATTGAGAAAGGTGAAGAATCTCTAGAAACTCACATGGATAGAGTTAGAGATGATCTTAGCCATTGATGGGGATCTAATCATGGTTGTTGGGTCACCAATGAGCGATTATAAGAGCAACTCGATGGGTAGATCGGGAACTCACCAATAGTGCGACCTTCCTTGGCAGATCAAGCTACCCACTTGCAAATATCGAGTAAGGGAGAGTTCGAGCCAAAAGGAAGGCATGGTGAGATTGAGGGAACAACAGAGTCAGTTCCAACAGAGTTTCTCAGTAGCAGAGCAACGATAGTTGGGAGGTCGAATTATTTCTGTAGAGAGGCCGAGCAGCCAAAAACCCCAGTTCGAAGTGCCAAAAAGTGATCGCTTCAATTGCTGGAGGCCAGGGGGTCACTTGGAAGGCAGAGCGAGTCACTTTCAAGGGAAGAGGGAGGCAGGCAGTGCGAGTTGTCGGGAGGAAGTGCGAGCAGGGCTAGAGGAGTTGGGTTTGGTTGCAAAAGGGAGGAATTTCCTTCAAATAATTTTGGTAGTATATTTTGTTTGAGGATATTCAATTTGACATCCATATTTGTACTCAGACTTTTTGCAATTGCATAATAATTATAAAAACCTCATATGTTGCACCAATTTTCCCACATTGGGTTTTTCCGAGGACATTTGTCCAAAAATAAGGGTGTCAATTTTATTGCACGTGCTCTATATTTCTCAGTTCCAATATTTTATTCTCCGCAACATTTTTGTGGTGGAAATTGCAGTTGTGATTTTATTCGTTGTTTGCTGTAGCAAATAAACTGCACTTAATTTCTAATCAGTTAGAAGAATAATTTCCAGTTGCTGCAATAGAGTTGAAAATTTCACATACATGCCCTCCTTCAGGTGGCGAAAATTCTTCTTGTTCCCGGTCATGTGGAAGGATGTTCGTGAATCAATATACCATATTTTGCTGTCTGTTGAGCTTGCCATGCAAGCTATCAATGAGAAATCTTTCTCGAACTGGACATAAAACTAGACATAAAATGCCTCTACCTCTACTGATGCATAAATGTGATCCTTACTTGAGTCCTTCCGATTAGGGCACTTAGTGGCATAATGTCTAAACACATGGCAATGGAAGCACTTTATCTTGCTCAAATCCTTTCTTCTTTCCCTTTTGACTAGACTCAACCTCTCCTTGGCCCTTCTTGCCCTTGACCTTGCTACCTTTGCTTTCCAAGGCATAGTTCTCCTTCTCCTCTGGTCAAAGCTGATCTACCATCTCTCGTCCCTCTTCGAATATCTTCCTGACCATAGTCAATCCATAACCTTTCCCAACCTAGAAAATTTTCTCGACCACTGACAACATCCTGGAAACTATGACTTATGGAGTCCTAGTAATGCAAAATTCACAAGGTCATTCTCTGGTACAATGACACCAACACCACCTAGCTCATCTTGAACCCGAGTGAACTTTGAAAGATATATGACGATGGGCTCATGTTTGCTTATCCGGATACTCAGCTTCTCCTTAAGAGCAAGCTTCCTAGCACCACTGGTACCCTAATACGTAGGCTTAGGCAACTCTTTAGGTTTGCCAAAGACAAATTTGATCCTATGCTTGGCCCTGGTGTCTATGAGATTCCTTGCTCCTGTGGCAAGTCTTACATAGGCCAAACATGTAGATCATTTAAGGCTCGTATGAAGGAGCACATGGCTTACGACATCCATAACCGGGTCTCAAAATCAACGATTGTTGAGCACTCTTACAACACCAAGCATCTCATCTGCTTTGTAAAGTGAGAATTCTTGCCTCCGCTCCCTTCCACACCACCCGTGTAATCACGACAACCATCGAAATTGAAAAGAACTCTAACAATTTTAATCGAGAGGATTGTTTTAAGCTTAGAAAATCATAGCGACCCACCATCCCCTGTCTCTCTCACAAGCATTTCTCTCAATTTACCCAACCATAGGCTATTCCTTGGCACCCTTTCCCTCCTTCCCCTTCTGCGATTCACCTTTTCTCCATTTCTTCTAGGTCGTTACCCCCCTCGTCCTCCACCTCTTCTAGGCTCTAGACCGACTAGCATTGACCCCTTCTGTTACAAAACAAGTGACAAAAGTGACAAAACCAAAGACTTTGACAAAAATTGGTCACTGTTAACCCCTCTAGGAGGTGACCTTGACTCTTACCCGTCCCTTGCTTTTCTACATATTGTAAACAAGAACAAAAATGACTAGCCCATAGGGTGCAGAGCCAAGACAAAAGGGATTAACACTGCATAAGACAAATCAATTTGCAAGGTCCTCTTCCAGCAAAATAGACGACTTTGGAGTTCCTCCAGCAAGGGAGTCCTCAGAGGCGGGGTGGCTGGTCGAAGCACCTCCCGTGTCCCTCTTGATAATGGGCATCCTCTCACGTCCAACCCGCATAGACGACATCCGTCTCTTAAGTAGAGCGTAGTGCGGGGAATCTTTGGTGACGAAGCGCATGTGGTGCACAATTTCCACATTCACGGTAAACTTGCCATTGAGCTTGTGTAGGTTATCCTCCAAGGCTTTGTTAACTCTAATTTTTTCCTATAAGGCCAAGCCAAGAATTGCCTTCATTTTGCTAGGAGAGCTCGATAGTGTGGCTATGCAAATTTTCCCTGACCTTGGTGAACCTCGGGTCGGGATACATTCAAATTGAGCATCGATGTCCTTAGTGTTTGTTCTGCACCAAATGACTTTGGCCTGATTCTCCATCTCAGAAATTCCCTCCTGGGTCTCTTGGGGGACTATATTGTAGTAATTGAAGGCAACCTGCTTGGCTGCCACCTCTGCTCTAGTCCTCGGGCGCAGGCTAGCTTGATTCCACCTATCCATATTTCGTCTTATGCGACAACTGGTGGAGGGGGATTTGCTCTGGCGAGGGGCCATGCTTGTGAACGAGGGGATGGAAATATTGGAGGAGGAGAAAAGCAGGGGGGAAAAATCAGGGGTACAGAAGGGAGCAACAGAGAGAGCTTGAGAGCAAAGGGAATGATGGGGGAGAGCTGTAGACATGGGTTATTCATAAGACAATCTGGAGATGAGGATGTCGAGGAGAAAGGTAGTGATAATTAAACCTTGAATACTTGCCAGAGCTAAGTAATCAATATCCGTAGTGGGTCGAGGGATTTTACTAGTACTTTGGTGAAGAGGGCAACGCTCGCTATCCAGAAACATGAATGACATCCAAGGAACCATGGGAGAATTTATGGGATTTGATGCAAGACGCGTGGTTCATCACATCGAATTAGGGAGATTGTACTAGTTGAGCTTGGGAGATCTGTAGTCCTGTGGTAGAATCATTGTTGCTATTGCCTTCTTTCTCCTTGGCGTTGATTGCCTCACACTCGCGGCTGAGGGGGCCTTCCCCTAACTCCCTCCATGCAAGGCATTGCAACGTTTCTCCACCAGCTGTGCCCTCGTTGGCGAGACTGTTAGCCACACGATTCGCCTTCCTTTTGACCACTTGAAAGTGGCGCCCACTAAGGTCCCTGGTGTGTTGCTGAATATGATAAAGTGTTTTGGTCAGTCTCTAGTTGTCTGTAACCTTGCTGACTATGGAGCCATCCCGGAGCTTGCGGGCAACGAGAGTTGCTGACATCGAGTCTCCTCACAGTCAGGGGGCCGGAGTGCTGCTCTTTTGCAATGGTTAGACCGTGCTCCATAACAAGGAGCTTTGCCGCATTTTTGGTGGCAGTCCCTAATTTCCCAAAATAAACCCATTGAATCTCCCTTGTGGAATTTCTGAAGACACCACCAAAGCTCGCGACTCCTGGGTTGCGTTTGGCTACACCATCGTTATTCAATTTTATCATGTTGCCCTCTAGGGGGCAGACCAATGGTCATGAGCTCTGGGGGATGCAGGCATTGGGATTGGAGTGGCCAGGGAAAGGTTTTGCAAATCCAGGAGATGAAAATGTGCAGGTCAATTGCACCCGGGGGGGGGGGCTTGTATGGAAGGAAGCGTGGATATGGAAACAATTTCTCGGATGATCTGTTTGATCACGGTAAGAAGATTTACCCTTGGTTTCTTCATGTTCTTGAAAGTTCTTGCTTAAAGTTCTTGCTTTGCGTTCCTTCCAAATAACCTAACAAGTTGTCCTGGTTAGGAGATTCCAGACCTGGTCGACTACCCGGTGGGGGGATATGCCTGAACGCCAATTGTCCAGAGTGGTCTGGATTGAGGCCTTGTCTTTGTTTGTCTTCTTGAATGTTTCATCCCCCCAATCCCAAAGGTTATTGGTTTAGTCACAGGTGTTTAATAGGTGGTTGATAGTCTCTTCCTGCGATTCACATAGAGGGCATCTGGAATGTCCTGTAAAGCCTCTTGGCCAAAGATTGTCCCATGTGAGAATTTTACCGTGCATGACAAGCCAAAGGAAGAGGGTATTTGGCCATTGTTGTCTTCCCTAGAGTGTGCTCCATCTTTGACGCTGTTGTAGTTGATCATGATCAGTGAAATAATTGTAAGCCTCCTTGAGATTGAAGAGCACTGTCGGGTTCGACGATCCACTTGAATTTGCAGCGTCTTGAGGAGTTGATGAAAAGATTTCCAGTCCAAATTTTTGTGTAAGGAAAGCCAATCCTGCTTGTCCAACCATTCTTCATCGATCTCCAGGAGTGATAGGCTTCCATTAGTGGACTACTTGAAATTTCCCTTTTGTTTGCATGACTCTTTGAACAACGACATGGCGTTCGTTAATGAGGATCAAAAGTTGCTGCCATGGGTCCTCCCAAAAGAGGTTGAAGTAAGCATGGACGTTACCTTTGACGAAAATGTTGCCTATTGGAAGTCTAAAGAAGCTTCCATAGACTTTGATGATGATGAAGAACATGAGGTTCCAAAGGAAGAGGGTGGTTCATGCCTTCCATTCCTACAGGAAAATCCATAGATCATCATGAAGATCCAGAAGGCCTTAGTGAACCAATGGATCCAGTTGTTGTTCGTGAAATCAAGAAGAGACCAACTTGGCTTAGATCTACATAGGAAGCACAAGGACATGCAACTCTGTGTGGCACCTTCAGGGAAAGTAAGAGACCTAAGAAGTATTTTGGATATGCAACACCGATGACTAATCTCATTGATTCTAAACCTTCCAATTATGAAGAGGTAGCTAGCCAATTGGATGGATGTTATGATGGAAGAATATAAATCTATTCTGAAAAATGATGTATTGGAGATTGTGACAAGACTTGAAGGGAAGCCAGTGGTGACATCCAAATGGATGTAGAATATTAAGCATGCAGTTGATGGCAATATTGACAAGTACAAGGCGATATTTGTGGCTAGAGGATTCCCCTAGGAAAAGGGAGAGGATTATGATGAAACTTTTGCTCCAGTTGCCGGTATATTACTATTAGATCTATTATTTCTATTGCTTCTTCGATGGGTTGGAATTTACATTAGATGGATGTAAATACCACTTTCCTCAACGGTATGATTGAGGAAGAAGTGTCCATAGAACAACCTTAAGGTTTTGAGGTTCATGGGAAGGAGTCTCACGTTTGCAGATTCAAGAAAGCGTTGCATCGACAGGCACCTAGAGCTTCGTATTCTCGAATTAATGGCTACCTGACAAGACCTGGTTTCTCCCAAAGTGATGCTGATCCAAACCTATATATCAAGGTTGAGAAAAATGAACCTGTGATTTTATTGTTGTATGTTGATGACTTATTTCCGTTAGGTGTAGAGAATCTCATTATTCAGTGTAAGAGGGAGTCGGCCCATGAATTTGACATGAAGGATCTTGGCTTGATGCACTACTATTTGTGACTAGAAGTATGACAAAAGCTTGGTGAAATATTCCTTGGTCCAGTAAAGTATATTATCAAGATCCTCCATAAGTTTGGAATGATGGACTGTAAATATATGACAATTCCCATGGTGACTAATCTTAGGATGTTGAGAGACTTTGAATCAGATTTGGTAGATCCATCCATGTAACGAAAGTTGATTGACTGCTTGATCTATTCGGTTAATACCAGGCCAAATATTTGCTTTCCAGTGAACACTTTGAGCCAATTCCAGGTGGAACCGTGACATGATCATTGGATTGCAACAAAGCATCTATTGAGATATGTAAGTGGTACAGTTAATTATGGTTTGAGATCTCTCAAACGATGATATACAACCACAAGGATATACAAATTCTGATTGTGCAGGGAGTGTAGAAGACAAAAAGAGTACATTCAGAAGTTGATTCATTTTGGGCTCTTATGATTTCGTGGATGAGCAAGAAGCAGACATTTGTTGCCCTCAACACTGCCGAGGTCGAGTATATTGCAGCCAATTTAGCGAGTTGTGAAGCAGTGTGGCTTCATAAGCTACTCACAGGACTATTTGGTTAGGTGCTAGAACTGAATGTTATATATTGTGACAATTAAAGCTGTGTGAAGCTTTCAGATAATCCAACTTTCCATGACAGGTCGAAACACATTGAGATTAATTACCACTATATTCGTGGCATGGTGCAGAAGGGAGCTTTGAGGCTCTAGTACATCTCCTCTATAGATGAGCAGATAGTTGACATCCTCGCAAAGCCTTTTTCGAGAGCAAAGTTTGTATACTTCAAGGAAAATCTTAGAATTGTTGAGAATGCCTCCCTAAGTGCGAGGGAGTGTTGATGTGATAACATCAAGGATAGTCATTCTCCCTATTATTAGGGAGAATGGTCTGGCAGAGGACAATCATTCTTCTTGGGTCAAGATGTTGACCAAAAGAATGGTCCTAGAGACCCATAATTACTCAGTTGAGTAGGTGCCTTTTAGTATCAGGCGTAAACTCTCTAGACATGTTGAGTGAGCACATTTAGCATCAGGGTTAGAATTATGCATGTAGAGAGAGGCCTTTGGAGTTTCACCATGCGTCAAAGATGTTGACCTGGATGATGTGAACTAGGACTAGTCTATATGCCATGGGTCAAAGGCACTGACTTGAATTATGGTGACTAGTTGATGCTAATGATGCACCATGGGTTAGAGGTACCGACGAGAATTATGGTCAAAAGTACTTACCTTAATTATGGTGACTAGTTGATGCTGTTAATTTACCATTGGGTAGAGTTGCACACCAAGGTTATGGTAATTGGATGATGTTGATGCTGATGATGAATTGTTGTAACCTTTTCTTAGAAAAATTTCAATTTGTCCACAAGAGAACAACTAGATAATCATTATGAAAACCTCCATAGCTCAGAGGGAGTGTTGAATTTTGTAGCTATAGTCACTCATTATAATTAATATTTTAGCTCTTGAAATTTATGTAATGAAAAATGTACGACATGTTCTTCATGTCATTATCAAAAGAAAAATTTTGAATTTTGAATTTTTGGCTCCAAACAAGGTCAAGTCAACCCTCCAAGAGATCAAGTGGATCCAGTTGAAGAGACACCCATTCGACAATCCTGAGTCTATATATAAAGCACTTGACCTCCTCCTTCAAGAACAATTTGATCTGACACACAACTGTTGACACCTAATCCTATGGATGGGTGTGCACATTTATTTTTGTATATCTTCAGCTAATACACATTGCAGATTTGAGGAGTTACCTCCTGGTTTGACATGGTATCAGAGCCAGCTCCACATTTGGCATTTCTGCCCTGTGGTGTAACTCCCTGCCCTTTGCTCAGTCAATTTTATTAATTGTTTTCTGCTGCTCCTAATTGCTAGACTGTTATTCTGCATTTTTTTTTTCCTAAATAGCACTGACATTTGCAGGCTCTGTCAATCTGCAAACTGCAGGCACTGCCAGTCCAGCAGTCCTGCAACTGTCTTCTGCAGATCCAAATTCAAATTTTTTTTACGTAACGCCCTTTTGGGCCTCACTCATTCTCCCTACGCCCTCTCCCCTCACTCCATTCCCTCACCCTCTCCCTACGCCTTCCCTCATCCCTGCGCCCTCTCCCTCTCCCTACGCCCTCTCCCTACGCCTTCCCTTGCAGTTCAGTGATACGCTGCTCAAGCTCCCACTCTCTCGCAGTTGAACCGGTGTGATATTCTACTTCTATAGTGTTCAGGAGCTGCTGCAACATTTCGCGCTGCCTGGTGGTGGATTCCAAAAGGCTATTCACCAGTGGAAGAAGAGGATGTATGGGTATAGAATGTGAATCGTAATTTTGCTGATGGGAAGAAGATTGCCGCTGCTCATTTCTGCGCACACCTCCATTCCCACTCGGGCTTCAACGCCTAACACACCGCCTGCACTTCACCCTCCCGCACCTGCTATCGATCGCCCTCACTCTCCCGTTCCCCGCGCGCCCTCCCATCGAACGCTTCACCTGCCGCTCTCGGCCCTTGTCCCATCGTTTCATTTTCTCATTTGAAACGCCCTCACACTCCTCTGCGCATACAGCTTACAACATTTCCCTCCGTTGGTTTCAAATCATACTCCACACTGTTTGCATACAGTCCGCTCCATTTACAATACATTGCCCATTTTTTAATACCGCTCCATTCCATATTGTTTGACATCGTGTTTGACATGGTGGTTTGAAATATTTAAAACGCTGTTCGATACTGTTTGACATCGTATTTTGTTATTAATGCATTGTATGTAATTCACACCGCCGCTGTCTGTCCGCCCCTCCACCTTTAATACAACACCGCCCTCTTCTCATACATAGTATTGTCATATGGGTTGTATTAACAACGCCCCCTCCTTTCGTAACAGTTAAATACGTTGGTGTTTTGTTATTTGGTATGCGCCCCCTCCCAATCCCCTATATATATATATCGCCCCTCCCAATTCCCTATATATATATACCGCCCCTCACATGCTATTACGCCCTTTTCAATATCGCCCTCCCTTCCATATAATTCCACCACTTTCCATTCATAATCATTTTTTTTTTTTTTTTTCCCACATACATTTTTTCCCAAAAACAAAAAAAAAATACATTTTTTTATGCAGAATTCAGTCTCTAGCATAGGGTGTTTTTTTAAAATTCAGTCTCCAGCAAAGTTTTCTGAGCAGATATAGTTTCCAGAAAGAATTTTTAACTCAGAAATTTTTTTTTTTTTTTTCCAGCAAGAGTTTTTGCCTCTGTATTTGAAATATTTCAAGAGTTTGAAGTTTTTATAGCAGAATTTGTTTCCTCTTCAGAAGATTTTTCCAGCAGTCTAATGCACTCTCTCATCTCTATTGTTGGGATAGTTCTCTCTGGCAAAGAGAACTATCTTGAATGGTCTCGGAAGATTAAACACACACTCATTTTTAATGAGCTATGGAGAGGAATCTGTGAAGGACAAGCAGAAAATACACCAGAGAAGCCCACTTCAGACAAAGAGCTTGCCATCTGGGAAAACAAGAACTGCAAGGCCTATGCCTTGATTGCAGCTTCAGTAAGTGAAGAGGTGAGTCGCCATATTTCATCATTCTCAAATGCCTTTGAAGCCTTGAAGAAACTAAAGGAACTCTATGACTCACACTCAGAATTAGAAAATGTTCAATTGATGGTTAAGCTGTTCAGTCTTGAAATGAAGAATGATGATCCCCTTGCTTTAGCTTCAGAAATAAGATCTATAATGCATGACATTCAAAACACTGGTGTAAAAATGGACATACCTCTTATAGCATATGTTAAGGCATTATATCCGACTTACTCACATTATCTTGAGTCTTTGCAAGCAAGTGGAAACCTTGAACAAATCACCTTTGATAAACTTGAGCAGAAGTTTGCAGAAAGAGAGAAAGCTTTTGGGAAGATGACGGTCCCTTCATCTTCCGAAGAGGCTGCATATTTGGCACATAGAGAAAAGAATCATGCTCCAGATTCATTCAGAGGAAGAGGTGGCAGAAGAGGAAGAGGAAGAAGGAACTTCACAGAAAGGGGGGGCAGACAAGCTGACAAATCCCATCTTCATTGCACACGCTGCAATAGAGATGGACATGATGCACCAAAATGCAGAACACCATGGAACAAAATTGAGCAGCACAGAAATCAAGACAAAGGTAAAACCAATGACAAAGACAAAGGTAAAGCACCTGAATCCGCTCACTATGTTCTAGCACATTGTAACAATGGAGTAACTGAAAACCTCTTTGATGTTTCATTTACTTCTTGGAGAGATGATTGGTTGCTAGATTCAGGAGCAACATGTCACATGACATTTAGAAAAGATTTTTTTGAAGATTTCACTGACAAAGTTGATGGAGCAGTATATTTCGCAGATAAATCCAAACTCAAGCCATCGGGGCTTGGCACAGTCAGGCTTAAACTGCCTGGTCTTCCTGATCATATCCTACATGAGGTTCTATACCTCCCTGAGTTGAAGAGAAACTTGCTGTCCCTGGTCGAAATCCGGCAGCAAGGACACTCAATTCACTTGTTTGATGGCAAGGCAGAGGTCAGAAAAGCATCGGATCACTCACTTGTCATGGAGGGAATAGAAGAAGGGAGACTCTTGAAGCTGAAAGGTTCATCTGCTCATGCTCAAAACTTTGCATTCAGTTCACATCATGATGAAGGTACATTTCCATCAAGTCTTTTATGGCATGCTAGATTTGGACACTTAAATTATGACAACCTTCGTTTGTTGAAGAAAAATGGTGTTGATGGATTGCCTACAATTCCTAGAAAACCTAAGGAATGTGATGCATGTATTCTAGGAAAGCATAGCAAACAGCCATTTCATGATTCACACTCAAGAGCACATAGGAAAATTGAACTTGTTCATTCAGATTTATGTGGCCCTATGCCTATTGCTTCTGCAAATAGAAACAAATACATGATGACATTTATTGATGACTACACCAGGATGTGTTGGATTTACTTACTGAAGAATAAGTTTGATGCTTTTCAAACTTTCAAGAATTTTCATGTATGGATTGAAAATGATGCACAAACACATATTGGCTCTCTACGTACTGATAATGGAAAAGAATACACTTCAAACGAATTTGAAAATTATCTTCATCAACATGGAATCAAACATCAAACCACTGTGCCATATAATCCACAACAGAACGGTGTAGCTGAAAGAATGAGCAGAACCATTTTAAATATGGTCCGCTCCATGTTATTTTTCAAGAATGTAAAATTGATGTTTTGGGCTGATGCAGTTCTATGTGCTGTTTACATAAAGAATAGGTGTCCTTCAAGTTCAATTAGAAATAAAACTCCTTTTGAAATGTGGCATGGCCACATTCCTTCGGTAAAGCATTTCAGGGTCTTTGGGTCCACCTGTTATGCCTTGATACCCAAGGGTCAAAGGAACAAACTTGGTGCTAGAAGCAGAAAATGTATCTTCTTAGGGTACTCCAATACCTCCAAAGGATATCGTCTCTATGATGAAACAAATAAGAAGTTTGTGATAGCAAGAGATGTCATATTTCTTGAATCATCCAAGAGTGACAAGGTTGTTGAGCAGCAACTTGATCGCCTGGATAGATTCACACATGCAAAGTCTTTCAAAGAATTTGATAATGTGATTCCACACCTTGAAGGGGGGATTCCGATATTGAATCAAACTGTGGAATCATTTCCTGAACCACACTCTTCCCCACATGAAGAAACAACCACGGATGACACATTGAATGATGTGATTGACAGAATTGGGAGATTGAATCTTGAATCAATCCCAACTCAGTCAAGTGACCAGCCAGGGCCATCTCAGAAAGGTCCCCCCAAATGGCTGACAAAGACACTGGAGGATGTTCATCTTGATGAGGTTGGAAAAACAGGAACAAGAAGTTCCACTCAAGAAATCGAAGGTGATGTAGATAATTCTGATTCCCCTGTTGATATGGATATTGCTTATAACTGTGAATTGAGTTTGTCTACAGATCATGAACCAACTTCCTTCAAAGAAGCCGCTTCTCATGATGAATGGAAAGAAGCGATGCGGAAGGAGTATGATGCCTTGATAAAGAATGGCACTTGGAAGCTGGTTGATCCGCCTTTGGGAACGAAACCAATTGGCTGTAAGTGGGTCTACAAGAACAAGTACAAAGCAGACGGCTCACTTGACAAGCACAAGGCCGGGCTTGTGGCAAAAGGATTCGCACAGAAAGAAGGAGTCGATTATGAAGAAAATTTTGCTCCCACAGCAAAATGGACCACCATCCGGACTCTCTTTGCCTTAGCAGCTCAGAGTGGATGGAAAGTCCATCAGATGGATGTAAAAACAGCCTTCTTGAATGGAGATCTGAAGGAGAAAGTTTATATGTCCTAGCCAGAAGGATTTGTGATAAAGGGTCAAGAACACAAAGTTTGCAAACTTGTGAAATCCTTGTATGGCCTCAAGCAAGCACCACGAGCCTGGTATGAGAAGTTAACCGAGCATCTTCTGAAACTTGACTTCAAACATTTTGATCTTGATGATGCAACTTTGTTTGTTAAGAAAGTTGGAAAAAAAGTTGTATATCTTGTGGTATATGTAGATGATCTTTTGATAACAGGAAACAATGAGAGCTATATTGCATCCATGAAGAAAGAGTTGAAGAAAGGTTTTGAAATGACCGATTTGGGTCATGTTCATTACTATTTGGGTATTGAAGTAATTCAACATCCTAAATTCATCTTTCTTTCTCAGAAGAAGTACATTGGAGATCTCTTGAACAAATTTGGCATGGATGATTGTAAACCCTTAGGCACTCCAATGGAACAAAACTTGAAGCTCACATCGGTTGAAGGGAAGGAATTTGAGGATGCAACTAAGTATAGACAGCTTGTAGGAAGTCTTATCTATCTGACCACCACCAGACCTGACATCTCATTTGTTGTTGGAATCCTCTCAAGGTTCATGCAAAAACCTTGTGAAGGACATTGGTCTGCTACAAAAAGAGTACTAAGGTACTTGAAGGGGACTCAAGACTTTGGACTCAAATATACACAGGTAGGCGACTTCATCTTGACCGGATACTCTGATTCAGACTTTGATGGCGACAAAGAAACAGGGGTGTCTACTACAGGTTACACCATGAGTCTAGGATCAGGAGCTGTCTCATGGAGATCACGCAAGCAGTCAGTTCCAGCAGATTCCACGACCGAGGCAGAATATGTGGCAGCAGCTGAAGCAACAAAGGAAATTGTGTGGCTCCGGAAAATCCTGGAAGATTTGCAGATGAAACAAATGTATTCCACCCCACTCATGATCGACAACACTTCTGCAATAAAGTTGGCCAAGAACCCAAAGTTCCATGATCGAACAAAGCACATCAATACAAAGTACCATCTCATTCGGCATCATGTTCAGGCCAAGACCATCCATCTACATCATTGTTCCACAAATGAGCAAACTGCTGACATCTTCACCAAAGCACTTGGAAGAGAGAAGTTTGAAAAGTTCAGATCGATGCTTGGACTCACCAACATCCCTTCGGATTAAAGAGGGGAATGTTGACACCTAATCCTATGGATGGGTGTGCACATTTATTTTTGTATATTATTTGTTATTAGGAAATAAGGAAGGCCAAGAGTCATTGGGAGCTGAATCCCAATAGCCTCACCTCCCATCTATAAGAGCATGTACATTCTTCAGCTAATACACATTGCAGATTTGAGGAGTTACCTCCTGGTTTGACAACAACAACATATCTTATGGGCATCCAAGCAAAGGAAAAGAAGACAAGAAGGACGAAGACATCTCAAGCATCTTTTCTCTCTTTATCTCTTTGACCTCACACGTGTGGTTTCTCTCTTCTCCTACAGCTTCCCACATATGAATTTCAAGGCAGATTGTGGACAACAGGTATGAAATTCTTGGGTACTGTTTCTGGGCAGTTCCAAGGTAGATTAGGTAGGGCCGAGTTTGTTGGATTGGTTAGAGACTTGACAAGAGGGAAGTTTGACCATTATATTTTTGGTTAGTTTGACCATCATATTTTACTAGAAGAATTAGGTATATCTCTTGTTGAACTGAAGAATTTCTCTAAGAAAAAGGTTGCTGTGTTTTTCCCCCAAGTGGGTTTTCCTAGGGTAAATCTTGTGTTATCTTTGTGCATTGTGATCTCTATTGTCCTTGTGCATTTATGGTTGAATTTTTGAAGTATAGTTGCTTAATGATAAATTGGAAGTGATAAAAAAATAACTACATCACTAGCAGTGATTATCAGTTTTCAGAAATTAGTGCTTGTATCTATTGCACTTGAAAAATTGACACTCACTCACAAAAATCTGCCTTTTGTACCCGATCTCAAGTATCAACTCGCTGGGGAAACTCTTGACAATAAACTCAGATAATGGTTGAAGGAAATGCTACCCAATTGCTCCTGTAAAAACAAAGGTAACTCAACTCCGACAATAACAGATTTCAACCTCCCTTCACAAGAGAAACTCGACCAAAAAATAGATTATCTTTGATAGATAACTTCACCATCTTCGATTGAAGCAAACTTGACCTTTTGATCAACAAGACTTGGCCAACACACAAGGAATAAACTCGACCTATTCAAACAATGGGAAGCTCTGTAATATTCCCAATTAGCCTTGCTAATTGGAATATTTCATTTCTGTTTAATTTTGCCGCTTTAGTTAGAAATAATAAATAAAGTGAGAAATAAGAGGGGTCACCTCACTTTAGTCACCTCACTTTATAAAATAAAGTGTTTTCCTAGTTGATTAACGTTATAACTTAAAGAGGGGGCCTTGGGGGTCCACACGTATATGAGGGGAGGCCTCACGCTAATCCAAGGGTAACTGCAAGGTGAAGGACGCAGTTAAGGTTTTGGAGGGAGTTTAGCATTATAAAAGGAGGGGTTTCCACTTCATTTGGCATGCATTATTCTATATTGATATTGAGAGCTAGACTTCTGTCTGCTTAGCACGCCGGTTGTTTAGTCGGTCTGCAGCACTGTTTAGTGCAACCGAGTGTCTCCAGTCGGAGATCTCACCCTTAGCCTCGGGGGACTTCGAGTGCCTGCCCTGGTAAGGTTATTTCTGGTTTCACCCTTAGCTTCGGGGGACTTCGAGTGCCCGCCCTAGTAAGGTTATTTTCTGAGTAACACCCTTCAGTTTCAGTGGGAATTGGTAGCATTTTCAGGTGGAGATTTGGAGAGGAAGAAGCCCTCTTGTGGCTGCGCAGATCTGAGCAGGGAAACGCTGTTCCAGGAGGAGAAAGGACGCTGATCAGCCTTGGAGAGTGAGGACGTTGTTCCTGGGAGAACGCAGTCCAAATCTGAGCAGGGAAAACGCTGTTCCAGGAGGAGAAAGGACGCAGATCAGTCTGGGAGTGAGGACGCTGTTCCAGCAGGAAGAGGAGGACGCAGATCTGAAGGCACATTGATAGATCCAGCCTTGGAGATTGTAGATCTGAGCAGGTATTTGCAGATCTGGTTCTGTAAGTGGCAGATCTGGAGAGATAGCATTAGATCCAGCTTGGGAGATTGCAGATCTGAGGAGATATTGGCAGATCCAGCCTAGATCTGAAGAGAGAACATCAGATCCAGCCTTGGAGGTTGCAGATCTGAAGAGATATTGCCAGATCTAGCATAGATCTGAGGAGAGAGCAGTAGATCTGATATAGGAGGACGCAGATCTGGAGAGACAGAACACAGATCTGGATTGTAGGCTTCAGATCCAGCAGATCTGAGCATATAGGACGCTGATCCATCTGGGAGGACGCTGGTCTGATGAGCAGGGTCATGTGAGCAGGGCTTGACAGCGTTTTTGGCCTTGAGGAGCTGAGCTTTTCATCTGGAGGGTTTGGTGATCAGCACCACATCTGTTTCAGCGCTGTCACTAGCAGAGACAGTGTTTTCATTGGTGAGGGTTTGGAGTATTGATATCAGCTATCTTTTGGTCTTCAGCTCATAGTTCCAGTGCAGTCCAGCTTCAGTCTTCAGAGCAGTCTTCAGCCAGCTAGGACGCTGTCCTTGTTGCAGTCATTATTTGTCTGAGAGGGCCTCCACTTGCCTAGGGCAAGGATAGGTGCATTTACTCTGATTTTCTTGTACTCCTCTCTATGTACTTTCAGATTAATAAAATGGCTCAGTTTTCTGGCATTCTATGTGTATTGGTTCCATGATCTGGTTCAGCATTGTATTTTCTATATCTGTCTAGCATATTTCTGTTTATTACTGGTTATTTCCCTTTGGGGATATTACAGTGGTATCAAAGCATAATTCTGGCTCAGCCTGTGGTCTATGACATCGGAAAAGAGATCATACAGAGCAATAGCAGTTGCAATACCAGAAACGCAGTTGGAAAAAGGGCCAAAATAAAAAAGGTCAAATTTTGAAGTTTGGAATTAGGAAAAACGTTTTCTGGGTTTTTCTGGGTTTTGGACAAGGATCACCTTCCCAAATCCTTGGAATTTTCTGAGTAGTTTTCAATGGGTGAATCGGAGGTCAAAGTTAAGCAGCGGTATGGTTTTGCAGCAGCCGTGCAGTTTCTGAGGAGCCTGTGAGGGACACAGAGCAGTGGGACCCGATGGCAGACGTAGATAGGAAACTGGATGCAATCCTCCGTCACATCCAGGAGACATCACAGAGGCTCTCAGCCATAGAGGTCAGTCAGAGAGAACTCCCTAGGGGTTTTCAGATCGTTCGGCATGATGCCACTCGGCATATGGATTCATGTACACCCACACGTCCCACTATGCCCACATTCTTGCCAGAGGACACAGGAATAACAGTACAGCGAGAGGTAGATCCGGCTCGGATGGCTGACATTCTTGCAGAGTATCAGGCTTTCGGACAGGGGTTCATGGATGCTTTCCCCTTCGAGAGATATATCCTGTACCAGTATGGCATTAGACTCCATGATCAACACCGGGGGCACCGGCATCATCATGGTAGAGACTACCACCGCACCGCGAGTAGAGATTATGTTCAGCTCCAGCGTGATAGTAGACCTCACAACTTTCGCAGAGGGAACAAGCACTCACATGATAGGGGCTTACAGCGCACAGTGGACAAGTCGGATACCTCTTTCCTGCTTGACCGAGTATCGGAGAGGGAAACCATTAAAATGGTTACCTCACACTTGGAGGAAGAGGACACACAGGATTGCAGGGAGCCTGAGGTTACACCTAGTGTGACACAGGACTCACCATCATTGGAGACCTCCTTGACCGTGCCGGTTGATATCATAGTGGAGGTAGAGCCTACCCCGGTAGAGCCATCCACTGAGGAGATGACTGGAGCCATGTCCGAGTCTTCGGGTGGTAGCAGCACACAACAGATGGGTGAGGTGTCAGGAGATGTATCCACCTTCGATGAGGTAATGGCAGGTACAGAGGTATTGGATGATGGTCGCAGACAGCAGTATCATCGGCTTCGGACGGACCTTCGAGTTTTGAGAGAGAAGGCCGCGTCGGTACGGGAGACCATTTTGTTGCAGGACCAGGAGCTGGAGGGTATGAGAGCGACTTGTGCCAAGTCAGCGGCCAAGTTGGTCCACATTGGGGAACAGCTGGATTCCCTGATGGTACAACCAGAGGGCACATTGGAGCGTCAGAACATTCCCCTTCAGGTATGCATGGATGGGACTGGCGGTGTTGTTGAGTCATCTCTTCCCGTTGGAGAGAGAGAGGCAGAGCCACCTAGTCGGATCTCATATGTTGACTTGGATAGCGGTATGAGACGATCAGAGTTGTACAGGGTACAACATCCATATGTTGAGATTGGATGGAGAGAGATTTTGAGTTGGGACTCGGTGGAGCGGGCTATGGAACACAATGATTTGGTTCCCTTCTCACAAGAGCAGATAGAAGATGGAGGACATCTTCGGATGGATAACATCTCTCATGCTTGTGTTGGACATCCCTTGAGCCATACACATCATGATGGGAGGTTTTTGCCTACCACCTATTTGATTCTTGATAGGGTCTCGTTGATCCTTGAGAAGTTTATATTTCAAGATCCCATGGAGTGCAAAGTCAGAAACTTGATTTGGGAGGATGGTAGCCCTCATGGGAGGAATACCAGGATGAGGAGAAGAAGAAGGCATCCACAAGTGATTGAGTGGACGCGGTTGATGAGCAAGGAGCTAGGGGGCTACTTGCAGATCTATGACACAAGGCAGCAGGAGGCTTGGCTGCGCTGGTTACTCTTGAAAGAGTTTGGCCATCACTTGGCAAACACTCTTCTTAAGAGTAGGAGGATGGGAAAAAGATGGACGGATACTTGCATCATTGAGCAGCGTAGAGTATGGATGCATGGTGTTGATGTGTTACTCCTATCATTCATTGTGTCTTCATCACATGAGTTGTATGATGGAGGTATGGGGAAGCAACACAATGTCTTGTTGCTTGGTTTGTTCCTAGAAGAGCAAGGGCAGATTTGCTCTCACACTTTGTATGATGTTGCAGGAAGAGGGGATGGCACGATCTCTTTGATCCTTGATGATGGCTTGGAAGCACTTCCATCTTGGGAAGTGTTCCGCACTTGTTGTAGCATTATTGGAGGAGTCTTTGACAAGGAGCATGTCAAAGAACAGAGTCTTGTATTGACAGGGGCTTATTTGCATGAGCTCACAGCGTTGTCACCTTGGAGCAGAACATTATGGATGAAGTATGCGCAACAGAGATATGGTGGATCTATAACCCATAGGTCCCAGGATCACTTCATATTTGTTGCACAAAGGGGAGGTAATGATGATAGAGACATCTATGGCATATTCCTCTTGACTTGGGTTTCCAAGCATGAGGAGGATTATCTTTTTGCAGCACATGGTTCATTCTTCTTCATAGCATGCCAAAACACTATGGAGGACTCATTTATGGATCCATGTACCATCTTACTTCCAGCATATGGTGAGGGTTTTGTCTATACATTCATTGATTTGCACACTTTTGCCATTCCTATGCAGTGCATTGCTTCACAAGAGAGCAAGCTTGTCACATTGCTCCATGAGTTGTATTGGGCCAATCTACATGATGGAGGCAGCCATCTCTTTTATGGCCTTGGGCAAATGTTTTATCATCACATGTATGTTCATTTGCAGCACTTTATCATGTATCATATGAAGACATGCATGGGTAACATAAACATTTTGCCTTGTACTCTTATCAAGCGGCAACTTGTAAAACTGCGCTGTACTTGTTGGGGAAGCTGTTGGTACCTCTTTTCATCACATGTAACCTTCAGCGTTTCCTTCATTTTGCTGCTGATCATGTCTTCATTTATATGAAGACATGCATGGGTAACATAAACATTTTGCCTTGTACTCTTATCAAGCAGCCACTTGTAAAACTGCGCTGTACTTGTTGGGGAAGCTGTTGGTACCTCTTTTCATCACATGTAACCTTCAGCGTTTCCTTCATTTTGCTGCTGATCATGTATTCATTTGCTGATATATGTCAGATTTGTATGGGAGGCTGGATTATGAGGGAGACACATGAGCTGGATGTATCCGTGAGTGGGAAAAATTCTCACGATTTCTGCACTACATGTTCTAATGGGAGCATGGGAGGAGGCATGGCCACCACTACTATGTATGCGTTCTCTTTTGATGTGGGCCATGAGATTGATATTTATCCATTGTACTGCCATGGGCAAGTGTTTGGACCTATGTTGTTGTCATATTCAGCCATTTACTATCCATTAGTAGATGTGATGGATCTTGTACATTGCTTACCATGCGATTTTCTGAGGTTGCAGTGGATGAGACTGCGCGGTATCCTTGTGAGGGATTGTTTGCATTATGTATCCTCATGTAACACCTTCAGCAAACATCTCATTAGGATGATCCATGATGACCATATCATATTCTTCATAGATGAATTGTTTTGGGCCAGCTTGTTCTTCGTTGTTGGAGGGACCTTCTTTGGAGGATTGTTCTTCACTTTGCCATTGGAGGGCAATGATTTTGCAACCCAAGATCAGCCTACACTCTACACTTGTCATGAGTGGAGAGAAGGACAGCATGGGGTAAGCTATGATGCTTGCCAAGATCAGACTTTCAGCCCACCTTCATTACCTGAGCATGAGGTGGAAGGAGATTTTCAGGAGTTGCCTTGTCGGGAGGCGGCTCATTTTGTTTGGATGATCGCTTGGGGACAGAGGATCCACATAAGAGAGATGTTCCTCACTTCATGCCTTGAGTGGAGAGAGATGATGAGCTGGTACACAGTCGATGGGACAACTTACACATTCATAGATGCAGAGCAGCAGCAGTCATGGTCTTTAGTCATAGCCAGAGGCAGTGAGCGGACCAAGTCATGGGACTTGTGCGATTATTGGCCACAGTGGCGATGGGATCCGAGAGGACTATTGATTGGCTGGTACCATGAGAGGCCAGTTTGGGATCCTGGCATTGAGATATCCCTTCATATCAGGGTAATGCAGGAGACGGAGAGGTTTCAGTGGGACCCAGGCACATTTTGCAGTATTGGCAGGGAGCATCAGCTAGAGAGTAGGCTTGTTCCAGCATTGCTTGAGAACAAGCCATTTTTGCCGGATGAGGATGCCACTTGGGAGAGCGAGCAGACTTTACATCATCCATCACTTCAGTTGCTTGAGGACAAGCAACGTTTTGCCGGGGGAGACTGTAATATTCCCAATTAGCTTTGCTAATTGGAATATTTCATTTTTGCTTTATTTTGCTGCTTTAGCTAGAAATAATAAATAAAGTGAGAAATAAGAGGGGTCACCTCACTTTAGTCACCTCACTTTATAAATAAAGTGTTCTTTTCCTAGTTGATTGACGTTATAACTTAGAGAGGGGGCCTTGGGGGGTCCACATAAGTATGATGGGGAGGCATCAGGCTGACCCAAGGTTAACTGCGCAGGTCAAAGGAGAGTAAGGACGTAGTTAAGTTTTGGAGGGAGTTTGGCATTATAAAAGGAGGGGTTCTCACCTCATTTGGACAGGCATGATTTTATATTGATATTGAGAGCTAGACTTCTGTCTGCTTCAGCACGCCGGTTGTTTAGTCGGTCTGCAGCACTGTTTAGTGCAACCGAGTGTCTCCGGTCGGAGATCTCACCCTTAGCCTCGGGGGACTTCGAGTGCCTGCCCTGGTAAGGTTATTTCTGGTTTCACCCTTAGCTTCGGGGGACTTCGAGTGCCCGCCCTAGTAAGGTTATTTTCTGAGTAACACCCTTCAGTTTTCAGTGGGACTTGGTAGCATCTTCAGCAGGAGAATTGGAGAGGAAGAAGCCTCTTGTGGCTGCGCAGATCTGAGAAGAAGAGGACGCTGTTCCAGGAGAAAGAGGACGCTGATCAGCCTTGGAGAGTGAGGACGCTGATCCAGGGAGGACGCAGTCCAGATCTGAGTAGGGAAAACGCTGTACCAGGAGGAGGAAGGACGCAGATCAGTCTGGGAGTGAGGACGCTGTTCCAGCAGGAAAAGGAGGACGCAGATCTGAAGGCACATTGATAGATCCAGCCTTGGAGATTGTAGATCTGAGCAGATATTTGCAGATCTGGTTCTGTAGGTGGCAGATCTGGGGAGATAGCATTAGATCCAGCTTGGGAGATTACAGATCTGAGGAGATATTGGCAGATCCAGCCTGGATCAGAAGAGATAACATCAGATCCAGCCTTGCAGGTTGCAGATCTGAAGAGATATTGTCAGATCTAGCATAGATCTGAGGAGAGAGCAGTAGATCTGATATAGGAGGACGCAGATCTGGAGGGAAAGGACGCAGATCTGGATTGTAGGCTTCAGATCCAGCAGATCTGAGCATATAGGACGCTGATCCATCTGGGAGGACGCTGATCTGATGAGCAGGGTTATGTGAGCAGGGCTTGACAGCGTTTTTGGCCTTGAGGAGCTGAGCTTTTCATCTGGAGGGTTTTGGTGACCAGCACCACATCTGTTCCAGCGCTGTCACTAGCAGAGACAGCGTTTTCATTGGTGAGGGTTTGGAGTATTGATATCAGCTTTCTTTTGATCTACAACTCATAGTTCCAGTGCAGTCCAGCTTCAGTCTTCAGAGCAGTCTTCAGCCAGTTAGGACGCTGACCTTGTTGCAGCCATTATTTGTCTGAGAGAGCCTCCACTTGCCTAGGGCAAGGATAGGTGCATTTATTCTGATTTTCTTGTACTCCTCTCTATGTACTTTCAGATTAATAAAATGGCTCAATTTTCTGGTGTTCTAGGTGTATTTGTCCCATGATCTGGTTCAGCATTGTATTTTCTATATCTATCTGGCATATTTCTGTGTATTACTGGTTATTTCCCCTTTGGGGATATTACAGTTTCTTGGTGTACTCCTCTCTATGTACTTTCAGATTAATAAAATGGCTCAGTTTTCTGGCATTCTATGTGTATTTGTTCCATGATCTGGTTCAGCATTGTATTTCCTATATCTGCCTGGCATATTTCTGTGTATTACTGGTTATTTCCCTTTGGGGATATTACAAGCTCGGTCCTATTACCTCAATAAATATTGGCAACTCGACCCCAAGTTTATTTCAATGACAAAACTGTAAAATGATTTTAGAATGCCATAACTTAGATAATAAAATCAACTGATAACTCCTTAACTTACTTCTTCCTCCCAACATCTTTTTGAACAATGAAACCCAATGACAAAATTTGAATGATTCCGCCCCAACATTAACTAGAGTGTATAGTTTTAGCGCCAATACTAACAGGGTTTCCAAAAGAGGTCTACCATCCATTGCATTGGATTTGCTGAAGAATATAGTCAACCACCACATGAGTAATACACAACTTGTATGGGAGCCAGTCGACCCACAAAAATATATATGACTCAACCCTCTTTTGTGGTCAACAATTCAGGTTAATCGACCTTCACTAGATGACATGACTTGACCCTGTGAAGAAGCAAAACTTGATCTCCAATCAATTATTAATTACAACCCTTTTACATAGTGAAACTTGTTCTCTTAATAACAATGGAACTTGGCCCTTGTCACAGTGAACTTAACCAACAATAGTGAAGGCAAACTCGGCCAACCAGAAGGGACTTCGATCTCTAGGAAAGATATGAACTCAACGTCCCAATACCACTCCAAATCTAGCCTGTAAAATGAGATTATAGAGTATCAAATAGTAGAAGATAAAATTAGTTGATAACACCTTGTACTTACCTCCTCTTTGCCATTATCTTCTTATACTTTGAAAGCATTGAAGTCCAATGATAAGATCTGAATGACCTCGTTCCGACACTAGCTAGGGTGTATAGTTTCAACATTGAAACCAACAACCAAAATGAGGGCTTCCAAAAAACCTAAGTTACTGGATCCGACGGGGGAGGGCAAAGATCTCTCGGATCCCGGGATCTGATCCAAAATGGATCCAGATGCGTTGTAAATACGGCGTATGGCGTATGGCGTATGCCGGAAACGGAACACGTTGCACGGAAACGGATCCAGGAATATTCGCCCAAAAAGCACATGCCGGAACCGGACAAAGTTTTCTTTTCCGCCCGCGATTTAGTTTTTAGGTTTCTTTGTGAAAGTCAAAGCGTAAAGGCGGAATAGTTTGTCTCATTGCGGCAGAGGAGAAGGCGGAACATGCATTGCTGAGAAGCGGAGAAGCGGGACAGTTTGTTGGAGAAGCGGAACAGTTTGTCGCGGAGAAGCGAAACAGTGAACAATGAACAGTTCATCACCGAGTTCATCGAAGGTGCTGTGGCCATTGTCTGTCGAGAAGGAGACAAAAACGACTCAGCCGAGGCTCGAGGGTGCTGTCACGCTGTGCAGAAACTCGATAAGTGAAACCTCAACCCGAGGGTGCTGTCACGTTGTGCCTGTCCCGAGGGCCGAAAGTTGAAACCTCAACTCGAGGGTGCTGTCGCTGTGCCTATGCCGAGGGCTGAAAGTGAAACCTCAACCCGAGGGTGCTGTCATGCTGTGTCTGTCCCGAAAGTTGAAACCTCAAGCCCAGGTATTTTAAAATTCATATTGTTTTTTAAATTTTATTATTTATCATTCAATAATTTATTAATTTTATAGCAGTTGTTTTTTATATTGGGGGAATGGTATTATAATCAATGTTCTTATGGTGTTTTAGGATGAAATGGAATATGTGTTGAATAAAGGTTTTAAGTTGGTCTAGTTGCTTCTTTTGTAAATATTAAAATAATTATTAATTTGTAATAGATAAATCATAAATGATATATTAAGATTTGTATTACATTTGTAAATTGTAAGTGATACATTAAGATTTAAATTTTTAATATTTAAATGGTAGTGTAACTTGTAACTTTGTAAGTGATACATGGTAAGATATTTGGAGGAGGGGTTTTTAAATATTTTATTTACTTTTTAATTTTAATTTGTTTTTTTTTTTTGGTATCCTAGGGGCCTAGGGCCCATTCAACCAAAAAAAAAAAAAAAAAATTCTTTTAAGTAACCCCAAAAGCTAAGTTCTAACACTCGCTCTTGAGTCTTTACATTACCCATAATGAGATAACCCATAATTTTTTTATTTAGTTTTTAATTCTTTTGTGGTAGTGTAAGTGATTGAAATTAAAATTTAAACTTGATTGACTGGTTGAGATTGCTTTGAAATACTGCAAGCTAATATATTATAATTTGAATCTTATACGCAGTAAGGTAACTTATCGACCATTCTCATTATGGAACCATCACATCATGAACAAAGTGAAGGGGAAATCATCAAAATAGACCCAAAATCTCCTCTATGGTAGTATGTGGAGATTATTGGAAAAAATCGTGGAGGTGGGTCATATAAATGGAAATGCAATGAATGCCAGTATATAAAAAATGGCTCATATACTAGAGTGAAGGCCCATCTCACAGGTCAAACTAACACAGGGGTGCAAGTATGCACCGGGCCAAAAGATGCAAATGGAAAACCTGGCAAAGGTTTGAGTCCTGGAAAAATGAAATTCTTTTCATCTTTACAAGAAGTTGCTGATAGGAAGCTTGATAAGGGAAGACACCTTGTGCAAAGCTCTATAACTAGGCCTCCATTGCCATCTAGCCCTGCTGCCACAACTAATAAAAGGCCCACTCTAGGCCCTCTTGAAGCAGCTTTCAATAATCAAGGTAGAGACATAGCCGATGAACATGTAGCTCGTTGCATCTACGCAAATGGGCTTTCATTCAATTTGGTGCGTTCCCCTTATTGGAAACAAATGATTAAGGCTGTTAATGAAGTGCCAAAAGGGTACAAAAGCCCTGGATATGAAAAGGTCCGCACTACTTTGTTGACATCAGAGAAACAATCCGTGGATAGACAACTACAAGCAATCTGGGATACATGGGCAGAAACAGGGGTGTCCATCATTTCTGATGGATGGAGAGACCAAAGAAACCGTCCATTAATTAATGTTGTTGCAGTATGCCCCTAAGGGGCAATGTTTTTGAAGGCTATTGATTGCAGTGGAATAGAGAAAGATGCATCTTTCATATCCACAATTCTTATTGATGCAATAGAAACTGTGGGGCCGCATAATGTTGTTCAAGTCATTACGGACAATGCACAGGTTTGTAACGCTGCAGGCTTGATTGTGGAGGGTCAATATGATCTCATCTTTTGGACTCCATGTGCAGTACATTCATTGAACCTTATGTTTGCCAAGATTGGTGAGATTGAATGGATTGATGAAATTTATGTAGCAGCAAAGGAAATCCAAATGTTCATAACCAACCATTCAATGTTCCAAGCCATATATCGAGGTTTTGCAAAGTTGGAGCTACTGAAGGTATTTTTTTCTAAATAAATATTATTTTTATTTGAAATTATTAATTTTAATTACAAATTTAATTCATATATGATTTCTCATTTGAAATTTGACTTTTTGAAACTTGTAGGTTGCTGAAACTCGTTTTGCCTCCCACACTCTTGTGATAAAGAGGCTTGTAGAGGTGAGACAAGCATTACAAGCAATGGTCATTGACCCTCTTTGGGAATCATGGAGGACTTCCACTTCTAATAGAGGGCAAAAAATCAAGACCATCATTCTTGATGATGCATAGTGGGACAAGGTCCAATACCTTTTGCGGTTTACTGAACCAATCTTGACATTGATCAGGGCATTTGACACAGATACACCTTGCTTGGGGGAGGTTTATGAAAACATTGATAGTATGTTGGAGAGGATAAGGGAAATTATCAGGGCAAGTGAAAATGACTCTTATGAAACATTCTATTATTTAGTAAAGGACATAGTTACAGAAAGGTGGAACAAAATGACCACACCATTACACCTTTTGGCCTATGCATTGCACCCTAAATATTACCATTCCAAAATTTTGTCTTTACCTGGTAGAACAACACCAAACAAGGATTCTGAAGTGGTACAAGGATACAAGACAGCTTTAAGGAAAATATATAGAGATATGGGAGTTGCAATGGAAGTACGCCAAGAATTTGGAGGTTTTGTACAATCTACTGGTAGCTTTTCAGATCCGGTAGCTATGGATGATCGAGGACATCTTGATCCTATTACTTGGTGGGGCTTCCATGGTGGGGATAGCATTCATCTCTCCACTTTAGCTACCAGGTTGTTATCACGGGTTGCTAGTTCTTCATCAGCTGAGAGGAATTGGAGTACATATGGCTTCATCCATTCAGTGAAGTGAAATAGGCTAAGAGCGGCAAAGGCTGAGGATCTTGTGTATGTTCATTCCAACCTCCGTCTTCTATCACATGTTGAACCAGAGTATAAAAAGGGTCCGAGCAGGATGTGGGATGTGGAGCCTGGGATCTTTGACTTGAACCTAACACTGAATGCCATGACTTACCTCAACTTAATTGAGGATATTGTTCCACCACCAGTCCCTATTGATGCAACTTCATACATTCCAGGACCCTCATCATCTATTCATGATGTAGAGTTGCAATATGCAGAAGATAATGTAGATCCATTTGAGGATATGTAAATGTATTTACTATTATCATTTGACATTTATGATATTATGATTATCCTTTGGCTTTTAGCCTTTTTGTTACTTTGTATGAGGGATGATGCATCATGATTCATTTCATTTCAATGTTCCAGTCTTTATATTTATAATGTCTAATGGTTTCAGTTCTAAGAGTGTTTGATGGTTTCAGTGAGTATTGGATTTTTGAATTCTAAAATGTTTTTCAAAATAAAAAATATTATTATACTTTATTCTTTTTGTACTTGACGTATCTTTGCCGTGTCCGGATCCTGTATTTTCAAAAAACTAGCAGATCCGGATCCGGATCCGTATCCGTATTCGAATCTTGGTAACTTAGCAAAAAAGCTTAGAATTTTCCTCAAGAATTCACCATTTTTTTTTTTTCTAGTGAGCGAATGCGAGAATGAGGGGAGAGTCGTCATTTTCCCTTTTTATAACTCACTTGACTCTTTTGCCACTTTTTTGCTATTTTTCTCCAATTAAATAATGAAAAGCACTTTTCACCTTGTTTATTTAATAAAGTGACTTTTAAAATTTGAGTCACTTTTAACTTTAGAAAATGCTTAAATCACCACCATGATCACATTGGCCATCCAAAGCCCCTTGTTGTCATCCTTGTAGGTTTTTCCGTTCGTTTCAAATGAGCTATTACGCTAAGGTGTTCTTCCAAATAATCAACCCAAAATCGCACCTTAAGCGTAAATAATTAAATTATGCCTGATAATAACTCTATTCTACGGAAATCGTCAGAATGCAACAAAATCAAGATCGAACTGTGTGGAACTAGTCCCGATGATGAAATATGGCAAGCGATCCTAGTCAAACCCATAAAAATTCTCCAAAACCTCCGGGTCCACTAGTGAGGTAATCCTGCCCTACAACCTAGCTGACACAAGCTATGGAAATTCCCTCTATCCACATCAGAAGGCAATCCAAAAATTGGGGACATTACAGACAACATTGTGATAGAAGCAACATGATCAGTTTTGAAGATATATATTGAAGAGCAAGTGGAACCAGTTTGAAATATTCTGAGAAGTGGTCCACACAAAGTTGAGGAAGGAGGTGGGTGCCTCCATTGAGGTTGGTGCCTCAATCAGGTTGAAGGCCACATCAAGTTGATGCTTGCACATCTCTAAGGTTGGTGCTTCAATCAGGTTGTAGCCTTTTGTGCAAGTAGGTGCTTGCACATTTTGAGATTGGTGCCTCAATCAGGTTGTAGCCTATTGCAAGTAGTTGTTTGCACATCTTGGGGGTGGGTGCTTCCAATAGGTTGGTGCCTGCAAATCTATGTAAATTAATTGCAGAAGAAGAAGAAAAGAATTTGTGGTTTTCTCCCGAAAGGATTTCCATGTAGAAGCATGTGTCCTGTTGTGTTGGTGTGATGATGGTTTCTTGATGCATGGTTTTATTTATTGTTATAATGCAAATTGTAATGGTACACTGCTACATGATTATTTATTGATGAACTGATTTGAAATGATAAGTTTTCCACTACACTGATTCGCCCTAGCTCTTAGGTTTATCTTTGGTGTAACAGACCCTGCATTCACTGTGTCTACACAACACTTTTTACTATATATATATATATTTGCTACATCGGATTAATACCCTGCATTTACTGTGTGTATACGCTACTTTCACTATATATATATATATATATATATATATCTGTTCTCTGTGCTTGGCATGTGAGGTGATTAGGAAGCAAGTTCTTAGGGGAAATGCATAGCCTAAGGGGCAACCAAAGATACTGTAGCTGGCAGTCAAGTGCCCAGTGGTCTGTTCATATGATTTACCAATTAATCAAAGTTGATTTGCCTGTAAAGTTGCCGCATGACCAAAAGAAATCAACTTTAAGCTGTAGCTATTTATCAAAACTTGGGATATGGGAGATTGGGCTGTAGCATACTTCATATATCACTGCATTGTGGTGTGATTGGTTGTATCAAAGATCCCACAAAACAATTGAGCAAGGAAATCATCCCATCAAGGGGACTGAGGGAATATTCAAGATGTGTGAGTCAAATGCATTTGCATGAACATGGGACAGGCATCGTACAATTGGATGCAACACTTATGTCTAAGTTTATATGCCAGAGGCGATTGACATATCATATGAGTGGTAGGGGTTGACAATGCTCACGGGCTTGGGAGTTGGGACATTCAAAATGCATTTACAGATTAGAATCCTTTAATACCAGTATTTTAATTGATGGGGTTGGTCTGATGAATGCCCACACTCACAGGCGTTTAGGAAAATGGGTTTGAAGTGAACAAGGATTGACCAGCTACACATCTGAGGAAAATGCTGGATGTGCAGGGTGCTATCCCAAACAATCCTTATTGCTGGGGATTCAAAACTAAGAGCCCAACCTCAAACCCTTCTTTTATTGCTCGGGAATTCACAGCTGAAACACAAATCGAATCGATTCCAAGGTAAATCAATATGCTGCAGGTGTTGGTTTATTAAGCAACAACCAAAATCCTGGTCTGCTGTTCATTGATGAAATTTCCTTGAATAAACAACAGAAACACAGTATCTGCATTTGCATTGAATAATCGGGACAGAACAGAGGAGATATCCAATCACAAACAATGAAATCACATCATAAGACAGATTTTACCCTGGAAAAGCAAACTGGAAGACTGGCATTTAGTGGGTATTTTATTATGCTAAGGAAATGGTTACGAAGGTGAATGGGGCATTCCCAATCAAAGGTTTAGTGCATCTTTAGTCACTCACGAAATCGTAGATGGCTTTGACTCATAGACAGCCTTTGATCTTCAAACAGGATTTTTCTTTTGAGTTCATTGATGTAATTTCCTTGAATAAACAACAGAAACACAATATATGCATTTGCATTGAATAAGACGGAACACAGGAGATACCCAATCACAAACAATGAAATCACACCATGAGACAGATTTTACCCTGGAAAAGCAAACTGGAAGACTGGCATTTAGTGGGGATTTTATTATGCTTAGGAAATGGTTACGAAGGTGAATGGTGCATTCCCAATCAAGGGTTTAATACATCTTTACTGACTCGCAAAATTGTAGATGGCTTTGGCTCAGAGACAACCTTTGATCTTCAAACTGGTTTTTTCTTTTGAGTCCTTTTTCTGCTACTGCACACTTTCATTTCCTTTTCATTTAGTCTCTCTTGAATGCCCTTTTTTTCCACAGCCTTCATATTTACTGAGCTGCCTTGGAAGGCTAACCATCACAATGGTTTGTTTTCATCTCTTTCAAGTCAGAAATTTTTTCGGACCATTTGCTCAACTTTGCCGAAACAATTAATTGCTTAATACAAAATTTACAAGGGAATTATGTAGTATCCAGTTCGGATCAATAGACCAGTGTGTTTGGCTGAACACTTAACTCATCTTGATTCATAAACTTTTTGCTGATTATTGTTTTAGTTGGCTTTATTTGTTTTGGCCTTTGGGAGATGTTTTAGCCTTTAGGCACCCTTGCAACTATTATGTACTTTTATTTGACTGTTGGGTAACATGGTCGTTTCATATTTCTTTGTATGTGTGCATGTGTGTGTATTGCTAAAATAACATCTGTAGCCTGTAATTTACATAGAAAACCAAAATGCTAACTCTTTTGCACAAAGCTTGTCTGGTTAAAAATCCAATTCTTGATTTCAATATTATCATGCAGCATCCTTAAAATCTGTAATCATGCATGCAGGAAAACCAATACTATCTTAACCAGGGAACGAACGTTTAAAGTACCCAATGTTGACAATTTTGTAAAGGAGGGTAAAAGTGTACCTTTAAAGTTCCGGGACATTGTACTTCATGGTATAGGTGTGACCATGGAAGTGGAGGCAACCACTCCATCAGGCTGGCCAGCAGTAACTGGAGCAACTTTGAAAACACTGGCTGGAAAAGTTTCTGTTGACTATGATAGCCAGCTAGATGATAATGATGGTGACCTCCCAGCTGATTTGAATACAGGGCCAGGGTTGACCTCTGATGGAGTGAAAGATGGGGAAAAGTCTTTCGGGAGTGATGAGGAAGTAGACCCGTCTATCTATGGCACTGCTTATAATGCATTTGGAGGTGGACAAGATGGGAGAGAGGCGTGTCATGCTATTGCTGCTTTATGTGAAGTGTCTTCAATCAACACTTTGATTTCCAACTTTCTTCAGCCATTACAGGTTGGCATGCATTTTGTTCAAGTTGTTATGTTATGATTGTATTTGATTAGTTCAATTTTTAGGTAATTACTGATTTTGATATGTGAGTGATATGTTCTAGATATTAGTATGCAATTCATTTCCTTATTTAATTGAATATGAGATTCTGAAATTCCTTCTAAAGGTGTTTAGACAGTGTGTGCACATTGGCAATAGACATCCAGTATTGTTAAAATTTTGTTTAGGATGAAAGCTTTCTTTTTTGGTTTTTGATTTACCAAGTGTATTTTATTTTAATCAAAGCAGCATTGCATTATAATCAAAAGGGCTGCAGGCAAGGCTAGCAGTGAATTACTTGGTGCCATGTCATAAACTTTTCTACAAACATGGGTATTTTGCAGAATTCCTTCCTCTCTTCCAAAGATAGTGGAGAGAGAAGATGAATTTTCCTACAGGGGCTTCTTATGCCAATTTCTAGAAGTACATTGGTAAATTTTAACAAACTGATTACACAGGTAAGTTACAGAAACATAACTTTGTTGTCTCATTACCAATAGACATCCAGTATTTGTTTAGGATGAAAGCTTTCTTTCTTGGTTTTTTATTTACCACGTGTATTTTATTTTAATCAAAACAGCATTGTAAAAGGGCTGCAGCCAAGGTTAGCAGTGAACTACATTGTGTCGAGTCAAAGTTTTCTACAAACATGGGTATTTTGCAGAATTCCTTCCTCCCTTCCTAAGATAGTTGAGAGAGAAGATGAATTTTCCTACAGAGACTTCTCATGCCAATTTCTAGAGTACATTGGTAAATTTTAAGAAACTAATTACACAGGTAAATTACAGAGACATAATTTTTTTGTTTCATACTTTCTCTAACACCTCTTCTGATTGGGGGAAAGCTGAGAGTTGCTTAACATCCCAATTGAACATTTGTTTCTTCTAAGTAAGCGTTTCGGACCTGCTTAGATTTCCTTACCCTTGTGACTGGAGGGCAGGGATTTGGGGCATTATTTTTTGTTGAAATTTGATGACTAAAAACTTAAAAGTTTCCTGCAATCACAACCCGGTTTTAATTTAACCTTATCACTCCCATTCAGTTAAATGCCATTTCCCATAAACTTACATTCAACATATAGAATTATGGAAATGAAATTTTCAGGTTAAAACACACGAAACTGTCAACACATGCTGAAAATAAATATGGACATAAACAGACCAACAACACATAAAAAAATACACACATTTTTTTGGTCAACTAAGACCCAGACAATACCTCTTCAATCTTCTCTGAGGAAAACCTGTTAGAGAGCTCTTCAAATTTATTTATCTTTCAAGTTCAGGAAAAATACATTTGCAGACAAAACAAAACAGCAAAATACAACTTATCTCTTCAGCCCAAAACTCCTTGAAAACTGGGTCCACTTTGCCTCGATTTCTGTGCCCACTTGAAGCTGAAAATGTACTGTATGGACACGGACTGTACTGTACGGATTTCCGCACTTCTGTACAGACTATGGATTTTATATTTATTTTTATTTTTTTATTTTTTTTGCTCAAAAACTTCTCTCGCATTGCGTACAGCTCACAACGTTAAACGCTGTTCTTACTGAACCTTCTGTTGTCTTCTATGCCTTGATTTTTGTGCCCAACTTTGCCCATAAATCACTCCTTCAACTTGTTGCAACAAATTTCGCTTTCAAAACTTTTCTCCAGCGCTCAGCCTCCTTTCTCCAATCCGCTCATGAAGAATGAATGAATTCTTTTCCCCCTTTTGTTTCCCTAAATGACTTTTGTGCAACCCTAAGATCTAATGGCTCAGATTCATTTAGATTAAGGGATGAGAATAAATTGTGCATTTAATTCTCACTTTCTATTTTTTAATTCACCCATTAAATAAAGCACCCACGTTGTACTTTATGTCGAAAGTCACTTTTCACTTTATAATTTAACATTGATTTTACCACTTATAAAGTCACTTTCACTTTATAATTTAATATTGACTTTACCACTTATAAAGTCACTTTCACTTTATAAAGTCACACTTAGGAAAATAATTATTTTGGACACTTTTCCCTAGGTAGAGACCAACCCATGGGAAACTACTTGTCCAAGGTACATTAAAAATCAATATTTTTCAGAGCATCAGCAAAGCAGAAAGATTTGGCTCTCTGAATATGCCTGCGCTTCTGGTTCTGCTTCATATTCGTTTCTGTGAAGTGATTCCTCCTTTGATTTCTCTGCTTCCTCTTCTTTTGCTTCTGTCTCCTCTGCATCTTCTTCATCTTCCTCTTCTGCTTCGGCTTCCTTCTCTACTTCATAGGTACTATCTACTAGGTTTTCAGGGGATGGGTCTGAATCATTGCTGTTGGAAAGTGTAATTAGGTTCGGGTTCGGTCTTCATAATGACTTGTAATTATGAATTTATGTAATGAAGAAGACAGATAATAAAATGTATTTTGTAGTGCTTGTCTCACGGGTTTCATGAGCAAGGAAGTTTTTATTATAAGTCAAAGACTTCTTGTTGATGTCTTTAGGGGTTTGTCATCTTGTCATATATATATATATAATTAAAGAGTCATGTATATGAAGAAATATTACACTTGTGAAGGTCAATTATTGATGTAAATAATATGCTCCAAGACCTTATCTAGATGCTCCTTGTAAGTCGGCTCAAATATGAAAGATACACCTCCTTGACAAGTCGGCCTTATAGCAGATGATCAAGTCAGCCTAGAGAGGGAAAGACTGTCCCTACATATAGACAAGTCTGCGGCCTCATTCACCACCAATCACTTCGGACATCTCTGAGATTTCGGACAAGAACAAGTTCGGATCAGTTCTGTGATTACAAGCAAGAAAGGGTGACTTTCCAGCGAAGATAGAAGAGACAATTCAGCACAAGAAAGAAGTGAAATACATCACTGTTTTAGGTGAGCATCTACCTCGCATCTCTGAGGTAGGATGAAGGTCATTTCAGGACTGCAATTGGTGTGAAGGAGGATCATATCTCAGCAAAGTAGAAGGGTATGTTCTTGGGTTAAAGTCTGTAATAAGTGCGTGGATTACAGTGCATAAAGAGGAGGATTATACCACAGTTAGGAAGTCTGTCCAGCAAAAGAAGTAGAAGGGGTATGTACCCAACTCACTCATCCAAGGAAGGCCGAAGATCGCTTCAGGAAGAAACAGTGTCAACAAGTGCTAAAAGGAAGTGTGAAGAAGAAATTTCTACAGCTAAGTTATTAGTTTTAATTTCTTAAATAGGGCATTGGATCCTGCCCCCTAAATGAACTGGCCACATAGATGGAATACTATGATGTAGTTTCATGCCCCCGTGAATTGCTTTTAGCTACAGTTAGACATTATCAATCTTTTTTTCTTTTGTTATACACCTGCTAATTGCACCGAGAGAGGTGAAGGGCATTCCACAGTCCAGTATTGAAGAGATTTTAACATCCATCTCGTTTTTCCATGCCATGTAAGGATGGCTCAATTTTAAATTTTACAGAGAACTAAGAATATATATATATATATAGAGAGAGAGAGAGAGACCATTGTAATTCCATCTTACTCAAGATATTTTAAGCATGGAAAGATTTTCATCTCAATTGCCTTTTTTATTTATCCTTCCTGGTGCTTAATATATCTGGAGTTAAGATGAATCTAAACTTGTGTTAAACACAGGAAAGATGGGTATTCAATTCACTAAGGGTCTAATTACTCCCTGCCTTTGATTGTATAAGTATATGGAGTAAGGATTTATTATTTGAGATTTCGATGGCTCCAAAATAACTTTACTCATATCATAGGTGTGTAATTGCTGTTTTAAGCTATAACCATTGTTCCTTGGATTGCTTAATAATTTAAAGCTAGAGCTGTTGAGCGTCAGGTTTTGAGTTTTTTTTTTACTAGTTTAGGTATGAAATACTTGTTAGCACATTTCATGTTCACTTATGTGCTTCTGTATTTAGTTTTTCATTATTAGAATAAGGGGTTAGTGATCTGGGTAATAAATTTCGCATTCGTATTAAAGTGTAACTTGCCAATGTACACATAAGTTTATGTTAGAATAATAATGAGAGGAGGACCATGATGGTTATGCATAGGAAACGAAAATCCTTGCCTGGGTACTTGAAGTCACTGTGACACATCTTTTGACATTTTAAATGAACGTTCTCTTTTTTTCTACCATTCTAAATTATTATTGTACTTGTAAAAGACCAACAATGGTGAAGGGTCTCGTCGCTTGGAACATGAAGTTCTTTGATGAATATTCAAGTTTGGAAAAATATAGAAGTTTGTATTGTTAACATAACAAATGTTATTCAACAATTACTTTCATCTAGTTACGACATTGAATGATATTCTAGAAAGTAGAAACACAATGACTGCGTAGTGATTGTGCAAATACTTTTAATAATTAGGAATTTGGGCAGCATTGAAGATAATGATGGAGTAATGTGAAGTGCAAACACATAAAAATTGTCTAGAAATACAGTTGAGCAATGAATTGAAAAATACAGACAAATGGCAAAACAACAATCTCGTGGTTGTGTGATGTGAGATCGTAAAGTTAAGAATGAAAAATTAAATTTTGATGAACTTTACTCTTTGAGGCATCTTAACAATTGAACATATGGTAGTGTGAAGATAGTACACTATGTGAACCCATTAGTAGTAATGTGAATACACTAAATTAAATGTGATGCCCTGCAGGAGATTGTGGGCCTGCAAAATTAATTGTCCAATGATGAAACATGCACAAACAAGTTGTGACATCAACAAAATCTTAAATGCAGCCTAGAAAAATGTGAGTTGGAACCCATGAAAATTTGTGTGATCTAGAAACTTGCATTTGAAAGGTAGAGGAAAGGTGGTTTAATTTTTGTAGATTTGCATAGAAAATTGCGTAGTCAGTCAAATTGCCAATTGATTGACTACTAACACATTAATATCATTGAATTGATGTGTAGATGTGATCTTGCTAAAGAAAATGGCAGGGGTACAGTGTTCCATGTTTCCATATTTGCACGACATGTTGATAAGTATATTAATGTCTAAATGACGACAAAAGTCAGTCAATGAGAATAACAGAGTACATTAGGGATAAAACTTCACTGTGCTTGTGCAAAGGCATCTAAATCAGAAGTAAGGAGGATGTCGAAGTAGATAACTAGAGGCTAAGCAACTAGCTAATAGAGCACATGAATTGAAGTGCTGATACAAAGATACAGAAGATAGGAAGTAGAGCGTGTAAAACTTGAGTGAGGTGGATGCTTTTTGTCGCCTAAGATGTACACCTAAGTGTGGGAAAAGTTTCCAACCTCACAAGGTATAATCTTTATGGCCCAACACTCAGAGCAGGGGCTGTCACCTATTCCCAACTCACTTTGTTTAAGCTCTCTCCTAGACAAGCTAAGGGGGGTAGTCCCCAAAGATGATGATGTAAGGAAAACTTGTTAAAATAACAAGCTCTAGGAGACTAAGGGCAAGGTAATTATTATTAATGTAACTTGATTAATTAGAGGAAGTGTAAATATATATGGGCAATGTGAAGAATAGATTCGATTAAGAACAATATGGCATTAAACAAGATGAAATTTGATAGATCAGTGCCTTATAAACAATCCTCAAATACAAATCGAGATACTTGCAAAAGTAAAGTGATATTTCAAGTCAGAATAACAACAATTCTGCCAGGGAGAGAAAGAGTCACAGCCTAGAGAAAATAAATATGCTTAAGAATGCTCACAGTCCAGGAGGAGAAAACTCAAAAATTTATTAAATGTTTTAAGGTGAATTTCTTAAGGTTTCTGGCTGCAAACTTTTCCCAAAAGAAATTGTACTGAAATCTGTGTCAAGCGGATTTTCGCATAGGTGAAAGGAGGCTACTTAGGAGCTTATGGCCTTGAGGAAAAATAGCTGAGAATCTGTGCGGTTTCCTCAAGAAATTTCGCAATTGAATCAGACCTTCAAAATCGAGTTCTTTGCCACAATTTTTTTGATGAAAACCAAGTTTAAACAAAGAAACTTTTGTAAAAAATTTCAATCAGAAAACTCCTTCAAAAATTGATTTAAATTCTCTGCAAAAAAATGAAAGATTAGTGCATTAATATTCAGGATCAGAATCAAGCCTCCTTAGAGGATCAGATATAGAATGATTGTGGCCCTCTAAAAAAAATTGCAAATAAATTATTGAAGCCCCAAAACTTGAAACCCTTCAACTGATCCAAATTCTTTGCAAAACGAAACCAAAGTTAGTGCAAGAATTTTTAATGGAGAGTAAACCCTCAAAGTCTGAGGCTATGCTAATTTGAGGCCAAGAACTGCCTGCGGCTTAACAAAATAGTCTTCAAATAATTTATAAAACTCCAAGACAAGATGTATATAAAAATCTCGGCCTTTTGGAGGTGAGGAAAAGCCTGCGTCTCTCAAAAATTGTTTTGTTTCAAGTCTGCAAAATGAAACATGTCAGAAACCCTTGGAAAATTCTTTGCAAAATTTTTATATTGTAAAAATTTCGATTTTGAGCCTAAGTGAGCCTAAGAACCTTGGGGCCTGCCTAAAAATTTGACGATTAAATTTCAAACCACAAGTAAAATTTAGAATTTAAAACCCTTGGAAAAAATTTCGATTTTGCAGCAAGAATTGGCCCTTTCTTGCTTGCGGCCTGAAGAGAGAGAGCTTATGGCCTCCAATTTTTTATTTGATAAACTTTAAAATCCTAGCCGCTGTCTTCAAAGCTGAAAATACACTATGAAGGAAAATACAAAAAAGGAATAATATATACAAGAAAAAATAATTTATGCACAAAAGGGTTAGTAGATATATACAAACTTTATCTACAAATAATTTACAAGAGCTAGATCAAGGAGCATAAGTACAACTCCGGTCCTTGATCAACCAATAATATGCTCTACATTAGCAGATCTATTAAATAAAAGCACAATAGTAAGAGAAAATAGATTGAAGATAAATATAATCACATGCCAAGGCCAGGAAACCCCTGCAAAAATATAATTGTAAGATAAATCTTTGACCCACTAACTATGGGTTCTTCAGCTTTTATGTCTTGTGAGTTGGCTGGTCCAACCAAAGACTGTCCCTCACGTCCACGATCTAAATCTTAGAGAAATCTCTACACACTAAAAAATACAATTGTTAAATCAGAAGGATAAATGGTAAAATTGAAAGAACAGATCTAGAGATACCTGCTGGACCTATTAAATTCAAAATTTATTATCTAAACCAAAAACTAATACAAGATACCCGTGTAAATAGTTAGTCCACAATTGGCTAGTGAAATAAAATATATCAATTTAGATCTAGTAGAGCATAGAGAGCATTATTCAGAAAACATTACCATAAAAAATGAAGCATAACACCATAGCTTTCGTCCCAAAAGGCTTTTGCTTTATTGCTTAGAAAAAAGTACGTAGAGCTTCTTTTGCCAAGAGCTTGTTTTTTGAATCTGAAGATCTAAGTTACAAATGAGGAGCTAAAATCTTCCTTACATAGAAAAAAATGAGAGTTCTAGATCTCTCTCCAAGTGGAAAATAGTTAGGTCCAACGAAGTGCACAAATTTGACTCGATCCCAGAGAACAACAACTAGTTGAAGCTTGATCCATGCCAAAATTTAATCGTGACCCTTGATTTGGAAGAAAAAATTCGAATTTGTTGAAGAAGGCTTTGATCCTAGTCCAAAAAATAGTTTTTTTTTTTTTTTGAATTTTTCTCCTAAAAAATTCCCCATTCACTAAACCACTTTGGTCCATTAATTTGATTTTCCTCAAAAAATGATTTTTAAAAATTTTTCTCTTGATGGAGGACCACCATTGTTGCACTGGTTCTTGAACCCGTCCCGGGTTCTCGTCCCCAAGAACCAGATTCAGGGATGTGTTCTTCTGAAGCGTACTCATAAGAACTGGATTCGGGTACGTGTTCTTCTGAAACGTACCCATAAGAACCGAATTCGGGTATGTGTTCTTGTGAAACGTACCCATAAGAACCGAATTCGGGTACATGTTCTTGTGAAACGCACCCATAAGAACTGAATTCGGGTACATTTTCTTCTGAAACATACCCATAAGAACCAGGTTCTTTGTTAAAAAAAGTTGGGTGTGTTTGACGTTTAAGGTATTTGCAACCCCGATAATAGATACTTGGAACCCCAAAATTAGGTTCTTTAGGGTTCTTTGTTGAACGATTTTTGGAATAAAAATTTAAATAAAAAAATCGTGGAAAGTCCAAAGGTGGATACATAACCCGTAAAACCTAAATTTGCTTCACTCTTCGAAAACAACATTCCGTTTGAGACAACAACCATTTGGTTTGACTATTGAGACAACGAGCATTCCCTAGTGTGTTTGGGGCATTCGCTGGTGTGTGTGTAGGTGACTGGAGGTTACCATAGAGACACAATCCACAGAGATGTAATCCCTTCTTGAAGATTCACCGTGCCACATGAATTAATTCTAATTTTTGTGTTCAAACTTCACTGTTTGCATAACAAAATTAGTAAATTAAAATTTAATTCTAAATAATAAATCGACCCATCATGTCAAAGATGGGAAAACTTCCTTATGACAAGTATTAGAATCTTGAAGCAACCATAATAAACAATCTACCGCCATATACTGCGATTCCAAACTCTTGTTTTTTTTACTGTAATCTCCACATTCTCTCATGGTCAACCAACATCACTTGCTTTTCTAATCATTCTTTTGATTGTGTTTTCGTTTTTTTACATTTTTTGCCAAGAATGTAACTTTTGGCCTTCTTTTTCCTTACTAGAGTTTTGGGCGAAAATGGCTTGGGGGCATATTTACAAGTATATGTAAACTTCAATTTGCACTTGATATCAAACTAGAAATTTTGAAATTTCAATGTGAATGTTGAATGTTCAATGATGTGCATGTTTAAAACTTTAAACTTTAAATCATAAATATTTTAGTTTTCATGTTTAAAGTTGGAAAATGTATAAATTCATATATATATATATACATATATATCCCTGACGAACCCATGCACCCTGTTTCAAAAAATAATGCACCCGTCCTTGTCCCTGTCCCTGTTCCTGTTTCCGTCCCTGTCCGCACGTTTTCTGGCAACATAAAGGACCTCAAAGTATTGTTCTAATTTTCATTGCTTGAAATTCCCTCATTCAATTTAACTAATTGTACCAAACAAATTGATTTCCCTTGGTCCAATGATAATTTTTGTGGGATTTTTCTCCTTGGGATGAGTGGTTCACATTTAATCTTCCTCAAGAAAGTCCACTTCCTCCAAAAAATCGTTTTTCCACTTGGAGAGAATTTTTATTTTCTCTCGTTTTATTTTTTTGACTAATTTCTGGCTAATTATTGTAGGAAAATAAAAAATATGATGCTAGAGGGGTTTAAACACATCTTTCACCCTCAAAGTGTGTCTAAATAGTAAATTTAGGCGATGAGGTCTAAATATGATTACTCATACCAACTATAACTTCTATAGACAACATTTTTTACATCTTTTACATGAAAATCCCGTTGGAACGGGAATTTTGACATTTAAAAATGACCTCTAGTCTCAACCAAATTCTGCGGGACTCAAAACATGGTCTAGTATGGCAATTTACATAGACTCTATAGACTAGGACTTACTTAAAACTTCACCATTGAGTCCCAACTCTAGCTTTGGGGTACACTTGGGGGAAAAACTCCGCTAATTATTTGATGTTTAGGAAAAACACATAATTAGTTGAGATACAAAAACTCCCTAGAGTGAAACTCTTTGCTGAATATTCTTAAGCTTACCTAGGTGTGTTACGTGGCTTTATAAACATACTAGAATCATTTTTACATAATGGTCCATAGGGCTGCAGAGTTTGGATTACATTTGAAGACCAAAAGCTAGATGATGATGATGAAATTTTCACAATTATGACTGCCTGATCATGATGGAAAGCATGAAAAAAATGCACTGTGCTATATGGTATTTGACACTTGGTGGTCAACATCTGGCTCTGCATGGGGACACGTTCCTTTGTGAAGGAGTGTGAGAATCCAAAATATGCATCCAAGCCACGCACAAGTTTACATCAGTAGCGTCCATCCAAATATAAATCCAAAAATCATCCTATGACATTAAATACATGAAATAGAAGCTATGTAAACATAAATTGTTCTACTAACATGAAATTAAAATCTACCCTAATAACATAAATGGAATCTAATCTACAATACTGAAATGAAATCTATTCTCATAATTGAAACGACAAGGAGTAGTGTTAGAAATACACTACAAAGGATGCCCTATGGCATCAGATGTCTTCAATGAAGTTCATGCTAAGAACCTCCCTGCTTTGTGGCAAATCCATGGGTTGTTTGTCGGATGTGCGGTAGGAAATGTAAAGTGACAACTATTATATCTTATTTTCTTTAACCTTGATAATGCTTGTGAATTTTTAGTTATCTTCTTTAGTTAGATCTTTCATTAAATAATATCAAGAACAATAACAATAACAAAAGAGGGCATAGATATAGGCTTGCAGCGTGGGAAAAACCCCTCCAAGGGGGAAACCCATAAACTCTTCTCTTCTTAGAATTTGCTTCAAATGAGATATAAAGACTCAATCCCTAGACCAAGTCCTTCTCCCATTACCAAGTTGGCCCTTACTCAAGTTCTTTCTTTATTCTGCACCAAACTACTACACCTTGCAACTTCGACGTGCCAGCTACAACACTACTACTCAACTTGCAACTTCGACCCATCAACCTCGTCCTTGCAACTTCTTGAAAACCCTAATATAACCTTGTCCTAAGACCTATTTAGAGCAAGACGAATTTCTTAAGGTCAATGAGGTCAAGATAAGGGGTTTCCCAAGCATCATATATCCATATACCTAATCATATTTTATGACTCAACTTTATTCCCAGAAGATTCTACACATGAATCTTATCCAAAGTTTTATATCCAACATGCATTCCTATGCTTTCATCCGATCATCTATCTATTCATATATCTCACAAAGAGCCTTCATCTCGACCCATTGCATTCATTCATTCCTTTACCAATATTGACTCCACATTACATGGAATGCTTACTAACCTTGTCATATTTCTTTTCTCAAGAACCTTCCATAATGATGGTTCTTCTAGGATCATGATGATCCACTTGAGCAAGATGACTACCTCTAACATAATGTTAGATAATACATGGATGAACATTATGCGAAAATGGTCTATTTATCCATCTTTCTAGATGAAAGCAACTTAATCATGTAAATTCTAGGCATGCTACTATCATATGCTTCTTTCTATGATGCTATGCAAAACATGCTATTCTAAAGGAAAGATTAATCTTCTCAGAGAATTTGACAGTCAATGAACCTTCTTTAGTAGTAAAGATCCTTCTCTTCTTCCTGCTTCGCCTTCTTCTCAGGTTCTCCCACGACTTCAGATACATGAGCTTGACCCCTTTGCTCTCTCTTATTGTTCTATTTGTTTGGACAATCCCTCTTAAAAGTGTCCAAATTCATTGCATCCAAAACATTGCACTTTGGACATGTCTTTCTTCTTGGACTTACCAAACTTTCCTTTCTTCAACTTCTTGACTCGGGCTAGAAAGGATTGAGATTGCTCATCAGATCCAATATCATCTTTGACCTTGATCCTTAATTCTTCTAATACGCATTGCACCCACAACTCATCAAAGGGAGTTGAATCCTTCTTGGAGTAGTTGCATGTTGCAAAGCTGTTCCATTATGTGGAAATGCATTCAATACACCAATGGTTACTTCTGAATCAATGATTGATTCCCGAAGTCCTTGCAGATAGTCTCTTAGTTGAGAGACTCTCATGAGGAAGGATGCCACATCCTCGTCCTTTGACATCTTCATTCTGTGCAAATTGTTTCTTAATGAAATTTATTGACCTGTTGTACTTAACAAATACAAATTTACTAACTTGTTATACATGGCCTTGGAAGTCTTCAAATTTGCAACAAATGGAACAAGAGAATCTTTAATGGATTCCACTATGATCCTTTGCGCCCTTACTTTTCCTTTCTTGTATTTTGGTAGTTCTTGTGTCTTATCTTTCTTAGGTTCAATAATTTCCCCAGTAACATATTCCATTACTTCTTGTTCTGTTAATATCAAGTCAATTCTTTTCTTCCATGCTAGATAGTTTGATGCCCCAACGAGCTTGTTGCTCTCTTTGTAGAAAGAACCCATATGACTTGAAGATTTAGGCATGATGTAATAATATGTTACTTACTTGATGACCAAAATTTTCCTTGATGATGTCTCCAACCTTCTTGATTCTTTCAAGACCTTTGGAGAGTTCTTGATGATGTCTTTGAAAGATAATCACTCGGATTCCTCCACCAACAACTTACAAGATTGATTCCTTACAAATAGTCTTCCTTTTTGTGAGATCGACACCCTCCTTGCGAGATTGATGTAGTTCAATGTCGAAAGCCTAGATTAGAATGGTTTTCTACCAACAAGCCTTTAACTAGATTCCTTTAGGAGACAATTTTGTAAGCTTCTTCTTTCAGGCTTCGAGAACTTCCTATCTTTTGATCAACGATCCTTTCTAGTCTCCTCTCCAGTGGCCTTCCTTGTTCACCTTAGCTATGATATGATGTTAGAAAATTTAGAGCGGCAACTATTATATCTTGTTTTCCTTAACCTTGATAATTTTTGTGAATCTTTAGTTATCTTCCTTGTCTTCTTTAGTACAATATCAAGAACAATAATAGTAACAAAAGAGGACACAGATATAGGCTCTAAGCTTGGGCAAAACCCCTCCAAGGTGAAAACCCAAAAACTCTTCTCTTCTTAGAATCTGCTTCAAATGAGATACAAAGACCCAATCTCTAGAACAACTCTTTCTCCTAGTACGAATTCGACCCTTACTCGATTTCTTCCTTTATTCTGCACCAAACTGCAACATCTTGCAACTTCGACCTTCCAGCTACAACATTGCTACTCGACCTGCAACTTCGACCCAACAACTTCGTCTTTGCAGCTTCTTGGAAACCCTAATATAGCCTCATCTTGAGACCTACTTAGGCCAAGACAACTCTCCCAAGGTCAACGAGGTCAAGATAAGGGTTTTCGCTCTTCCAACGACCATATTTTGCACTTTGTCCTACTGTAACTCAGACCCACAACTTTGGCCTATTTTTGCAACCAAGAAACCCTATAATTTTGCACGTGTGAGAGGGATAGAGCCCCTTCAACTTCATCCTTCCAGCTTTTTTTAGACTTCACTCTCCTTATTCTGCCTTTCTTAGCTACAGATCAAACTCTTTCTTGTAGATCAAACTTGTGTGTGAGTGTGTGTCAAATGAAGTCCAATTGCTCCTTTATATAACCTTCTCAAGGGGTCGAATTCCATCCATTAGGCCGACTTGATGATTCCAGGGCTGACTTGTACTTTTGGAGATTCTAGGACTTTCTAGACTAAAAAATAATTCTTTTTACAATTACAAATTGCCTGGAAGGGTGTTATAAACATGATGTTGACCCCATTGACTCATGACAATAAATCCTAAGATCTAACAAATCCTAGAAGCACGAAGAACATGCTTTTACCTAGAAGACCATCAATAATGAGCATGAAACCCTTGCTTTAATAATAATAATTTTCTTTCTTCTTTTCTTGTTTGTTACATAGGATACATATTGAAATGAGTACAACAATTATGAAGACTGAAACTAGTTACATTTCTCAATAATGTGCCATATGCAATTGTGAATATTTTAGGACTTTGACTTATTTGAATGTCATGCTGTTCCCGACCATTAGATGCATCAAGCTTCTTCCTTATTCCTTTTCGATTTCTTCCATGTGGAATCTTGACACTACTTATCACTAATGATTTATCTTTTATATCCCTTTTTCTTTTCTGCCTTTTACAGGATGATGCAACCAATGTATAACTTTCTGCCTGATCTTGAAAATGTTTTGATGAAAGGTTTGAAGTATCCAAGATTTTTGTGACATGCCTTTCTTCATCCTGCAACTGTTTTGTCAAGGATGGTGGCTTAAACCCACAAGTATTAAGATTATGATCGATCCTTTGATAACTTATATCCTGATTGATCTCTTGATTCTCCCCATTTTCCAAAATTTTTAATGGGATAAGTGACCTCTTCATGATATGGCTTTGGCGGATTGGGATGCTCATGATATGTTGAAATTTCTTTATTCTTTTCCCATTCATCATTTGGACTTGGTTGAAACTTTTGTACCTATAATCTTTTCATTTCTTCCAACCTAATCTGCAGGGCACTTATTTGATTAGAATGATTAACCTCAATTGTACTAATTTCCTTTGCATGAGCAACCTCCATAGTCTTTATTAACTGTACTTTTTTTGCTTCCATTGTAACCAAATGGTTTTGAACAATCATCTGATTAGAATGATTAACCTCCATGGTTTGCTTTAGAATGAAAGCATGTTTTGCTTTCATGACCATCAAACAATATTCATTAAACTCATTTCTTTGTCATGATTTGCTTCCATGGACTCTATCCTGTTCTAAAGATTGATTTGACTAGCTACCAGGACAGTTATCTCCTTGACGTGATCTGCTATTAATTTTGTTTGATTAAGTTCCATGTTTTGGATTAGTTGTTTGTAGTTCATTTCCATGTTCTTAACGAGTTCAACTTGGTTGACCTCCATATTCTTAATTACCTGTGCTTGGTTGAGTTGGATATCCTTAACCATTTGAGTTAATTCCTTGATAATATTGCTTTCAACCTCTTCAATTTCTTTCACTTCAACTTTCGCTTTGACCTTTCTTTTATCTCCATACTTTTCTTCAAAGACATCAATGATTGATTCTAGAGAATTGAAACTGTTAGCAGGTAAGTCCGTGAACGAATCTAGGGCATCACCATCTAATGAGAGGACGAAAAGTCTCATTTTAATGTCTTCCTGGTTATTATCACGACACCAATTGCTCACACAAAGGTTGAAATTGTGGGAAAATCAAGAGACTTATGTATTACAAATGATTTTCCTTAACTTGATAATTACTTGTGATATATGTGGGCCTTTTATTACTCTTATTAGTTCTTGTTCATCAAGCAATTACCAAAACAATGGAGATTACAAAAAGACAAAGTACACAAGATGTAGACTCCAAGCTAGGGAAAAAGCCCTCTAAGGGGAAAACCCATAAATAATGCTTCTCTTCTTATTATAGAATCTTCTTACAATGAGACTTCCAAGACCCAATGACCAAAGCCCAAGATCCACCCCAACACCAAGTCAGCGCCCCAACAAAGTCTTCTTTAAGGCAACTTCCAAACTTTGACCTACTGCAACTTCATCCTAGATTTTTGGCCTTGCAATTGTACTTGAAAATTTCAGCCATGCAATTTCAGCTTCCTGCAACTGGCAGCAAAAAAACCCTAACTTCACACATGTGGAGAGATATAGATGATCCCAAGACACTTACAATTATTTTCTTTTTCTTTTCCAACTCTTTTTCTCCTTCGCTATTGCAGATTGAACTTTTGTTAGATATGTGTCTCAAATGAGGTCGAACTCATTGTATTTATAGCCTTCTTAGGGTGTCGAATAACATTGAATAGCCCTCCCTTAGGCTGACTTGTCCTTGACTGGGGTCGACTTGGTCTTCGAGGAATAAATGGATTTTGCTTGACAAAATATATATTTTCCTTTGTTACAATGAGTCTGAATGGGACTATAATACGTCACATAAATTCTTCTTTGCACTAGAAAGACCTAGAAAGACCTAGAAGCACAGAGAACATGCTTTTGACCTAGACTTGAGCACGAAACCCATGCTTTTCATAAAATATAAATTTTCTTTTCTTTCTTTTTCTTTCGTTTGACGAAGTATATAGTGTGATGATTACAAATAGGTCATTATGAAGATCGAAACTAGTTACAATTATCAACAGTCCCTCTTCACTAGGGAGGTATTCATAATCCCATCGTATGGTACAAGGAATCTCATCCTTGAAGCATTCTCATAAGAAGAATCAATTGATAAGCCATCTTTGTCAATCATCTATATTATTACAAACTTTGTCCTTGAAGGCCTTACCTATACAAGCTCAACTTCATTTGTGAGCATTATGCTGGGAGGCTTTACATGAGCTGCTACACTACCTCTAAGGCGCATACCCCATCCAAATGTTTAACGGGTATGTCCCTTTAGGACTATTCTTATCTTGGATTTCTGATCCTGTATCCTCAAAGAATATCGATCCTCTTTGACTACTTTTAACTTGGATGCCCTACCTCATCCTCAAAGAGTATCAATCAACAACTTCTTTTCCTGGATGCTACAATCCATAAGAAGTTCCAATCTCAGATGCTTATCCAGTGCTCTAGACTCCATTCTTTCTTTATGGCCTTCATTAATACTTACGACTATCAGTCCTGGTCTAGTGCACGACCCATAAAGATAACAACTATCCAACATCACTTCCTCTTAATTAGGGAGGAGATATCCACCAAACCAAGCTTACCTCTCAGGTACTCAAGCTTCTTGTTTGGTAATGCTTTAGTCAGAATATCTGCTACTTGTTCATCTGTAGGTAGATAGTGCAGCTTCACGACTCCATCTTGTACGAAGCTTCTAACGTAGTGGTACTTATTATTTATATGCTTCGTCCTAGCATGAAACACCGAGTCTTCTGTCAGTCTTATGCAACTTTCATTATCATAATGTATCCATGTAGGGCTAAGCGGTCCTTCGAACAAATCTGATAGTAACTTCCTAAGCCAAACTGCCTCCTGATAGACTTCGCTTGCATTAACGTACTCAGCTTCAACACTACTCAAAGCACCTGTATCTAGCTTTCTTCTCATCCATGAGACAATGGAAGATCCTAGGCTGAAGCGTGCATCTGTTGTGCTTCTTCCATTTGTGTCATTTCCACCCCAATATGAATCTGTATATCCCACGAGTTGGATTTCATTACCAATATATTAGAGGCCATGATGTATGGTTCCACACAAATATCCTAGGATATGCTTGGCTGCAATCCAATGATCATGTTTTGGCTCCATCTGAAACTGAATTTGGACATTTATTACAAAACAAATATCGGGTCTTGTATTTACTAGATACATTAAGGACCTAATCAATTGTTTGTAGCAAGTAGGATCCACCAGACTAGAATATGAACTCCTCAACTTCTTTAGATTGGTAATCATAGGAGTCATCATAGGCTTGCTATATATGTTGCCAGGAAACGTGGGGACGCGAAGGAGCACAGGTGAGTCATTTTTTGAAACTGGGTGGGTGGGTTCGTCGGGGGTGTCTATATATATATATATATATATTATTTTATCAATTATAATATATATGAATTTGTATATTTTCCAACTTTAAACAATAAAACTAAAATATTTATGATTTAAACTTTAAAGATTTAAACATTCACATCATTGAACATTTAACGTTTACATTGAAATTTCAAAATTTCTAGTTTGATATCAAGTGCAAATTGGAGTTTACACATACTTGTAAATCTGGCCCAAAGCCATTTTCGCCCAAAACTCTAGTAGGGAAAGAGAAGGCCAAAAGTCACATTCTCAGCAAAAAATGTAAAAGAAACATAGTTAAAAGAGTAATTAGAAACACAAGTGATGTCGGTTGGCCATGATAGAATGTGGAGATTACAGTAAAAAAAGAAGAGTTTGGAATCACAGTATATGGTAGTAGATTGTTTATTGTGGTCACTTCAAGATTCTAATACTCGTCATAAGGAAGCTTTCCTGTCTTTGACATCATGGGTTGATTTACAATTTAGAATTATATTTTAATTCACTAATTTTGTTATGCAAACAATGAAGTTTGAACACATAAATTAGAATTAATTCATGTCGCATGGTGAATCTTCAAGAGCTACTTGTGAACAATGTTTTAAAACTCCGACTCACGTTCAGAACCGGCCGAGGGTCGACTCTGACTCGGACTTTGACTCGCTATCACTCGGCCTAGTTGATTTCAATGACTCGGTCGTTGTAAAAAATACATTAAATATTTATTTTTTTATGCAAAAACATATTTTTAAAGATTCTCATTCTTGTTTCCAAACTCATAGCATTAGAATATATAGAGAAGACAACATATGATCAAAGTATGCTCATGAATATATCTATTATATCAAAATGGCACCCAATGCACTGTCCAATACATGTAATATATAGAGATTAGAACAAAAACACATAACCAAGGAGGCTCTAAATGGCCTCTACAACAAAACATCACTAGTCACTACTGCTAAACAAGGAAAGATCATTCAAACTCTAAATCAGAGTCAGACGTGGGAACCCATGGCTCCTCCTCACTATTGCTCCAAAAACCAACTCCAACTCTTCACAAACTCCTCACAAATGGTCACACAAATGTAATGAGATCACTGTGAGTAAATGTGAGGGGGTTGGGTCACTTTTATAAGCTTGGGAGAGGGGTAGAGGCATTAAGAAAAAAACCAAAAAAAATTGAGTTTGAAGTCTGAGTTGCCGCCTTTTTTCCCTACAGACTAGCTCAGTCGGTTTAAGTAAGGGCTCGGCTGAACCGGCTAGTCCATTACCGAATAGGCCAGTCCGTTAGCGAACCGACCGAATCGGTGTCCGGCTCTGCCGGTTCGCTAACGGACTGTCCACCAGACTGATTTTTGTATCGAGCCAACCCGGGCAGGGGTCCGGTGCGGTCGGCTCTGTCGATTCCAAATCAGTTCGGCTGGTTTTTAATACACTGCCTGTGAATCTTCAAACCGGGATTGCATCTCTTTGGATTGTGTGTGTGGGAATCTCTAGTCACCTACACACACACCAACGAATGGCCCAAACACACCAGGGAATGCTCCCCGTCTCAATAGTCGAACCAAATACCTGTTGTCTCAAACAAAATGTCGCTGTCGAAGATTGAAATTTCGTCGTTGAAGAGTGAAGCAATTTTAGGTTTTATGAGTTATGTATTCACGTTTTGACTTTCCTCTTCTTTTTTTTCTTCTTATTTTGTTTATTTGAATTTTTATTTCAAAAATCGTTCATCAAATAACCCTAAAGAACCCAATTTTGGGGTTCTAAGTACCCTAAACGTTAAACATACGCAATTTTTTTTAACGAAGAACTCGGTTCTTGGTTGCCAATCCCGTTTCTTATGTGTTCTTTTCAGAAGAACCCGTACCCGAATCCGATTGTTGGGGACGAGAACCCAGGAAAGGTTCAAGAATCCCACCCTCGTGTTCGCGAACCCGTGCAACATAAATTGCTATATATCATGCCAAATTTTTGAAGAATCTTGATCACATATTTACCTCGACCAAGATATATTTTACTTCACTTTTTCCAAACTTCTAGTTCCAAGTAGTAATGCATAATCCCAAGACCCTTCATATCAAACTTGACTGCTAACTGATTCTTGCATTCTTGAATTCGATGCTCTACACCTGTGACAAGTAGATCATCGAAATACAAGAGTATGATGATTGGTTCAACCTGGACCATCATGATTTATAAGTTAGGATGTGCAGAATTGTTGGTAAAATTAATGTGGAAAAATTCGACCTCGGGAATAGATCAACAAGGGCTCGGAAATTGAAATAGTCATTAAAGCTCGGAGGTTTTTGAAAAAATCGGCAAAAACTCGTCAAAATTAAAAAAATAGAAAATATTCATTTTTATTTATTTTTTTAAATCTTAAGTAATCACAACATCAAATAAATGCATTTCCACATAAATATGAAAATAAAGCTAATATATAATATGTATAAGAAGTATAGTGCTACATCACATATCAAAATAGTGAATCAAGTCTGTAATCTTGAGTCTTGACCTAGTCTCAACTCTCAAGAGTCAAAATACCAACAAAAAAGTAATAAATGTATATCATGATTCATCATCACGAGTCATCTACATGTCATAAAGTAATCAGTCACTGAGATCATACGCCCCTTTTATGAGAATAGGGAATGGCTCTGCCTTTTCCTTTAGAGGAAGAAGGCCATGCCCATGGGGCTACAAATGGACTCTGTCGTCCTCTAGAAGCATAAAAAGGAGGTGGCCTCTGTCCTCTGTTGCTACCCATCCTAGATGGTGTCACGTCATCCTCCTCCTCCTCCTGAGAGAGATATTAAAATACATACTTTGCAGCAGCAAATCGGCACCCTGATTCTCTCACGTTGAGCAATGGAAAAATCTCCAAATCCACACCACAAAACTAGTAAATCTCCACCTCTTGGGCAATGGCAAACACCTCCTCCCTACAAAGGGACGAATGGCAGAAAGAAGATGAGTGAAATTTTCGGCCCTTCCCTTTACTTATGTGTAGCCTGGACGAGCTTCATGATTTTTTCAATCGACTCCCAATAAAATCATGACTTTTTCGATAAAATCCCAAATTTTTCATTTTCCAAAAATTGCCAAAAAATCGGCCGATGAAATCGGCTAGCTGAAAAAGTCAAACTTTGCCGATTTTATCGCAACTTTTTCCACACCGTAAAACAAATTCTCAACATGTATGCATTCATTCTTGCTTACCAATCTCTAGGTGCTTGCTTTAAGCCATATAGAGATTTCTTCAACCTGCAGACATGAGTCTCCCTTTGATTTATTTGAAATCCTTGAGGTTGCTCAATGTAAACCTCTTCATCAATAGTTCCATTCAGAAATGCTGTGTTAACATCCATTTGATGGGTGGCCCATCCCATAGTAGCAGCCAAAGAAACAAGCGATCTTATTGTCATATATCTAGCTGTAGGAGCAAAGGTTTCTTCGTAATCAATACCCTCTTTCTGTGAGAAGCCTCTTGCTACAAACCTAGCTTTGTATTTATCAATTCTCCCATCCGCAACGTGCTTTATCTTGTAAATCGATTTTGAAGTGACTATAGATTTGTCACTTGGCCTAGGGACGTTTTGCTAGACGTCATTCTTCATGATTGATTGATATTCCACCTGCATGTCATTCTTCCACTCTTGATTTAAGCCATATAGAGCTTTCTTCAACTTGCAGACCTGAGTCTCCCTCTGATTTATTTCAAATCCTTGAGGCTACTTAATGTAAACCTCTTCATCAATAGTCCCATTCAGAAATGTTGTCTTAACATCCATTTGATGAATGTTCCATCCCATAGTAGTAGCCAAAGAAACAAGCGATCTTATTGTTGTATATCTAGCTGTACGAGCGATGGTTTCTTCATAATCAATACTTTCTTTTTGTGAAAAGCCTCTTGCCAAAAACCTAGCTTTGTATTTATCAGTGCTCCCATTCACAATGTGCTTTATCTTGTAAATCCATTTTGAAGTGAATATAGATCTGTCACTTGGCCTAGGGACAATTTCCTAGATATTTTTCTTCATGATTGATTGTTATTCCTCCTGCATTGCATTCCTCCACTCTTGATGTTTAGCCGCATCTTCATAGGAGGAAGGTTCCGTTTCAACGAGTTTGTCATATATGCAACATACCCAAAATACCTCTTGGTCTTTTGCTTTCTCTGAAGGCCCCCTTAGCTATGTGTCCTTTTGCTTCTTGTAGAGTAGCTCTCAACCAAGCAGGCCTCTTTCAAATTTCTGGAACAATTACTTGTCGCACAGGTTCACTTGTATCTTCAACATCTTCTTGAGTAGATGTCTCATCTTGACCATCATTGTCCCTTGAGATATGCTCAAATATAGGTATCTCTTCTTCATCAGAGTCAACTGGAATATCTTTGATTTTTGGTAAGCTATACTTTTATCAAAGATGACATCCCTACTTACTTCAATTTGATGATCCTCCTTAACATAGATTTTGTATGCCTTGATGAAGCATTATACCCAACAAAGATGCCCTTTAGACTAGTAGGATCCAACTTCTTTCTCTTGTCCTTGGGTATATAAAATATACACAGGACACCCAAATATTTGAATATGATCCACACTTGGCTTCTTTCCTCTAAATGCTTCTTCCATATTCATGATGTTGAGAATCTTGTGAGGACTTTGGTTCTGCAAGTAAACAACTGTCACACATGTTTCTCCCCATAGGAATTGAGGGAGATCTTGATCATGTAGCATGGCCTTGACACATTCTTCAATTGTTCCATTCTTCCTTTGAGCCACACCATTCTATTCAATATTATAAGGAACAATTAACTCCATCTTAATCCCTGCTTCCCTGCAGAATGCTATTAGTTCTTTGGAGGTGTATTCTCCATGATTGTCATATCTCAGAGTCTTGATCTTTCTTTTGGTCAGATCCTCCACTTCATTCCTGAATTCTTGAAACTTCTCGAATACCTCATCCTTGTTCTTGAGGAGGTAACCAAGTTTTCCTTGAGAGATCATCAATGAAGGTCACATAATATTGATGCCCACCGAGAGATTTCATTACCATAAGTCCACATACATATGAGTTTATGGGATCTAAAACTTCCTTATATCTTGTATTACTTCTTGCAAATGGCTTCTTCACGTTCTTGCCTAGAGCACATCCCTTACAGGTCCCTCCATAATATTCCTTTAATTCAGGGATGCCATTGACCATTTGACTTAGATATGGAAAAAGCTTATAGTGAAGGTGCCCATACCTTCGATGCCATAGTTCAGAAGGGCTTACATCCAACTAGACTAGGGCTTGAGATAGAGGTGTAAAAAGTCTATATAATGTCCCCTCATGAATCCCAATAACCCTAACATTATCAATACTAGATCCCTTACCCCAAACCAAATCCTTTGCATCAACAAAAACTATTTTATCACTCTTGTCCTCTAAACAAGAAATAGAAAGTGAATTTTTCTTCAAACTTGGAACATATAAAATTGTTGAGGTGAATACTTCCACCAGATTCAAGCTCCAATGAAGTAGATCTAATCCCTTTCACTGGATAGCTCTTCTTGTTTCCAAGTTCGATTGAGTGAGAGGAGGTTCCTTTTGACAAGGTATGAAGTTGATTGCATTCTCCTATCATGTGTCTCGAAGCACCACTATCAATAACCCATACATTCTCGTCCTTGAAGTGCCGGATAAAGCGAAGAACAAACTTCCATCTGTCTCGAAGCACCACTATCAATAACCCATACATTCTCGTCCTTGAAGTGCCGGATAAAGCACAGAACAAACTTCCATCTATTACTTCCTTCGCTAGCTTGGAGATGATCTTCAATATGCAATCCTTGATAGATGTACTAAGATTCTCAAGAAACTTGAAACCCTTTCTTATAATCCTTGCCATAGTGCCAACTAAGATGCGATCTTCAGTCTCCTTCTTGTACCTTATCTTTGAAACCATGTTGGAACATCAGGAGCCTTATGTATTACAAATGATTTTCCTTACTCGATTACTTTTATTAGTTCTTGTTCATCAAGCAATTACCAAAACAATGAAGATCACAACAAGACAAAGTACACACGATATAGGCTCCAAGCTAGGGCAAAACCTCTCCAAGGGGAAAACTCAGAAAGAATGCTTCTCTTCGTATAGAATCATCTTACAATGAGACTTCCAAGACACAAAGACCAAAGCCCAAGGTCCTCCCCAACACCAAGTCATCTCCCCAACAAAGTCTTCTTCAAGGCAACTTCCAAGCTTTGACCTACTGTAACTTCGTCCCAAATTTTTGGCCTTGCAATTGCACTTCAGAATTTCGGCCCTGCAATTTCGGCCTCGTGCAACTGGTAGGAACAAAACCCTAACTTCGCAAGTTTGGAGAGAGAAAGATGATCCCAAGATACTTCGAGTTCTTTTCTTCATCCTTCCATCTCTTTTTCTCCTTCTCTATTGCAGATCAAACTTGTGTGAGATGGGTGTCTCAAATGAGGTCGAGCTCCCTGTATTTATAAGCTTCTTGAGGGGTCGAATAACCCTCCCTTAGGCCGACTTTGTTTTCGAGGAATAAATTGCTTTTTATTGACAAAATAAATAATTTCCTTTGTTACAATGAGTCTGAATGAGACTATAATACATGACATAAATTCTTCTTTGTCCTAGAAAGACCTAGAAGCACGAAGAACATGCTTTTGACCTAGACTTGAGCATGAAACCCATGCTTCTGTTAAAATATAAATTTTCTTTTCTTTCTTTTTCCTTCTTTATACAAAGTATACAATGTCATGATTACAAATAGGTCATTATGAAGACCAAAACTAGTTACAATTTCCAATAGATATTCCTAAGGTGAGTTTCGGTATTAACGACATTGTTACCTAGCAAAATAGGCAACTCGTCCTAGTCTTCATCCGAAATAAAATTTGGAAAGCCATTAATGTTAGTAAAATCATAAGGGGCAAACAAGTCATTCATGATGTCTTGCCCACTTGACCTTGAAAGATCAAATGGATATCAAAGGGAGACTCCTGTCCAAGATTAGGAAGAAGTCTACAAGAAGAGGGCTTCAAGTAGAAATACTTGCATAAAATGAACAAGTGGAGTCGCCACATGAACAGGAATCTAAATCTAAAATTCCAAAATGCAAAAACCAAAATGTTAGTTGGAAAACTGAGTCAAAGAAAACTTATCACTGAAAACGGCGGCAAAAAATGTTGTCGCCTAAGATGTACACCTAAGTGTGGGAAGAGTTTTCAATCACAGAAGATATAATCTTTATGGTGTGATGCTCAGAGCAGGGGCTGTCACCTTTTTTTTTCCTCGAGAAAAAAGCGTAATTTTATTTACTGCAGGTGAGTTATAAAATTACAATGAGAATAACACATTGTTGTGTGTTCTGAAAGACAAACCCTGTAGTTTGTTTACAGTGACAGATACATAGTGAGAAACTATGCATGGTCCAGAAGCTGATAAAAGACAAAAAATACATTGCGCTGCTTATAGACTTTCTCACAGCGTACCTCTGCCAATAGAGAAAAGATATAACAGATCTGTTAATGTTACAGATGCACGTTCAGTCAGAGACAGAGCCAGCGAAAACACCCTACATATGTAGGCAGATCCTAATATGCACAAACACAGCGCTGCTTATAGACTTTCCCACAACGTACCTCTGCCAATAGAGAAAAGATAAAACAGTTATGTTAATGGTACAGAAGCACGTTCAGTCAGAGACAGAGCCAGCGAAATCACCCTTCAATAAAAACAGAGCCAGCGAAAACACCCTTCGGAATGTAACCAAGAATAGTTAAGTGACCAGGGAACCCGTTCACGCCAGAGACACTGTGACCAGCCCACAGAAGAAAACCTTCTATGTGAAGTCCAGCAACAAAAACGCACTCTCCAAGCACAAAAGAACAGAGAATGCACATTTACTGTCAAACTGTCAAAGAAAAATTGTGAAGCCAGTCATGAGACTTCGACCCACAGCAATCTGTCAAGCTGTCCACTGAAACTGTCCATGAAAGTCAAAGAAAGTTTTTGAAACCAGATGAGACTTCGACCCACTGCAATCTGTCAAAACTGTCCATTGTAAAACTGTCCATCGCCCTTTTGAAAGGGATCTCAAGACATTTTGTAGTCCAACCATCAGATGAAGAAATGCCCACCCTTCCTCAAAAAAACTGTAAAGTCTGCACACTGAGAGGATGAAAACAGTAGACAAAGGACAGGCCATAGCAAAGTCCGGTAGCCACTAATCGAATAAAGATGAAATTTAGAAATAATGGGGCTCTTTTCCCCTCCCGCTATGTTCTTTGACCTCCGGATACCTTCATCCAACAGCCCCCTCTTGGAAAACGATCGCCTTCTGGTGTTCACCTGGAATATAAACGCCGCGAGAAAGAGCAAAGGAACGGTCACTCAATAGACCGAACGATTTTTGTAAAGATGAACTACACGGATACGCCTTTGCTTTGTCCGGTTTATCACGTTCGAGTCCCCAAAAACGACCATTGAGCACTGCAACCTTTCTCCCATAGCGAAACGGGTAGAAAGATCTTGAAGCTCGGTTTAACGAAGTGTTGTTCGCCCACCAGCCCTGGAAGATCTCGTACCCGGTGTGAATCCGAGGAAGAAACCACTTCGAATGAAACTCCCCAGGGTGCCTGCCGCCGCTCCATCAAAAAAACTGACCTCCTCCTATCGATCTCCAACACAGGGATCTCCCTGCGGTTGGCAACACGAATGAATAGAAGCGTTACGAGAGCACAGTCATGGCACCAACAATCTCAGGTGTACTAACAGAACCATCAAAAAGAAGCCGGTTACGAGCCAACCAACAACCCCATATAACGAGAAGAGGCAGTGCTTTTAAGTTCAGCTCAGCAGTAGACACCCACCACGATTCCCAGGCATGAGAGACAGAAATGCCCTCCCATCTGCACCGGAAACCCAATAGCCTGGAACACTCCAACCAAATACCTTTAATGAAAGGACAGCTGAGGAAAAGATGATTAACTGATTCAACATCTGATTTGCACAAGCAGCACCATCCAGGGCCCTGAAAGCATCTGTTTTGCAACACATCCCAAGTAGGGACTTTATTTTCAAGGACACACCACATAAAAAGGCGAGTCTTAGGAGGACAGTTCAATTTCCAGAGATTCTTCCACCACCACCGCACCTCACCCAAAACATCCCCCTCACTAAGCTTTTGGTAGCCGGCCCGGGGGGAATATATCCCCGAAGTGTCAAAATCCCAAGCGATCTTATCATCCCTGTCCGAGAGCACAAGATGAGCCTGTTTTAGAGCACGAATATATACCGCCAGAGCCCTCTCATCAAAAACCTCCAGCCCAAGGGAAGAAGCCTGTAACCAAGATTGGATGCCCAACCTTCTCCGAACCGGATCAGCAAGATGGAAGAGAAAAGTAATCCCCTGCTGCCTTAAAGCCTCAACCGTGCGCCTAGGAAGGAGGTGCTGAAGAGAACTACCCATCCACGGATCCTCACCCACCCGTAGCTTCCTACCATTTCCCACATCCCAAGCCAGACTAGATTCCAAAATGTGAAAAGATTTAACAAGTGCCTTCCAAATCACCGATCCCCTAGCAAAGGTTTTCCCAGGAGACCTTATCCAATCCACAATGGAGAAAGGAGCAATATATTTGTGAGATATCACCTGAGTCCAAAGGCTGTCACCATTGATGAGCCTCCAGCCACCCTTAGCAGCAAGGGCCTGAGAAAAAAGGAAGATATTTTTCAGACCCCAACCACCCAACGCTTTTGGAATAGCAATTTTCTCCCACCGAACCCAAGGGGTCACCAAAGAATCCTGTTTTCCACTCCACAGGAATCTGAAGCAAATCCTCCTGGCAGCCTCCAAAATACCCTTGGGAATCCAAGACAAAGACAACCAATACACCGGAACAGCCTCCAAAACCGACTTAAGTAGAGTCAACCGCCCAGCTTGAGATAACCATTTGTGAGACCAAACTTTTAATCGTTTTTCCAGCAACCAGTTCCAGTCAGTTTTCCTATAATCATTGGGTTTTAAATGGAAACCCAAGTAATTCAGGCCAGCATCCAAACCAACAACATTATATGGGAAGATCCGCGAGAACTCACGTCTCTCCTCATCCCTCAATGAATGAGTAGAGATAGAAGACTTCCCAGCATTTACTTCCATACCCGTAGCTTTGCCAAACAAATCCAAAATCTCACCAATCGTAATAGCATCACGAACCGACCCAGAACAGAAAATTAAAACATCGTCAACAAAAAGAAGGTGAGAGATGAAAAGGTTTGGAGCAACTTGAATGCCCTTCAAAGTACCTTGTCTCTTTGCCACATGAAGAGCTCTACTCAAACCTTCAGCAACCAGTAAAAATAAAAGGGGAGAAAGGGGGTAGCCCTGGCGCAGCCCTCTTTCAGCATGAAAAAAAGGGGATGCAGCCCCATTGAGCAGAACAGAAAAGGAAACGGTTGTAATACAGCTCATAATCCATCGTATGAAACCGATACCAAACCCAAGGTGAGTAAGAAGCATACGAATATATAACCAGCTTACCCGGTCATATGCTTTGGATAGGTCTATTTTCAGCACAGTCCCTTTGAGGTTCTTGGTCTTCATGCTGTGGAGAGCCTCTTGAGCGGTCTCGATTGCTTCATGAATTTGACGACCTTCCAAGAAACCAAATTGTTCACCGGAGATGTGAGTAGACAGGATGCCTTTGAGTCTTCTCGCAACCACCTTGGCTATCACTTTATAGATACAGTTGCACAAAGAGATTGGACGGAAGTCAGCCAGAGAAAGAGGGTTATCCACCTTCGGAATAAGAGCTATGAATGTGGAATTGAAGCAAGCAGGAATCCGACCAGAAATCCTGGTGTCCTCCACTACTTTCAGCAAATCAGTCCCTAAAATGTCATAAAGAGCCAAGAAGAATTCAACTGACCACCCATCTGGCCCAGGACTTTTGTCTTTTTGGAAGCTTTGAAGAACCTCCTTTAGTTCTTTTTCAGAGACCTCCGCCATCAAAGGTCTGTTATCAGCCTCCTCCACAAACCTCGGAAAATATTGAGCAACTCTTATCACTTCCGCTAGTGAAGCATGAGCTGGGGCCTTAAAAAGGTCCTTGAAGTGATCAACCCCCAATCTAGCTTTGGCCTCAAAAGAAGTATGCTCAATGCCCTGACCATCTCTTAACGTCCAAATAGTATTAGCTGCCTTCCGGCCGCGAGCATATGCATGAAAAAATTTTGTATTCTCATCCCCACTAGCCAGCCAAGTGGCCCTACTCTTCAACCTCCAAGATTCCTCCTTATCCATAAGAAGGGAGTTCCTTCTTTTTTCAAGTGAGACAAGTGTGTCTTTTTCACCTTGGGATTGATAGCCACCCCCAATGCCCTCATATATCAATCGGAGATCCTCTTCCACCTGTTTCAACTCCACATCCTCCCTCTGTCTCTTAGCAGTCGACCAAACTTTCACAGCAACCTTAATACGCTTTAAATTTTCATCAAATTGGAAGGCAGCAGAAAGAGGACTTTCCACCCTAAAAGGAATTCAGCAATCAAGAACTAAAGCTTTGAAGGAATCATCCCTGAGCCAAATTTTGTTGAACTTTAAAGGGCTAGGGGGCTGCCTAGGCCCGATCTTTAGCTCAAGAAAGATAGGAAAATGATCAGAAGCACCCCCACTGCCAATCCACTGCCTAATCATAAAAGGCCTGTCCACAATCTGCTCAGCCACCAGAAAACAATCTAGTCTCTTTGCTATTCTGTCTTCAGCACATCTATTATTCCTCCAAGTAGGTTTCAGCTTGATGGGCTCAATGTCCAACAAGTGATTCTCCTCCAATTTTTGAGTGGAAAAACCAGTCAAAGAATCGATATGTGCATGAGGTCCCCATACCTCTGACTGGCCCAAAGAAAAATTCAAATCTCCACCTAAAATTACTGAGTCTCTCTTGATTAAAGAGTTATTCAGGAGGGAGTCCCAAAAAGGGATACGGTCCTGATAAGGGCCATAAATATTAAAGAGATTGAAAGCTTCACCAAGCTCCAGTGACAGGAAATTTATTCCCAGGACCGACTCCATACCCCAGAGAGTTTGTGATTTGACTGTTTTTTCATTCCACCCGATGGCCAAACCACCCGACCTCCCTCTAGCATCCAAAGACTCAAAAGTCCAGCCAGGCAGCCAACCCTCCAGTCTAGCTTTGACCACCAACCCAGCACCTAAAGTCTCTTGTAGCAGAATGATATCAGGACATTCCAGAAAGATAATTCTCCGGAAAGCAGCTTTCTTTTGGGGACCTGCCAAGCCCCTGCAATTAAATGACATTATCTTCATTAAACACCCGGCTTCAGGGAATGGCTTGCTCTAAGCGCCCTGTCAATCGAAATCTGCCTCCCATCATGAACATCCAACATAGCTCGATCCTGTGCTTTTGCCAAAAAAGAGATCCTACCCCTGCCCCGAGCAGAAGGGGATTTTCCCTTCCCAAACCCACCAGCACCTTTTTTGGCACTAGATCTCAGGTTATATCCAGAGACCAAAGAGGCTGTATTAACTCTGTTTAAGCTCTCTTCTAGACAAGCTAAGGGGTGTAGTCCCTAAAGATGATGATGGAAGGAAATCTTGTTTAAATAACAATCTCTAGGAGACCAAGCGCAAGGCAATTATTATGAATGTGACTTGATTAATTGGAGCAAGTTTAAATATTTATGAGCAATGTGAAGGATAGATTCGTTTCAGATCAATATGGCATTAAACATGATGAAATGTGATAGACCAGTGCCTTATAAACAATGCTCAAATACAAATCGAGATACTTGCAAAAGTAAATTGATATTTCAAGTCACATTAACAAAAATGCTGCAAGACAAGTGTTAGTATGGAAGATATTGCAATATGAGCAGAGAAATATAACTTGCAAGATAAATGAAACTTATACTATTAAAGAGATGCTCAGAAAGGACAGATCAATATCATAAACAAATGAGCCAGTAATTAAAACTGACAAGTACAAGAGCAGTAATGTAATATTGCAAGTAAAGATAAAATGCTCACAATTCAACTTGATGCAAAATGAGATGATGTTAGAATGAATGCAAGACTAAACTAGGTGTAATGCAAGGATCTTGGCTAGGCATAGTCTTGAAACTCGATGATTAAATCCCTGCAAAACCACAATGTTAATCCTCAAAGAACCTCGCACCAGGGAGAGAAAGACTCACGGCCTAGAGAAAAAAAATATGCCTAAAAATGCTTATGGCCCAGGAGAAGAAAACTCAGAAATTTATTAAAATTCAAATTAATTTTTATTAAATGTTTTAAGGTGAATTTCTTAAGGTTTCAGGCTGTAAACTTTTCCCAAAAAAAATCTTACTGAAATCCTCCTTAGAGAGATTTTCGCACAGGTGAAAGGAGGCTCCTTAGGAGCTTACGACCTTGAGGAAAAATGGCTGATAATCTATGTGGCTTCCCGAAGAAATTTCACAATTGAATCAGGCCTTCATAATCGAGTTCATTGCCAGAAGTTTTTTGATGAAAACTAAGTTTAAACATTGAAGCTCTTGCAAACAATTTCAAGGAGAAAACTCCTTCAAAAAGTGATTTAAATTCTCTGCAAAAAATGAAAGATTAGTGCATTAATATACAGGATCAGAATCAAGCCTCCTTAGAGGATCAGAGCTAGAATCATTGCGGCCTTCTAAAAAAATTTGCAAATAAATTATGGAAGCCACAAAACATGAAACCCTTCAACTGATCCAAATTCTCTGCAAAACGAAACCAAAGTCAATGCAAGAATTTTTAATGGAGATTAAATTCTCAAAGTCTGAGGTTATGCTAATTTGAGGCCAAGAACTGCTTGCAGCTTAGCAAAATAGTCTGCAAATAATTTATAACACCCCAAGACAAGATGTATATAAAAAATTCAACCTTTTGGAGGTGAGGAAAAGCTTGCAGTTCTCAATTTTTTTTGTTTTTTGTTTTCTTTTGTTTCAAGTCTGCAAAATGAAACCCCAGGTCAGAAACCCTTAGAAAATTCTTTTCAAAATTTTTATAATGACTAAATTTCGATTTTGATTCTAAAAGAGCCTAAAAACCCTTGCGGCCTGCCTAAAAATTTGACAATTAAATTTAAAACCACAAGTAAAATTCAGAATTTAAAAGCCGCAAGGAGTTTAAAGAAGGAGTTTCTTCTCCACAGCCTATGAAAAAAAATGCAGAAAGGAATAATATATACAAGAAAAAAAAATTGTGCACAAAAGGTTTAGTAGATATATTCAAAATTTATCCACAAATAATTTACAAGAGCTAGATCAAGGAGTATGAGTACAACTCCTCTCCTTGATCAGCCAATAATATCCTCTATATTAGTAGATCTATTAAATTGAAGCACAATAGTAAGAGAAAATAGATTGAAGATAAATATAATCAAAAGCCAAGGCCAGGATGTATAAATATCTAAATAGATTCAACTGATCTTGTACTGTCTTAAAACAAAATACTAAATCCTTCTACAATTTGCGGAAATCAAATTCGATCGCACAATCACATAACAAGTAAGAGAGAAATTATCAATCGCACAACACAAGATGTATCTAGGGAAAACAATTGCTCAAAACCCCGCTATCTCTATATTGCATAAGGTCAAGATCTTGAAACAATACAATGCTCTTTCTCTCACTGAGAAACCTCTGCACTCTGCTGACTGTCTCACTCTGATCTAGCTCGAATCTGGGACAAATCTAAGCAAGTTTGGTCCAATATTTAACTTCTTGCTTGCCTCTGCCTGGCCAACCTTTCTTACACATTCTTGGGATAATTGAGTTCCAATTAATTAGGAAATTCTCAATTAATATACATCCAAGGCTTTCCGATGACCTCATGCATGACCCGTACACTTTTTCTAATTATACAACTGATAGTTATCTTCCCTTTAAATCCAATCTCAACTAGGCTTTCCTTAGAACTGACATGAAACAACTATTTATAGCGAATTATCAATTATCTGGTTGACCACTAATTGTGAATTAAATCAGATTTAATTCACTGGATTTATCACTAGGTCAGCTCTCAGTGAGAACTAGTTAAACTGATTTTAACTCAATTAATTGAGTTAACTAATTACAACTCACAAATAACTGTAACTGGACCCCTTAAAATCATGGGAGAACTCTACATGCCTCCTCTCAGACCCTCAACTCGAATTTACTAAGCTAACTAAGTCATTCTGACTTAGTTAACTAATACAAGTTGTCATGTGATGGAATTACAATTTTTCTTCCAATTTAATTAAGGGAGAATTAAATCAGAAGCCCCTTATGTTGCCATTTTCAATATTTCTTGTTGCCAATTTCAACACAGAAAACCCCTACCAAAATATAATTGTTAAATAAGTCTTTGACCCACAAACTATTTTTCGAATTTTTCTCCTTTATAAATTCCCATTCACTAAACCACTTTGGTCCATTAATTTGATTTCCCTCAAAAAATCAATTTTTTGCTTGATGGAGGACCACAAAGTATTTTTCTAATTTTCTTTTCTTGAAATTCCCTCATTCAATTTAACCCATTGGACAAAAAAATTCGATTTCCCTTGGTCCAACGATATTTTTTGTGGGATTTGTCTCCTTGGGAATGAGTTCTCATTTAATCTTCCTTGGGAAAGTCCACTTTCTCCAAAAATTCGTTTTTCCACCTGGAGATATTTTTTTTTTTCCCACTCATTCTATTTTTTTGACTAATTTCCAACTAATTTGTTTGCCATTTTTTTGCCGGAAAATAAAAAATACGACTCTAGACTCTAGAGGTGTTTAAACACATTTTTCACCCTCGAAGTATGTTTAAATAGAAAGTTTAGGTGATGAGGTCTAATTATGGTGATGAGGTCTAATTATGATTACTCATACCACCTATAACTTCCAGAAACAACACTTTTTACATCTCTTATGTTAAATTTTACATGAAAATCCTGTTGGAAGGAGAATTTTGACATTTAAAAATGACCTCTAGACACAACCAAATTCTGCGAGACTCAAGACATGATCTAGTATGATAATTTACATAGACTCTATACACTAGGACTTACTTAAAACCAATGTTGCAAAAAATAGAATTGGGATAAAATCTACAAGGGTTTGGAAAACCAAAAAATCATAAAAATCGGGAAAATATTGGTAAAAATCAGTAAACATTGGGAAAATCATGATACCATCAAAATATCAATAAAAATCGCCAAACATCGGCTAGGCCAAAAAATCGTGATTTCGAGATAAAATCAGGATTTTATCGAGATATTCGCAACACTCTGTTTAAAACTTCACCATCGTGTCACAACTCTAGCTTTGGGGTATGCTTGGGAGAAAAACTCTGCTCATTATTTGATGTTTAGGAAAAACACAAATAATGAGTTGAGGTTAAAAAACTTCCTAGAGTGAAACTCTTTGTTGAAAATTCTTAAGCTTACCTAAGTGTGTTACATGGCTTTATAAACATACTAGAATCATTTTTATATAATGACCCATAGAGCTGCAGAATTTGGATTACATTTGAAGACCAAAAGCTAGATAATGATGATGAAATCTTCACAATTCTGACTGCTTGATCCTGATGGAAAGGTTGAAAAAATGCACTCTGCTATGTCGTAGTTGACACTTGCTGGTCAACAACGCTGATTTGAAGGAAAGGATTGCAAGATATGTTGGAGCTGGTGGCCAATGTTGAAGGTTGAGGTTGGGTGGTAGTTTCCCCATCTGAGTTGTCGATATTGTCGATGCATTGGCGGTTGATGTCGTTGTGGCCGAAGTTGATAGGACCTGACAATATGATCTCGGGGGGATCACAAGCTTTATGGAGTCGTACTTTTCCAACATTCAAGGCTGTGGAGAAGAAACTCTGGATGGATTATTGCTTGCTCTGAACAAAAAAGGATCTTGGTTTTAAGGCTATCTATAATATGTATCTGCCTACTGACTTGGAATGCAAACTATTCTAAGGTCCTTAAGGATTTTGATTTACCATGTGGAAGAGGTCAACTAGAGAGCCCAGGTCTCATTAATGGGTGCCTGATGGATCATATAGAGGATGATGGGTATCGTTTGCAGCTTGTTGCCTAGATGCATTAGGACAATGTGGAAGCATGAGGTGATCTACCTTGTAGTCTCCAATCTGGATAGCATGTGAAGAGTCTGTTAAATTTTCTAAACCATGGTAGCTTATTTGCACTATAAAAAAATTCCTAAACTACTAGATAGATGAAACTTAAAATCTTTTCAAAACGGTTGATCTAATAATGCTAACGTCTATAAACACTTACTGCAGAAAACATAGAACGAAAACTCATAGATTTGTTTTAAATTACATTACTATTAAGCAGGGAAAAATAAAATAACAACTTGTTTGAAGTAGAAAAACAATAATATAATAGATGGACTGCCAAAACTTGTTACCACTTGCTTGTTAATTCTTAAATGAAACCTAGTTCAAGAAGACATCAACAAACTAATTTATTATTTGTTGTTCAAAAATTGAATGAATAAACATATGTCTCTTCCTTATCTCTTATAGACTGAAGGGAAGAGTTGGTACAATGAATCTGGACACGTACAACATGTCCACTGAAGTTGAGTTGAGGCATGCAAGCATGCGCCTTATCTGCTAGATTGTATGTGCCTAATTGAACTTGAACTTAAGCTAAGAATTAGAAAAAAGGAATGATAAAACTGAAACTAACATATGCAACTCCATGTGCCCTCTTTCACTTTACAGTGAAACAACATGTGACTTGTGTAAGTCATGCAAACTGCTGAGAATAAATCACTTAATATAGAATAACATACCTCTTTTATAAGACTGATCACTCTTGTTGTCGCCCAAAGTGTACACCTTAGGTGCAACACTTAGAGTAGGGGCTATCACTCTGATCCCTACTCACTCCGTTTAGACTTTCTCTTAGCAAAGTCAAAGGGTTAGTCCCTAAAGATGATGACAAGGGGAAAACTTGTTGGAACAAGAAGTCCTAGGAGACTCGGGGCAAGATCACTACCTCTAAGTAGCTTAAATTTGAATTAGTTAGCAAGTGTGTTAATTAAATGAGCAAAGTATGTCTTAACAAGACAAAGCAATTAAAGATATTGAGGCAATATCAAAATTAACAGATAGAGACCAATGCATAATGAACAATGCTCAAAATATACTATATCACTTGCACAAATATGCAAAGTTTCAAGTTGCTAAATAAGCAGTGTTGCGAGAAGAAAGTTAGTTTAACTGATCAAGACAACCAGGAATATGAGCAATAAAACAAATTAGGAACAATTGCAAAAGAAACTTATACCTCCAAGTAATTATGGCATTCAAATAAGTTCACAATTATAAAGTAAGCCCACAATTCCCTTTTTTATTAAAAATTGCAAAGGAAACCCCTTTAGACAAAATAAAGAGTTTGAAAACTTGGATTTATAACTTTAATAGTTGAATATCCTTTCCTCAAGTGTATTAATGAGAGAAATATCTTTAAATGACTTTAAAATATTTCTCTCAATAAAGGGAAATCAATTTTCCTTCAAAGTAATTTACTCTTCCTTCCAAAATATATTTCGTTTAAGCTCAAGGAAAAATAAATTAAACAAGGGTTAGAAGGTTACTCACAAAATTATTCATAAATTTATTACAACTTTCATAAGTAAATCAAGGCTTTAAGATAATTATATACAAAAGAAAGAAAAAATACAAAGGGTTAGGATATATTTACAAATTAAAATAAAATGTAAGTACAAGGGCGAACTAAAAATAATTTACAAGTTTAAAATAAAAATAAAATAAAAACCCAAGAAATTATATATACAAAAAGGAATTTTAAAATGCAACGATTTAGCGAAATTATTTGCATAATAGAAAATACAAGGTGAAATGTTAGTATATATAGACACAAATTAGAGAAACTATTTTCAAGTTTTGGATGTGGGATAAAAACTTTACTAGTGAAAATTAAAAGTTAAATCTAATTAAAAAACATTGAACTACAAAATTAAAACTTGAATTAAATAAATATAGAATTTTGAAATCTAAAAATTATTTACAAAATAAATCTAAAGAATATTTGTAAGTATGCTAAAATCCCCAAAACATAAGATTTAAAACAAAATCCAAAACCTCAAAACCCCAATGACAAACAAAGGTTAGAAATTCAAAATTATTTACAAAATTTGCTAGATTTACACGAATAGTTTACAAATCTACTGGATTTGAGAAGTATGAGTCCAACTACGCTCCTAGATTAGTAGAAACAAGCTCTTCCTAGCCATATCTATCTAATGAACACAATATATCAATCTTGGGATTTCAATCAAGAAGGCTGTTCAGATCTTATGCATTGGGAGTTGGCTGGTCCAATCGAGGGCTTCCCCTCATACCCAATTTTTCGAATATAAAAGATCTCTGCACACTCAAGATCAAGTTGTTAGATCGATAGAGATATAAAATAACAATTTAATCCTCAAGAATTAGAGATACCTGCTAATTCAATTAAATTAAAATGCTCTTTTAGATCTAATAACCTATGTAAGATACTTGTGCGATAAGTTATTCCACGAAGTCTAATAATCAACAACTTATAAAATATTATTCAAGAAAACATTAGGAACAATATTACCATAAGAAGTAGGAGAGAAACACCACCATAAATGAAAACCCTAAATACTTTTGCGTTATTATTATTCTAGAAAAATTACGAGAGAGCTTCGAGAGCCCGTACACAATTCAATGATCAGATCCTTTGTGTGACAAATGACCTTTAATTTATAGAGAAATTCTCCAAACGACTAGTGGGCTTGATCCCTGTTAATGTAATCTCGACTGTTGATAAAGATTTAATTACCTTTTAATCATCACTGTTGAAAATATTGTTTTTGAGGAAAATTCGATTTTTTCCTTTAATTCATTTTTAATTGTCTCAAAAACTGACTTTGACTTAACGACCAAGGTCCAAGAGTCCAAAATTCCTTGAAATTTTCAATATTCCCTTTGTGGGGGACCTCCAAAAATTAATTTCTATATGACCCACAAAATTTTTATTTGGAGAATTTATTTTCCTAAGACTTTAAACTTTAACTCTAATTAATTAAATTTTTGGCTTAGGATTTTAATTTATTTTGCAAGAAATTTTAGCTAATTGACACATGACGGGATTAACAATTTTTTCCAACTCTCTAATATTTTAGCCATGGTTCTAAAATATTGTTTACATAAGATAATTACATTTTGACCCATGAAGGGGGAACACTCGTTCGTTATAGACCCTCAATATTTTACCCAATTCTGCGAGTCAAATATGATCTAGTAGACCAAGTGATTTGTAATATAATAATTTAGCCAATTAGCTAAAATTATTCCCAAATCACTTTTACAAAGACTCAATTAGAATGCTAGGACTCACCTAAGATCTTGACGACAAAATCCACCTTAGCTTTGGGGTGAGGCTGGAGGGAAAAACTCTGTTGATCATCTGTGTTTAGAAACACAAATGAATCAGTGAGACGAAAAACCTCCTAGGATGAAAATCGTTAGCAAAACAATATGTTTACCTAGGTTGTTACATACATATATGGTCTTATTGGGATCATTTACTTTACAAACTGTAGAATGGGTTTACAATTTTGACAAATTGTCGATTGATGACGTTGAATCTTGGATGATCTAAGTGTTCGAACATGATGAAATCCCTTTGCGAAAAGAGTGTACTTCTATAGGGTAGTTGACATAGATTGGTCAACAACTCCTCATAATTTAAATTAATGCGTCAAATTATTGAGAAAGAAGTTTGTCCTCATTGTCTTGTTGTGCTGAGACGTGCAGAAAGATGGTCTAAGGTACAATCTAACATTGCCTCTTATTGAGGATAGTGTTACCGACCAATCAAATTCTCTCCCTAAACATCACAAACTTCCTCTTGGCTAGGGGCCTAGTTACAATATCTGTAACCTGCTGAGCATATGGGTGAATCAATGCAATTTGTATTGGCATTTATCTTTGGGTGCTTTTGGATGTTCATTGGTATTCTTTTTGGAATCCCAATGGGTTTGGTGAAGGTGCATTTGGGATTTGGTGAAGTGGTGGATGCCCAGATGCTAGTGTGGGCACTGGGTGGCAATGCTGTAATGTCCTTATCCTTTCTCTGTGTCAAAACATTCTGGGGTTGTTTCTATTAAGGCTGAGCAACATGGCTAGGCTTTGATGTGAAAAATGAAATAAGAGTGATATCTTTATATGAAGATACCTGATGACAACCATCATTCTTTCCATAGAAGATATGAATAGTGGAAAACTGCCATCCGCTGGATTTCATATGATGAAAACCACTGAAATATGGGACCCCCTAGTTTAATGCAACTAGGATCACTGTGAAGTATTTGGAACATACCATGCATGTCTTTAAAAGGTCAAATTGCATTTCAACATGAAGAAACACTGAAAGGCATGAAACTTCTTACCAAAGAGAACTTTTCTGTGAATCCATATTCATCAGCAAAAGAACATAGAACATCATTGTGGGAGAAGAGAATAGTGGCTTTGCCTCTAACTTGAACCTCTAGGGACATCAATCAATACCACCCTGATTTGATGAATTTGCCTTATCCAAGCCTTAAAATATGGTAGAAAATGTTTAACATACTTAATGAATGATTTTGGTCTGAGTGAAGGGTACATTTTTACCAAGGCCATGATACATAAGAAAAGATTAGATAATTATATTAATGTTCGACGAATCACCACAAAATAGGTGAATGGGACTGAAAAGTACAAAGTTCAAACAATATGAATAATCTGCGAGAGTGCAAGCACAACTCCTAGAAATGCCAAAAATAATATAAAGAAAGAAGCCTACATAAATATAATAACAAATGTATAAGACCATGTATGGACAACTCAAGAACTTGTCGAGAGAGAGAGAGAGAGGTTGAGAGAGAGACATTCAACAATGAGGTCGATGATCTCAAGGACTCCTGAGTTTGATGGTCAAGGGTGAGGGGGGCAAACATTTTATTGGTTTGCTATTGAAATCCTCTAGAACCATCGATGGGTCTGGCTGTATAATCCTAGGGGGGTGTATGAGCAAGGGATACTACTAGAATTTGAGGTAGGAAGAAGGAAACTTGAATGGATCTATGGCCGCTCCTCAGGGACTAGTAAGTAGTCTGACAGGTGAGAGGTGCTCTATATTGAATCCGCTTTGAGTTGATATCTCCAATACTATGAGAACGTGTGGCCTAATGGGTGGATCAATACTGTTGATTTTATCTCGATAATATTGGTTGGCATCCTAGAGTGGGAGGTTGAGGATAATCCTAGGGTCTCACCATTCTACCGTCTGGGGTGTTCTGGAACTTTGCTGATGCTTGTTTCTCAAATCTCATGGATCAACAAGTAAGTAGGAGACGATTGGCCTAGTCATCCTCAAGTGGGGCAAGACGTGCAAGAGTTGAGATATATGGTAGAAAATCTCCTTGATTAAGAGGGATAAGCATCAATTGTCATGGTATTTTAGGAAACCCCCCATAGAGGTAGTGATAGCATCCTTTGATCTCATAGTACATGGGACACTAAAAGATAAAGTGCACCTCTATCTTTGGCTCCTTAAGGTGACACACCCGATTGATCCCATTGGATTGTGGTATATAGTAATCTGTCTCTATTAGGAGTAGATGGGAGCAATCCTGAGCTATTCCAAGGGGATCTTGATTGAGTGCACCCAATGCTTACATGTATAAGGGGGGCAGATGATGATGCCATCTTGCAACCACAATTTTTTTTTCTAGGTAGGACATCTTCAAGCCCAGGCTTGTCGGAGTTGTTGTTTAGGTGACCTAAATGTACACTCTATTTTAATCTTTTTTGATAGCTTGATTTAGTAACTGTCTAGTTGGCAAGAGATGTCTTTCTGTATCAGAGAGAATCTGAACAAAGGAAGGTGCTTTGGGGAGATAATAATTGACTAGAAAAGCTAAGACACCTCTGAGAACCAACCTCGTGCCTGACTCAAGGGAGTTCAACAATCAACACCACCAACATTGGATCACATAAAAGTCTTGATGCACTTTATTAAATGTCAATCCCATGCAGTCGTACGTGATAGAATCTAATGATAATGTTGCAATCCCACCGATCTTGAAATCCTGAAAACTGTTAAGTTTGCTAAATTTTGAATGGGATATGAGATAGGTCTAATGAGATTGGAACCACTTTAAAACATCCAAAAACAACTAATGGCAATGTTAAAAATTTAAGTAAAAGTCGACATTTCCTTTGTCTTTCCTTTTTACCCTTGTTTAAGGAAAGATAAAAGAAATGCCAATTTGAACTTCTAAGAATTTAATATAACCATTAATTGCAGTGTTTTTGGTCATATCTAGTCAATCCAAATCAAATAGGTAGATTTAATGTTGGAAACATGTCAGATGGGCTTTGGTACAACTTGAAAACACATTTTTGATCTGATGAAACATGTTTCCCACATGTGGGATGTGTTAGTGTGGTCAAAAATGCATTTCAAAGCTACACAAGTGTTTCTGTATTTCCTGATAAAAACATGCTTGTTAGGTCATCTGAAGTTGTGTTTCTTGCAACATAGCTTTTAAGCAACAATGCTTGTATTGGCTTTGAAAATAGTTCTGGAAAGTCGTTAATGTTTCTTTTATGATTTTTTCTTATTCGCTACTAATTTTTCCTTGTGTTTGTTGTTGAGAAATCAATGCAAGGAGACTTAGGGTTTTGATTCCTCTTTCTTGATAATTACTTGTGAATTATGTTGGCTTCTTTTATTTCTATCTTTCATCAAGCAATTACCAAATTATGTGTGTATGAAGATCACAAAATAAGAGCCACAAGATGTAGGCACTCTGCCAGGGAAAAACCCCTATCTAGGAGAAAACCCAGTCAAAATCTCTTCCTTCAGTAGTTTTCCTAAGATAATCCAAGACTCTTCAACCTAGACACAAACTTCCTCCAACCACCAAATCAACCCTTCCTTCCCGCAGCTTCGATCTAGACCTTTGACCTTGCAACTGCAAAATTTCAATCCTGCAACTTCAATCCTACAACTGCCCAACGATTTCATAGAGTGAGAGAGATAAACTAGCCCAAGAACGTCGATCTTGCAATTCTCCTTCTCCTTCCTGCACTTCACACTTTTCATGCATTGCTTCTTATATATCGAACTTGTTGAGTTAGTGGAAAGTAGATAGAACCGCACTTGTATATATAAGCTTCTTGTGGGTCGAATTTCTCCCTTGTAGGCCAACTTCATCAGGCAAGGGCTGAATTGGTATGGAAGTGACAAATTTCATTTTTGACTCAAAAATAATTATTTTTACATGATTCAAAAGCCCAAGAAGGGTCTCATAAAATGTACAATGGCTCTAATGACTCAATATAAATCCCAGAAGTCCACAATGGGGACCGTTGACCACTCTGTGTCAAAAACCCTATAGCAGTGCACCCCTTTTTTCGCAAAAAGAATTTCATCATTCATACCATCTAGGATTCATCAACAGCCTTTAGTTTGTTAAAGATGTAAACCCATTCTACATGTTTATAATGTAAATGATCTTATTGTTGAAAAGTGTAACTAGGTCGGTCTTCATGTTGACTATGTAATTGTGTATTTATGTAAAGAAGAAGACAAAGATAATAAAATGTATTTTGTTGTACTTGCTTCATGGGTTTCATGAGCAAGATTTACTATGAGTTCTTCTGGATGTCATTAGGATTTATAAGAGTCATTGTCATGTTAATAGAGTCATGTTACACTTGAAAGAAGACCTCCAAAAGACAAGAAACGGTCATCTTGAAAGTCTGCCTTATTAAATATATATTTGACATGTCGGCTTACATAAATAGGATGCATCCATTCAAGAACTCACGTCGACTTATTTATGGAAGCCTAACGACTATAAATAGCAACCTTGGCTCAGTCTACAAATAGAGATTTTCGGATATCTTCTCTGAGATTTTCAGTGACCTATCTCTGAGGTTTTTCGGGGACAAGACAAAAGTACAGTTCAGTGCATCTTTGATTTTGGATGGGTATAATAGTGATGGAACTCGGATAATATACAACAAGAAGTTTTAGATGATGACTCAGGAAAAACACAATGATTATAGTTTAGATTGTAGCACAGACTTTGGGCGACATTACAGTGACACTCTCTTCACTATCTCAGCGTAATACATCAGTATATTTCGGTGACATCTTCCAGTGCTTCCTCAGTTAAGGAGTCAGCGTTTTCTCAAGTAGAATCTTGGTGCTCGGTGTCACTTGGTGCTATTGTAACAATGATTGATGACAAGTTCCGAAGATATGGCCTCAGTTTGTGGAAGATTGAAGAAGTAGAAGAGCCTCAGTCCTAGCCTAGGATATATACAACGACGTGAAGGAAGGCCAGCATGACCATGATATAGTCATGGTGTTGTTCAGTGCAAAGATGATGTTCAGTAATAGGTCTCGGTATCACAGTGCTGCATGGTGCAATCAAGGAGGATGGTTGTGTCTTGGTCTAGGAGAGGCAGTTTAGGTCAAGGTTTTGGTCATGGTCTTTGTTCTCATAAAGTGAAGAATCTATAAGAAGAGATTTGCGGGTTTTCCCCTCAAGAGGAGGAGTTTTAGCCCTGGCTTGGAACCAAACTAATGTGTCGCTAATATTATTGTTTTGATGGCTGTTTGATGTATTGAACGTAATCATAATGATGAACAAAGATAATAAGGAAAGAAGTAACACAAACAATTATCATATAAGAGAATTTGTATTAACTTTTGCCCTACCTAATTCTCAACATGTTTTCAGAGCTCTGGTTACAAGAAAGGGCTATCAGTGATACTTCAATTCGGATGCACGGGTTAAACAAGCTCGGATTTCTGTCAAGGAGTATTACCCATACTTACATGCACACTGTCACGGTATTGCCACAGTCTTGGCATACATGTATTTGAAGTGATGTTACACAGGTATCTTGAATATAGTCTAGGCCTACATACATCTCCACTGCTCAAACTCATTCTGAAAATTTTGGTGATATACTATAGTTTGGAGGGTAATCACATATCACACTGACATTCTTGGCATGACTAAATTGACAAGACTTTGGTCATTAGTACTACCACAGTGATAGAACTCTGATACTATCATAATTCTGTATGATCAATGCTACCACAGTAAGAGCTTGCAGGACATCATGAAATCCTTCCAATCTCAGTACTAAAACTTAGATCACTCAAGGGCACTTACAATACTGATTCAATTCTATATATATGATTCGGTGCTTCCTCCAGTAAAGATAATTCTTATATATTGTTAAACTCAATGACATGATCTCAACTTACCAGTGGTGGTCACAGCCTCGGAAGAATACAGTCTTAAAGTTCAACTACACAAATGGATGTCATACCACATAGTTTGGAGCAGCTCAAGAAGAAGATCATTCAAGGAAGCATCAAGGTGAGGATCTTCTCTTCACTTGCCAAGTATCTTTCATTTTCATAATCAATTTTGGTTAAATGACTTCGTTGTGCAGGGAGATATATAAGATGGTTGTAATTCCAAAGGACTTTGCATGAAATAGGGAGGATAGTCATAGTCCTCATAAATAAAGTCATATATAAGGGTCTCCTTTGAATTCATGGAAAGGAACTCTTATGGCTCTCTCACACAAACAATATTTGAGACACAAAAGGAGCTAGAAGAAGAATTATGAACAGTACAAGAAAAGATGGTCCTCAAAGGATAATGTCAAATATAGGAAAGAAAGTTCATGACACCGGAAAGGATGGAAGAAATAATTTCATAGGAAGGTGGAGTGAGAGATCATTAAAGATTGGTCTCCCTCACAATAAGTCTCTTTATGGCTCCTAGATCCTGCATAAGATATGTCTACAATAAATAATGGGATGCAGTGTGACATCATTTGAAACAAGAACTCATGTAATCATGAGGGTAACAAAATTTATGGGATAAGTAAGTTACCTCATTCAACAACTTAGTGTTTTTATGGAAGAAGACAAGTTGAGGGCAATAGTTTTTGCAGAACTCAACATTTTGAAGAAAAAGAAGTCATCTAGAGCAAGTCGCATCATGCATAAAAAGGGAAACATCTGCCGGATAGGGATCTTTAAGATCCTCAAGATTCTCTAATGGAATCTTCATTAGAAGATTAACCGATACAGAGAAGAAGCAAGTGTTTCAACAAAACTCCAACTTATGAAATTCATGAACGATAATATGATGACACAAGAACAAATCAAGGGATTGAAGATCTTTCAATCTAGGAAGCTGCTGAAAGGAACATAGATGACATGAAGGAAAAATGAGGTATGTATACTTGTATTTAATATTATATTGACATGTCGAATGGTTGCAGGTAATATAGATCACTAGAAACATGATCAAGGAAAAAGGATGTCCTTTGTAAGGATGCAGGAAAGCATAAAGTCACACTAGATGAAATCAACATAATATGTCCTCATATGGAGTATGAGGTGGCCAACTATAATCAAGGAACTCTGATTGAAAGTTGTTAAGAAAGATATGTGTGATGAAAGGAAGAGATCAGGAAGATATGCAACCATGGAGAAGCAATCAACATCCAAGAAGACCAAGAAAGATTTGACTAGAAAGATCTCCTAGAAAAATATGAAGTCTTTGATGGAAGAGATAGAAACTTTGATAGTAAATAACCTGGGGAGATGTGTCAACATGAATGAAGGATGTTGATTCCTACAATAAGATGTCATGGGGAAAGATCATCACTGAGGTAACTTTTGTTTCAAAAGTTCATATGTATATATTTATCTGGATGAATTTGTGTAGGGCTGCTAATCATGAGTAAGGATGTATGATCCTTGAAGATGATTCAAAGGAAAGCAACATGGTATAACGGTGGACCAGATGAGAAAGACAAATGAATCACTTTCTGATAGTGGACATGACTCATGAATGAAAGTGATGGATGATCTGTGCCCTATGAAGCCAAAAGTTGAAGATTCCTCAATATTGAAATCCATGACATCGAGGGGAGGAATTCTTCATGAGTAGCTGGATTGCTGCTGCAAGACCCTGGTTGAGAGGGAGCTTGGTGGTAAGTTTCTTGCTTGGAAGAAACTTGAAGTGTGTCCTTCCTGTGTTGAGAGGGAGTGACGTATGTGATTCTCTATTACATGTGTCATGCACTAGACCAGGACTAACAACCGTAAGTCTTAGTGAAGGCCATGTGAAGAGAATGGATAGACACATCATTCTAGTCTTCACCTGGAAGACAGAATGGGGGATTGTGTAATCATCTGGCATTCGATACCCTTTGAGTATGAGATAGGGCATTCAAGATAAGAGTAGTTGTGGACCGATATTCTTTGAGGGCTGGCTACCCAAGAGAAGAATAGTCCAAGAAGGTCATACTCTGGGAACACCTAGGTGGGGTATGTACCTTGGAGAGACAATGACTATGGTGTCTATTAGTCATGTGTCTCGCTAGCATTGTAGCCCATTGTCTCGTTGAGAGATGGGGTTGTTAGTCAAGGCCTTGCACTAAGACAATGCTGGTTGATATGATGCTGTATAGATGCAATTACCAATCTGATTCTTCTTATGAGATTCTTCAGTTTGAAAGTGACCATGTACCTGTATGAATACCTCCCTAGTTAAGACTCAAGAGGGAGTGTTGAAAAGTGAAACTAGGTCGGTCTTCATGTTGACTATGTAATTGTGTATTTATGTAAAGAAGAAGACAGATAATAAAATGTATTTATTTGTACTTGCTTCATGGGTTTCGTGAGCAATATTTACTTTGACTTCTTCTTGATGTCATTAGGATTTATAAGAGTCATTATCATGTTAATAGAGTCATGTTACACTTGAAAGAAGACCTCCAAAAGACAAGACATGATCATCCTAAAAGTCGACCTCATTAAATATATATTTGACATGCCGGCTTACATAAATAGGACGCAGCCATTCAAGAACTCATGTCGGCTTATTTATGGAAGCCTAACCACTATAAATAGCAACCTTGACTCAGTGTACAAACAAGGATTTTCGGATATCTTCTCTGAGATTTTCGGTTACCTATCTCTGAGGTTTTTCGGGGACAAGACAGAAGTACAGTTCGGTGCATCTCTGATTTCGAATGGGTATAACAGTGATGGAACTCAGATAATATACAACAAGAAGTTTCAGATGATGACTTAGGAAAAACACAATGATTACAGTTGAGATTGTAGCACAGACTTTGGGCAACATTACAGTGACACTTTCTTCACTGTCTCGGCATAATACATCAGTATATTTCGATGACATCTTCCAGTGCTTCCTCAGTTAAAGAGTCAATGCTGTCTAAAGTAGAATCTTGGTGCTCGATGTCACTTGGTGCTATTGTAACAATGATTGATGACATGTTCCGAAGGTATGACCTCAGTTTGTGGAAGATCGAAGAAGTAGAAGAGCTTCAGTCCTAGCCTAGGATATACACAGCGTGAAGGAAGGACAACACAACGATGATACAGTCATGGTGTTGTTCAGTGCAAAGATGATGTTCAGTCATAGGTCTCGGTATCACAATGCTGCATGGTGCAATCAAGGAGGATGACTGTGTCTTGGTCTAGGAGAGGCAATTTAGGTCAAGGTTTTGGTCATGGTCTTTGTTCTGATCAAGTGAAGAATCTATAAGAAGAGATTTGTGGGTTTTCCCCTCAAGAGGAGGGGTTTTAGCCTTGGCTTGGAGTCTAACTAATGTGTCGCTGATAATATTGTTTTGATGGCTGTTTGATGTATTGAACGTAATCATAATGATGAACAAAGATAATAAGGAAAGAAGTAACATAGACAATTATCATATAAGAGAATTTGTATTAACTTTTGCCCTACCTAATTCTCAACATTTAGTAAGTCCATCGTGTATGTAACAACCTAGGTAAGCCTACTATTTTGGTGATGATTTCTATCCTAGGAGGTTTTTCGTCTCACTGATTCTTTTGTGTCTCTAGACACAAATGATCGATAGTGTTTTTCCCTCCAGCCTCACCCCAAAGCTAGGGCGGATTTTGTCGTCAAGATATTAGGTAAGTCATAGTGTTTTTGATCGAGTCTTTGTAAAAGTAATTTGGGAATAATCCTAGTTTATTGGCTAAATTATTTTATTACGAATTACTTGGTCTACTAGATCATATTTTGAGTCGCAGAATTGGGTAGATATTTGAGGGTGTATAACGAACATGTGTTCTCCCTTCATGGGTTAATGTAATTATTTTATGTAAAGAGGGTTGGAAAAAATTATTAATCACCTCATGTGTTAATTAATTAAATTTTCTAGCAAAAATAAACTAAAAATCCTAAGCCAAAAATTTAATTAATTAGAGTCTAAGTTAAGTCTTATGAAAAATAAGTTCTCCAGATTAAACAGTTCATGGGTTCTAGAAGAATTAATTTCTGGAGGTTCTCCACCAAAGGGAATATTGAAAATTTCAAGAGATTTTGTACCCTTGTGCCTTGGTGGTTAAGTCAAAGTGAAATTTTTGAGGAAAGTAACTCGACATAATTAATTTTGAGTTAATTAAAAATCAATTAAATAAAAAATTTGATTTTTCTCAAAATTAATTAATTTTGACGGTGATGATTAAAAGATAATTAAATCTTTATGAACTGTCGAGATTACTTTTCTGAGGATCAAACCAGCTAGCCGTTGGAGAATTTATCTATAAATTAGAAGTCTGTGTCAATCAAAAGACCCGATCATTGAATCGTGTACTCACTCTTGAAGCTCTTTTGTACTACATTCTAGAATAATACAAAGAAAGTCATTGGGGTTTTACTTAATGGTGGTGTTTCTGTTCGACATTTTATGGTAATCTTGTTTTTATTATTCTATTGGCAATTATTTTCAATCAATTGTTGATTAATAACTGTTGTACATTAATCTATTGCACAGGAACATTGCTTAGGTTGCTGGATTTAGGATAAAAATTTTAATTGGATTGAATTAGCAGGTATCTCTAATTCCTGAAAATTTTATTTTTATTTTATCTCTCTTGAATTAACAATTTAACTTTAAGTGTGCAAAAATCTTTCTGATTTAAATTTGGGCGTTTGGGGAAGTCCTCGGCTGGACCGATTGACTCCCAAGTGAATAAGATCTGAAGAGCCCTCCAGATCTAATTCCTAGACTTATCTTAAGCTCTTTTCTTGTAGGGTTTTTCAGAGCTTGTGCCTAAATAAAAAATAATATAATCTTAATTTTTATTTGTCGAATTAAAAGATAGATTTGGTTATTAATAGCCTAAATATTTAGATTTGGGAGCAGAGTTGGACTCATACTCCAAAATTTTGAAAGATTTGTAATATATTGTATAGATCTGAGGTTTGTGTAAATATTTATTTCGATTTCTAACTTGGAATTGGGGTTTGATTTCATATCTTTGTATATGTATTGGGTTTTGGGTTTTTGTTTGTTGTTTGTGCAGGTGTGGATCTGAGGGTTTTCAAAGAAAACTTTGAGATCTGAGCAAGATGTTGGCCCTAGAGAGCATGATCTTGTCTTAGAATATGATTTTTTATAGGAAAAAATTTCACTCAAGAAATCTTCTTCAGATCTGTTTTTCTGGGGTGCTTTGAAATAATTTTTTTGGGCAAAAGTTTTTGAATTTTAAGGGTTTTGTATTCAAAGATTTTTTTTAGGGGCAGATCCCTCCTTGGCACCCCTGCTGCCTAGGTCACCTAACACGGGGACACGGGACACGATGGACACGCGGATTCGAGTGTCAGATTCAGACACGGTGACCCCCCGGAACTGGACACGTTTAGACACGTTATATATATATAATTAGATATTTCTTACACAAATTCATACAAATTCATTGGTTCAAACATAGATCTTCATCTAGACGTAAGTTTTACAAAGGTACATGATACATTGATACATCATACAATCATACATATTACAAAGTAATAGACATATTCATTAATGATCCAATTGGAGAAAGACAATATACTGTAGTTTTCTCATTAAGTCATCAAAATCAAAATGTGTTACATAAGTACTAGCTCCTAGGTAGTATAATGCCAATGGAAAATAGAAATTCTAAATACAAAACAACTACAAGTCATCAACCTGATCCAGGCACTCAAAGACCTTTCCATGCCCTAGCCACAGTCATTGGAGGATTGTCCTGTACCTTTGCTATATTATTGAGCTAACTTCTGCGATTGCAAGATTAGTGCTATTCTTTGGAGAGGTCACGGTGCTGGTTTATGATTGAAACATTGTAATTTGGGATTTCATCTTGGCATGCCAGCCTTTGAAGGAAGGTCGCAGGCCTTTGGGACCTAAGTCCTCTCTACCGTGGCCTATTTGCAGACTTTTCAATAGCATCAGGTTTGAAGCACTTATTGCGAAACCTAAATACACAACAATAATAGAGCTTAAAAATTCTAAGTTGGTCATAATAATAGTAAGAGGACAACAAGCTCCTTTTCTTGCTTAATTGTGATATATTTAAGAGTTGTAACTTGTGATCCTAATCAGAAAAACAATCATAGGAATAGGCCCAAAAGCACTAAAATTTGTCATAAAAAAATCATAAGAAACATAACAAGTGCTTAAGCCTCAACCCTTGTTATTGCACATTTGATGACTGATCCTGTCGACTCAACTCACACACTAGCATTTGTGAAAAACCAGGTAGAAATTAGTGATTTTATAAGCTTGCGAACGCTTTTTCGCGCAGCTCGAATCTGGCGAAAAGGGATTCGATCATGTCCGTACAGGATACGATCGGGACTCGTCGTGTCATGTACGAACACGATCGAATCTGGGTAGTTGGACACGAATCCCCATGAATCGTGTCCGATTCGCCCAATTCGGGACACGACGGGGGTAAACTACGAATCCGGTTTCTTAGCCTGCAACATACCTTCATCTTCCTCTGCTGCCTTTTTCACTATCTCTGCCAGCCCATGCACATCCAAACACTTCCTTTACACATATTCCTCCTGCTGCATTCTCTTCTCACCTGCGACCCTTACTGCCTACTACTTCTGTGTTGCTCAACCTTGCCCCTTACTCGTAACTCCTCCCTCTTCTTGGCCTTTGTTCCCTCTCATCCTACAGATATCCTTCTCTTTGCTTGCGTTCAAGTCTCACAACCATTTCCTTACCCTTTCCTGTGTTTGCAACCGTCCCTGCATTTCCCTCAGCCTGCTTCCGTGTCCCTTCCTCACTGCACCAACCCATCTTCCCTCTTTCCTTTTCGCTGCTCCCATAATCCCTAGGCTGTTGTCTTCATCCTGCTCTTCGCGTCTTCATTCCTCCCTCCACGGTCCTGTAGCTCCTCCCTTGTCCGTTGTTCCCTCATTCCTCATCCCTCTGCAACTGCCTCCCACTCCCCATCTTCTCCTCTGTACAGCTTCCTCGAAAACCCTATCCTCATTGCCCCATATGATTTCCCTCTCGACTTTTACCTAAATCACAAAGATACGTCTAGATTTTAAATTTTCTAAAGTGGCCTTTGGCCCTTTAAAAATTTAAATCTTCATTTTAATTTAACATTTAAACATTCTTTTAAAATTTTCAACTTTTAAAATTTTTAATTTTTTAATTAGAACATTATCACATTTTATTTTTGAAAATCAATTTCTCAGTTTACTTTTGACATCGGGGTTTTGGGCCATTAAATTGTTTAGAATATTTAGGCTTGAGAAAAAAAAGGATTGTGGAGAAAGATTATTGTAGTCAAGGTGACTTAATTTTTATTTTTAAAATATATCTAAGTTTGACTATAGGATAAAAAATAAATTTCCTGGATTGGAGTTATTTAAGAAAATCATTTAATCCCATAATTGCTTGAAGAAGTATTTATTTGATTAGCATCTAAATTTCATTGTTTTTCCGGGCAATTAATCGTCGAAATCTAAGTGCTTAACCCTTTTTCGTGCTTCAACAAAGTTTCATGATCATTGGCATTGGGTTTCAATTTTTTTAATGCTTGATATCTATTGACATCGCTCATTGTCTAAAAGGAAAATTAACTCTAAGCGTGGGTTTATTTACTTGAATTATTTGATATTTATTGAATATTTAAGCTAGAGAATTTTTTCAAATAATTGTGATCGGTATTTTTATTTGAGTACTCTATCGTGGGCGTGTGATAAATTGTATATCTTTCGATTGAGTTTTTTTTGAGCATTTACATAATTGGCATTTTTTATCGATTTTTTTTCGCTTAAGTACTTAGCGTTTAAACTAGAATAAACTGTAAACTAAGTGCTTAAATTGTCAATTATTCCATCTTCCTTGCATCTGCATTTTAAGTTAGTCATACTTTTTAAAAATTCACCTCCAAGCATAAGCTTGGTTGATAGATCTTTAGGACAAACTTTCTCATTTAGCTCGAGGGGCCTTGGCAACTCTTTGGTAGTTAACACGGTGACCTTGTAGTTGTCAGATCCACAGTCTCTGCAACGCCGGAGGCACTGGGTGATAGGAGCACAAAAGGAGGTATCGTTAATCAGGCCCTAGCCTGCTTCCGGTTGGCCTCCTTCCGACAACTTACCTTGGAGCCCAGCTTCAAAAAGGTTAAGGGAAAGGCAAACTTAGAATAGACATTTAAATAAAATTAACCAATATTTCTGCATTTCACTTAGTTAGATTTGAATTTCATATATGTTAGCTAATCATTCATTAACACAACATTTGTTTTCTTGTTACTTGATGAACTATTTATCTCGCAAGTCTTTTTCTTTTGAGCATTGTAGTTAAAGGCACTGGTCTCGTAACTTTAAATATGAATTGTATTTGATTTGAATATTCAAAACATTCCTCAATTAATCTCACTTGCATTTAATTAAAGTCAAGTTAATAAGATAACTCTCAGTGCATCTCCTAGAACTCCCAACAAGTTTTCCTCCTTCATGTCTTTCACCTTTTAGGGACTACTCCCCTTAGCTTGCCTAGGAGATAACTAGAACGAAGTGGATAAAGTTTAGAGTGACAACCTTTGTCCTGAGCGTTTGGCCCTTGGTGTACACTTTGGGCGACATAGGGACTTTGACTAATAAACGATGACCCAAGCATGAAACCCGTGCTTTAATAAGTCATTGTAATAATAGTAAAAAATTTCTTTCTTCATTCTTTTGGTAAGTTCATTACATAATGACTCAAACACATTTATGAAGACCGAACCTAGTTACATTCTTCAACACTCCCTCTTAATTAGGGAGGTACTCATAATATAAGTACAAGGAAGATCTCAAAACATATGAACTATGAAGAGTTTAGGCACCACAATGCCATGGACTAGATTCTTGACTAGGGCAATCTATCCAAGGTCCTCCAACAGTTTAGGCAGTTGCGGTGCCATAGACTAAATTCCTAACCAGGGCAATCTATCCGGGTGGGACTAAGATGGACTAAAGCTTTCGGCCTCTATAGGTACCATTAGGCTTATTTGCTAACCATCAACCCATGGATCCAGGTGCGTATCCAAGGTTAGAGCTCTATGACCAACGCCACCCTCCCTACTTCGGGATCTAGACACTAACACATAGTGCCTACCTGATCTAGACAATGTGTCTCACACACAAAGCCTTAACAAATCCCTTCCAAACTTTAATCATCATCAACAAAATTAGCAATATTTACTAAACCAAACATGCTTCTAAGATATTCAAATTTCTTATTAGGAAGAGACTTTGTTAGTATATCTGTTACCTGGTCGTTGGTTGGGACGTGCTGTAGCTTCACGATTGCATTCTGCACCAAGCTCCTAATGTAGTGGAACTTATTCTTGATATGCTTCGTCCTAGCATGAAACACAGGATCTTCAGATATCTTGATGTAGCTTGATTGTCATAGTGTATCACAGAAGGACTCATATGCTTCTTGAACAATTATGTCAGGAGCTTTCTCAACCATACAACCTCCTTTCCTACTTCACATGCAACCACATATTCTGCCTGAGCACTACTCAAAGCAACATGATCTTGCTTTCTACCTATCCATGAGATCATAGTAGACCCCAGAATAAAGCATCCACCTGTAGTGCTTCTTCCATCGGTCTCACTGCCACCCCAATCAAAATCTGTGAAGGCAACCAACTTGACTTCCTTGTTATCGTATTTTAGGCAGTGATGTTTAGTGCCTTGAAGATATCTCAATATATGCTTGGCAGTTATTTAGTGATCATGACGATGCTCCAACTGAAACTGACTAAGAATGTTCACAACAAAACATATATCCGGCCTAGTATTTACCAAATACTTGCGAGAACCCACCAACTTACGATAGGAGGTAGGATCTACGAGACTTGAGTCAGAATTTCTCAACTTCTCGAGATTGGTGATCTTGGGAGTATTCATGTGCTTGGAATCCATCATCTCGAATTTCTGCAACGACTTGATTATGTACTTTCCTTTCCCCAGATATATTTCCCTAGGGTTCTGCCATACTTCTAGACCTAGGTAATAGTGAATCAATCCTAGATCCTTCATCTCAAATTCGGTTGCCAACATCTTCTTGCATTCTTGTATCGTTCGCTCGACACTTGTGATGAATAGATGATCCACATATAATAGAATAATGAGTTGAGATCTATGGTAGAATATCTCCTTGATGAAGAGGGCTAAGCATCTATGGTCATGGTATTGGAAGAAAGTAAAGAGGAAACTCCCCATAGAGGTAGTGATAGCATCCTTTGATCTCATAGTAAATGGGACACTGAAAGATAAAGTGCACCTCTGCAACTTCGATCCAGCAACTGTCCAACAATTTCGTAGAGAGAGAGATAAACTAGCCCAAGAACTTCGATCTTGCAATTCTCCTTCTCCTTCATGCGCTTTGCACTTTTTCCTGCATTGCTTCTTGTATATCGAACTTGTTGAGTTAATAAGCAAGTAGATCGAACTGCACTTGTATATATAGGCTTCTTGTGGGTAGAATTGCTCCCTTGTAGGCCAACTTCATCAGGCAAGGGCCGACTTGGTGTGGAGGTGACAAAATTCATTTTTGACTCGAAAATAATTCTTTTTACATGATTCAAAAGCCTAAGAAGGGTCTCATAAAATGTACAGTGACTCTATTGAATCAATATAAATCGTAGGAGTCCACAATGGGGACTTCGGCTAATGACCCAAGCATGAAACCCATGCTTTAATAAGTCGTTGTAATTATAATGAAAATTTTCTTTTTCATTCTTTTGATAAGTATATTACATTCTTCAACAGTTGTTAGATGCTTTTAGAGCTTTCAGTTATTTTGAACTAGTTATAAAAAATTAGAAAGAAGTATCACTCTCTTATAGGTTAATAAATGACATGTATACTTGGAATATATTAAAATTTAAAAAGGCCTAGCTACTCACCGTGAGTATAAACTGTTTATCACACAAATGTCTCAATAATATTTATTCAATAATTAAAAGTTTGTTTCCCTTGATAGTTAACTATGCATGGAATTTTTTTGTGTTTTTCTTTATTTTTGTCATTTTAGACACTGTATGGTTGAAATGATTTGCGAGAGAACATTATTTCTATTTTGGTGTCATAATGGTGGTTGTTTTTTGAAACCTTCACAATTCACATTTAATGATAAAAACTGTAATCCACAAGGTGCAACATGTGAGGGAACTACTAGGATGGTTACCATTGTGACCTAAGCAACCTATCGTCTTCACTTTAGTTCAACTCTATTCTGGCTTAAGGGGTCATCCCAAAAGGGGATTACTAAAGCTATACAACAAGGTAATAAGAGATTATATTTAGTAAAGAATTGCTTTTTTATATATTTTTTAAAAGGAATCACAAGAGTTATGGAGGTATCTAGAGATTAATGTTGTGATGAACCAATTTGGTTCATATCACTAATGCAAAATATTTGGAAAAATATAAGGAAATCCATGTGGATAAAATAATATACTGAAAAATGTATGAGGAAATGATATGATAGAATTGGATGATACAATACAAGAAGGGCCCTCTATAAATACCTAAGAGGGTTCCTGTTCGCTAAGAAACACCTCCTTTCATTAAGGTGTCTCTTTATTAATTCTTAATCATGTTTATTACATTGCTTTCACTTTTAGAAATGTCTTGTCTTGAAAGCATATTTATGGAAAAGCTTTACATCTTTTGCTCTGGATTGTGATGTCTTTGCATGATTCCCTGTTAATTTTGGGCAACTAGGTCCAAAATCCATGTTGCACTGCTCATATGATGATGGTCATATTTTTTTTGGATTCCTCTTTCGAAGAGGTGCAAGATTGATCTAAAGATCATCTTGTTTGGATGAGCAGAACATATATTTTGAATTTATTTTCCACACATGTGCAAGGTTGGCCAGATTTGTAATGTAGGCTCACATGCCTAATAGATGTGTTACACACCCAAGCCGATGGATATAAATTGGAGAGACTTGGAGGTCATTTGCTCATCAACTCATCACACATCTCTCATTGTGATCTGATTGGTTCGATAGCCGTTGGAGGCCTCTTCCCTTCACACGTGCAGAGCTAATTAGCTGTTTTTCTGTGGATTTGTTTAGGGCTGATTTGCTAAAGCGTTGACCAGTGTTGACCGTGGTGAACCCTTGGTCGTTTGACCTAAAAACTCTGTTGAAATTCCAATTTTGAGAGGTCGTATTGCTGTGCACAAAAATCGAGGGAAAAGGAGCTGTTTGATCGAAGCCCTAATCTGCAACATTGACTTTCTGTTGCTGCCCTGTGTTGATTTTTGGTTGACCAACGCTGTCTTGTGCTGCGCTGTCTTTAAGGGCTGTGGGTGTGACACTTTGAAGGTTGGCTGATCTAGAAAGTCTTTGCTCGCTGAAGCATCTCGTTGGCTGTCGTAACACACAATATCCCATATCTTTGCTGGACAAGAAGAATTGCAAATCTGATCTATATTATTGGCTTGTCTTCTGTTGATCTATTATTGCGTTCTATCAACATTTTACTTTCATGTTTATGTGATTTCTAATTTGTATCAGGCCTAAGAAAAGATTGAAGTAAATTTGCATTAAGCATAGAACACACCATGGTTATCTAAATTTAACATGGAATCAAAGCTAAGGTGAAGACAAAGTTTAAGCTAGTGTAAGGAGCAATCGCCGAAGAAGGAATCCTATCAAGGACAAATGGCCTCGTCAACCTATAAGGGTTTCAAGGTTGATGATAAATTGACTGATAAGTCTGATTATCATGCATGGAAGATGTCCTTGGATTTGGTATTAGAAGATCAATATGTCATGGACTTTGTGCGCGGGAAGATTCAAGAGCCTCCATCAAATGCAGTTGCTACCACAAAGACGAAGTATAGAAAGGGGGAAATCAACACAAAGATGTTTATCCGGATTCTATTTATAAGCACTTGGTTGCTTACATTTCTGCGCTGAACACATTTAAAGAGATGTATGATAAGCTAGTTAGCATGTCCAAGGCTAGCAATGCTAATCAAATCCTTTTCTTTAAAAATCAATTGAAGAATATCAAGCAGGGCAAGGATGAATCTATTCAATCCTATTTTATGAGGCTCACTGAAATCAGGAATAACCTCCTAGCTATTGGGGAAGCATTATTTGATCGAGAGATGGTTCTTTGGAGGTCTCCCTCGTGATTGGTATGTATTCAATACTACTATTCTTAATAATAATGTGATTCCTGATTTTGATGAAATATTGACGAGATGCACTCAAGAGGAGACAAGAATGATGGAGAGAGATTTTCTCTCTAATGGAAATGGAAGTGACCCTACTGCCTTCGCCGCTCATGGAAGAGCGGGGCCCAAAGGAAGGAAGGGAAGATGTTACACATGTAACAAGTTTGGTCACTATGCAAGAGAATGCAATAATAGAAGGGACTCTCCCAGGGATGATGACAACAAGAACTCTAGGGGGAATGGCAATCAAAGGAACAATAGGTTCAAAGGAAAAAGAAGGCTCCCTTTGATCGTAGTGGAAATGGGCAACCTTTCAAGAGGTCAAGAAATTCCAGGTACGACGAGTGTAATATTGTTGATAATAAGAGAAATGAATTTATTCTTGTATCTGCCCTCTTTGCTGCATCTCCACCCGACACCCTGGATGTTTGGCTGATTGATAGTGGTGCTTCAAGGCTCCTCAGTGGTTATAAAGAAGCCCTCTCTGATTTGATTGAGAAGGATACTAATCTATAAATTATCCTTGGAGATAATGCCACCTATCTTGTGAAAGGGACAAGGACTGTGACCCTTCATCTATCTCAAGGTCAAGTTCGCCACTTACAAGATGTGTTGTACGTACCTAATTTGAAGAAGAACCTTGTGTCCATTTCGACAATGGAAGACAAAGGGTTCAAGGTGGAATTCGTTGATAGAAAGGTACGTATCTGGAAGAAGAACTTCAAGGAAGCACTTATTATTGGTTTTAGAGTTGATACACTCTACCAGGTTGGAGGAAGTCCATTGTGGGCTATGTCATGTGATACAACTCGTCAAACATAGTTATGGCACCAGAGGTTTGCACACCTTCATTATAAAGCCCTTCCCGAAGCAAGGAAGGTGGTGACAGGGATGCCCGAATTTAAAGATGATCATGAAGGTATATGTCAGGGTTGTGCCGAAGGGAAGCATATAAGGGGACCATTCTCCTCAAGTGTCACGAAGATAACTGATATCTTGCAGTATATACATTCTGATTTATCTGGTATGCTGCTCGTGACATTCTTGGGAGGATGTTCCTATTACATCACTTTTACAGATGACTTCTCCCGCAAGACCTGGATATATTTCTTGAAAAAGAAGGACGAAGCATTCAAATGGTTTCGTATCTTCAAGGACTTGGTGGAAAATCAAACTGAGAAGAGAATCAAAGTTTTGAGGACCGACAATGGGACCAAGTATGAGTCAAATGAGTTTAATGACTTTTGTAGAGAAGCTGGCATTAAGAGGGAGACCACAAATGCGTACACTCCTGAGAAAAATGGTGTTGCTGAAAGAAAGAACAGGACTATTGTGGAAGCTGCCCGCGCCATGCTATGTGACTAGGGTCTTTCGAAGTTTCTATGAGGAGAAGCTGCAAACACTGCTGTGTACGTTCAAAATAGATGCCCGCATTTCGCTCTAGACTCCGAAACTCCCGAAGAAGTCTTCTCTCATAAGAAACTTGATGTTTCTCATTTTAGAGTTTTTGGTTGTCCTGTTTACTTTCATGTGCTGAAAGAAAAGAGAAGCAAGCTGGATGCTTCTGGAAAGAAGGGAATGCTTGTGGGCTACAGTGAAACTTCGAAGGCATATAGAATCTATGTGCATGGTCAAAGAGAAGTGGAGATATGCCACGATGTCACCTTCGATGAAGATGCTGCCCTCAAGAAAGTGAGAAATCTTCCTATCTCCAAGGAAGACAAAGAAGATAAAGAAGCAGGGAAGTAGGAAGAACCGAAAGATGAACTGATGCCCGATGTTGAAGGACTTATGGATCCTATTGATCCACCTCCTTCAAATAAGAGAAGACCCTCATGGCTTAGGGATACTCTCGCAGATGCCGAGTGACACATTGCCCCAAGGGGGACATTTCGTGAAAGCAAGAAGCTGAAGAGATACCAAGGGTATCTAGTAGCCATGAGTACAATTGTACAATCTGAGCTTGGATCATTTGAAGAAGCGAAAAAGCATAAAGTTTGGAAGGATGCTATGCACGAAGAATATGAGTCCATTATGAAAAATTATGTCTGGGAAGTTGTCTCGAGATCGGAGGAAAAATCTTTTGTCACCTCAAAATGGCGCTCTAAGATCATGCATGGATTTGATGGAAGTGCTGAAAAGTACAAGGAAAGATTTGTTGCCTGAGACTTCTCTCAAAAAGAAGGCATATATTATGATGATATATTTGCACCTGTGGCTTGCTATACCACCATCCGATCTATCATTGCCCTTGCTGCAACGCAAGGATGGAGTCTCTATTAGATGGATGTGAAGACCACTTTTCTGCATGGTTCTATAAAGGAAGAGGTGTATGTGGAGCAACATTTGGGGTTCGAAGTCCGAGATAGAGACACCCATGTATGCATGTTGAAGAACACCCTCTATGGGTTGAAGCAAGCCCCTAGGGCTTGGTACGAGAGGATAGATAGCGACTTGATGAAGCTGGGCTTCAGCTAGGCTTCACTTGAAGTAATGCTGATCCAAACCTTTATTTTAAGGTTGAAAGAGAAAGGCCTCTCATTCTGGTTCTCTATGTGGACGATCTCTTTCTGAGAGGTGCTGACCCTCTCATTCATCAGTGTAAGAGGGATCTAGCTTTCGAGTTTGAGATGAAAGACATAGGCTTGGAGGTCTGGCAGAGGCCAGGCGAGATTTACCTTTCTCAAGGAAAATATGTCGTGAAGCTGCTGGAGAGATTTGGTATGGTGGACTGTAAATCTGTGTCGACATCGATGGAACTCAACTTTAAGAAGTTGTGTGGAAACACTAATGGGCCCGTGCTAGCAATTCCTACCGAGTATCGACAACTCGTGGGGGCCCTGATGTTCCTAGTGAACTCCCGTCTAGACGTATGTTTTGTCGTGAACACTCTGAGTCAACATATGGTTGATCCTCATCACATTCACTGGATTGGTGCCAATAATCTATTGAGATATCTGCGGGGCACAATCAACCATGGGCTGAAGCCTGAGATACACTGCCGAGAGTTTGAGACTCCATGGATATACTAATGCCGGTTTGGCCTGGCAGTGTGGTGGATCGCAAGAGCACATCTGGATGCTGCTTCACCTTGGGTTCTGCTTCGATATCTTGGATGAGCAGGAAGAAGAAGTCGGTTGCTTTGAGCACCGCTAAGGTTGAATACATTACAGCGAGTATGCCCTGTTGTGAAGTTGTTTGGTTGCGAAAGCTTTTTAGTGAGCTGTTTGGGCATGTGCTAGATACTAGCGTTATCCTTTGCGATAACCAGAGTGGGATTCGTCTTTCTGAGAATCTCGTTTTCCATGATCGATCCAAGCATATTGATATCAGGTACCACTTTATTCGGGATATGGTACAGCGAGGTGCCATAAGGCTCGATCATATAGGAACTGATGAGTAGGTCACAGATATTCTCACGAAACCCCTGGGGAAGGTCAAGTTCCTAACCTTCCGTGAGAAGCTTGGAATCGTGAAAAGACCCTATTCTGAGGGTCCTGCTTGCGTTGGACTATGAGCTCTGGGAGCTCTAGGGGCTTGGGGATAGCTTCTTGGAGCTATAAGCACACACGGGGCTAGGCTTGCCGAACCTTATTGTGCTTCTGCCCCACTGTTATGATATTGAGTTGGTTCACCTCTCTTTGATCTATGCCCTACACACATCCTACCAATGGAGTTTTAGACTGATGGGAAGTACCTCTCATTTAGCCAATGAGGTGGGAAATGTGGATAGATACCAATAGCAAGATCGATGGATGCATCAGAGATTGTTGTACTCTCTATCTCTAGGATGGCACGTGTCCAACACCTTGATCTGGGATCAAGTCTATTGAGGTTTTATCTTCTAAACTGACTTCGGGTCAGTAAACTAACTTCAGGTTAGTATGTGACTCTTTTTGAGTCTATTGAGGTTTTATCTTCTAAACTGACTTCGGGTCAGTAAACTAACTTTGGGTTAGTATGTGACTCTTTTGAGTCGACGCTGACTTCGAGTCAGCAGAGCGTGATGTCTTTACGGCTCAGTCTCCTTGTTCTATTTGCGACGAGAGCCAACAAAGCAAGTTACGATAGGATGACGCACAATGTTAGATGAAAGTACACGATAGTACTGATGGATGGAACTTGTGGACAGATGGAGTTCTCCCTAGTTGAGAGGGAGTGTTAATTTTGGGCAACTAGGTCCAAACTCCATGTTGCACTGCTCATATGATGATGGCCATATTTGTTTTGGATTCCTCTTTCGAAGAGGTGCAATATTGATCTAAAGATCATCTTGTTTGGATGAGTAGAACATATATTTTGAATTTATTTTCCACACAAGTGCAAGGTTGGCTAGAGTTGTAATATAGGCTCACATGCCTAATAGATGTGTCACACACCCTCACTGATGGATATAAATTGGAGAGACTTGGAGGTCATTTGCTCATCAACTCATCACACATCTCTCATTGTGATATGATTGGTTTGACAGCCTTGTGAGGCCTCTTCCCTTCACACATGCAGAGTTGAAGTAGCTATTTTTCTGCTGATCTGTTTAGGGCTGATTTGCTGAAGCGTTGACTAGCGTTGACTGTGGTCAACCCTTGGTCGTGTTACCTCAAAACTATGCTGAAATTCTGATTTTGAGAGGCCGTACTGCTGGGCACAAAAATCGAGGGAAAATGAGCTGTTTGACCGAAGCCCTAATCTGCAGCATTGACTTTCTGTTGCTGCCCTACGTTGGCTTTTGGTTGACCAACGTTGTCTTGTGATGCGCTGTCTTTGAGGGCTGTGGTTGTGACACTTGGAAGGTTGGCTGATCTAGAAAGGCTTTGCTAGCTGAAGCATCCTGTTGACTGCCGTAATGCACAATATCCCATATTTTTGCTGGACAAGAAGAATTGTAAATCTGATCTATATTATTGGCTTGTCTTCTGTTGATCTATTATTGTGTTCTATCAACATTTTACTTTCATGTTTATTGGATTGCTAATTTGTATCGGGCCTAAGAAAAGATTGAAGTAAATTTTCATTAAGCATAGAACACACCATGGTTGATGATATGAGTCGGTTTGAAGTAAGTGCTGAGCAAAATTGTGGAATTGTAAAAGAGTTTGACAATCCTAATTCGATCCTTTGTGGAACTTTGTGCTTCAAGATTCCCAAAAATGAATTGTTATTTATGAGGTTCAATTGTACTAGTGTCAATTTGCTTTGGTAGATAGATCAATTATTTTCGTTCTAAGCAATTATGATACACTTACTAGTTAAGGTACTTGTTACCACTCAAACCAACAAGGGACCTAAAGGGGTTCTTAATAGGGCAACTGCTAGACTAAGGGCAACAATGGAGGCTTAGCCCACTGTTGCCATGCTTAAAACTCCCTGTTCTTTATGGACTTTCACCGATGGGAGGAGTCCCAATGTTTTTTGGGAAGCCACTTATAAAGGATATGTCAATGGATAAGTGTGAAGTGATTCCTGTAACCCTTTCCCAAGGAGGAGGTGAAGGAATGGTGCTTGCTTGCTCTTTAAGCAAGGGAATTTCCTTCCAGGGGAGAAGAGGTGAGGATGAGGGAGAAGGGTACAACTTGAAGAGGTACTTCCTGATCCCTAAATCCTATATGAACTTGGTTTCCCAAATAGCCCTTAATGAAACAAGACTACACAGGACCAAGTAGACCCAACCCAGGATTGGGGATGGAATTTAGCAACCAATGATGTTCATATCTTTGACAAGGTGAGGAAAAAGGATAAGACAAGAAATTTTGCTTCAAAAGGCTAAATTGATCTTGCTAGGGTCTAGCCTTGTGTAATATCCCCAAAGGGAAATAAGCAGTAATAAACAGAAATATGCCAGACAGATATGAAAGGAAACAATACTGAACCAGATCACTGAATCAAGACACATGTAATACCAGAATCTGAGCCATTTTATTAATCAGAAAGTATATGGAGAGTAATACAAGAAATCAGAATCAGTGCACCTATCCTTGCCCTAGGCAAGTGATGACCCTCCCATACAAGAAATGGCTGCAAATAATGACAGCGTCCAAGCTGCCCTGGAGACTGGTGATGATCTGCGCAGAAATTGGGCTGATCCCAAGCTGAAAACCCCCTCTGCTGGAAAACGCTGTCCCTGCTAGTGACAGCGCAGAAACAGGTGCAGCACAAGCCCTCAATCCTCCAGGCAAATGGATCTGCTACAGGATGCTGGAAAACGCTGATGAGCCCTTCTCACACTAGCCTGCTCCTCAGATCTGCGTCCCACCTGATGGATCTGAAGCCTCCAATCAGATCTGCGTCCTTCCCTTTCTGAACTGCGTCCTCCAATATCAGATCTGACATCAAACCCTCAGATCTATACTAGATCTGGAGCTATCTCTTCAGATCTACAGCCCCTAGGGCTAGATCTGGTGTTACCCTTTCAGATCTGGACTAGATCTATCAATATCTCCTCAGATCTGTCACTCCTTCAGCTGGATCTGGTGCCAAACCTTCAGATCTGCAATATACAAGACTAGATCTGCCACATACAAGACTAGATCTGCAAGATCTACCCTTTCCACAACTGGATCTAGCAGTAAACCTTCAGATCTGCAACTCTTACCTTCAGAAATGGACAGCGTCCTCACTCTAGGGCTTCACAGCGTCCTTCTGCCCCTCAGAACAGCGTTTTCTCCTGCTAGACTGGACTGCGTCCTTCTTGGCCAGCGTCCTCCCTTCCTGAAAGGTACAGCGTCCTCTCTCCAGATGAGACAACGTCCTTCTCCTTCCAGATTCAGCGTCCTTCCTCCTCTTGCTCTGCGCAGCCACAAGAGGGCTTTCTCCTCCTCAGATAATCTTCAGAAATTGCTGCTGCTCTACTGAAAAATGACTCAGAACAACCTCACTAGGGCGGGCACTCGAAGTCCCCCGAAGCTGAGGGTAGAACCAGAAAAACCTTACCAGGGCAGGCACTCGAAGTCCCCCGAAGCTAAGGGTGAGATCTCCGACCGGAGACACTCGTGCACTAAACAGTGCTGCAGACCGACTAAACAACCGGCGTGCTGAAGCAGACAAGTCTGACTATCAATAAGAATATCAAATCATGAATGAATCAAATGAGGTGAGAGCCTCTCCTTTTATAACATCAACTCCCTCCTTAACTCACCCTGGAACTGCGCAGTTTACCTGGGGTTAGCCTGATGCCTCCCCCCCATCACATCCACGTGGACCCCCACGGCCCTCTCTAAGTCACAACGTCAACCTACTAGGAAAAAAGAACACTTTATTATAAAGTGAGGTGGCTAAAGTGAGGTGACCCCTCTTATTTCTCACTTTATTTATTATTGCTATCTAATAAAGCAAAAAAGGCAATATTCCAATTAGCAAAGCTAATTGGGAATATTACAGTCTCCCCCGGCAAAACGTTGCTTGTCCTCAAGCAACTGAAGTGAGGGGTGCTGTAAGATTTCTCATCCTCCCAAGTGGCATCCTCATCTGGCAGGTTCTTCCATCTCACCAAGAACTTTCGATCTTCTGAAAAGTTAAACACTGCCTCTCCCTTGGTGTCACAATGATTCTCCATTGCACACCAAGTGCTCCTCATCATCTCATGGAGTGTAGCTCCCCCGTGAGGTCGATAGATGCCAGCTGCCTAGCCTGTGGATGGATCATGATATGAAGTGAAAATGTTATGAACTTTCTACGCTTGGGCACCCAACTCATATGCACAACTCCGTCTCAACTTACGAATCACAATCAGATGTCCATAAAAAGTAGGCTTAAGCTTCTCCTCGCCCCCTTCGTTTGGAGTGAAGATCACAAGTACTAGAATCCCAGGAGACCAAATCCCCTACCTCAAAGTGTCTCTCCACTCGGCCCCTGTCTGCATATAATTTCTGCTGATTTTGTGCGGTGGCTATGTTGTCCTTGAGAGTCCGAAGGATGTCTTGGCTCTCTTGGATCCACTCGCGGAGCCCTGCTAACCCCAAACATCACATCCACAAAAGACAAGGAATGATATCCATACAGTGCATAAAAAGGTGTCATACCGATAGACATATGATGGGTTGTGTTGTAGCAGTACTCGCCCAGATGTAGCCATTTCAGCCACGCTCGCTGCTGCACACTGACGTAGTTACGCAAGTAGCCCTCCAGCCACTTGTTAACTATCTCTGTCTGCCCGTCCGTCTGGGGATGATAGCTGGTGCTCGGTGTCAACTCAGTCCCTACCAATCGAAAGAGCTCCTGCCAAAATCCACCCATAAAGCGGCTGTCTCTGTCACTAACAATGGTCTTGGGTAGACCGTGCAATCTGAAAACCTCCCGGAAAAACAATTCTGCCACCTGTGCTGCTGTGTAGTGTGCCGAAATGGCAAAGAAGTGAGCATACTTCGTTAGCCGGTCAACTACTACGAAGATGCAGTCCTTGCCCTGCACTGTGGGCAAACCCGTGATGAAGTCCATCGAGACACTCTCCCACTTCCCCTCAGGAATGGGAAGCGGCTGTAACAACCCCGCGGGATGGTTCATCTCCCCTTTGTTCCGCTGGCAAACCTCGCACTCCCTGACATGCTGGAGTACGTCCTCCTTGAGGCCCTTCCATGCAAATCTCTCCCGGATGGCCCTGTACATCTTGGTGAACCCCTGATGGACCGCCAATGGTGAATCATGAGAGGCATGGAGTATCTTCTCCTTGAGCTGAGATCTCTCAGTCAAGAAGATCCGATCCCTGTAATAGATGACCTCATCTGCCACCCTGTATCTGCTATCCGCTACCTGTCCATCCAGCACCTCGCATGCAAATCTATCCTTGGAATACTCAACCAGTAGTCGAGCCTTCCAATCAGCGTCCAAGCTCATGAGGGATAATGTAGCTGGTCTACGAGAAAGGGCATCTGCCACCACATTGTTCTTCCCTTTGACATACTCGATATCAAAGTCATAAGCCTGGATCTTGCTGATCCACTTCTGCTGCCTCTCCTGCAACTGTTTCTGCTCCAAAAAGTACTTTAGGCTGTTATGATCTGTCCTGACTCTAAATCTGCCGCCTACCAAGTACTGCCGGAATTTGGCCAATGCATGCATAATGGCCAACATCTCCTTATCATAGATAGGATAAAGTCTCTCATGTGGAAGGAGTTTCCGGCTCTCGAATGCAATCGGGTGACCTTCCTGCATCAAAACTGCTCCAATCCCTTCTCCTGATGCATCGCACTCTAGGATAAAGGGCTGAGTGAAATCAGGCAATGCCAACACCGGACAACTACTCATCACCTCTTTGAGCTTATCAAAAGCTCGCTGTGCGGTGTCCGTCCAACCGAATGCCCCCTTCCTCGTCAGCTCCGTGAGGGGTGCAGCAAGCTGTGAGAAGCCCTTGACGAACTTCCTGTAATAAGTGCAGATACCAATGAACCCTCTAAGTTCTGTCACATTCCGCGGCTCTGGCCAGTCCCTGATAGCCCGGATCTTCTCGTCATGGACCCTCACTCCGTCCACTCCTATGATGTGTCCCAAATACAACATCTCTGTCAAACCAAACTCACACTTGGAGAGTTTGGCAAAGAACTGCTGCTCCTCCAGGATGCGCAAAACTGTCTCTATGTGCTGGAGGTGCTCCTCCCAAGTCCTGCTGTATATGAGAATATCATCAAAGAAAACCAGCACGAACTTCCTCAGATGATCCCCGAAGATGTGGTTCATGCAAGACTGGAAAGTGGCAGGTGCATTGGTCAGCCCAAATGGCATAACCAGAAACTCAAAGTGCCCATAATGACACCTGAAAGCAGTCTTGGGAATGTCCTGTTCCCTCATGCGTATCTGATGGTACCCGGACCTCAAATCAATCTTTAAGAAGAAACGTGCTCCTCTCAACTCGTCCATCAACTCATCGATCCTGGGAATGGGGTACCGGTTCTTCAAAGTCTTCTTGTTCAGTGCCCTGTAATCAATGCACATGCGTAATGTGCCGTCCTTCTTCTTCACCAGCACTACTGAAGAAGCGAAAGGACTAGTACTGGGCCGAATGTGTCCAAGGGCTAACAGCTCCTGAACGGCCCTCTCTATCTCATCCCTGTAGGCCTTAGGATGCCTATAAGGGGTGGTGATCACTGCCTGTATCCCCTGCTCCAACTCTATCGTGTGCTCAAACCCCCGATCTGGTGGCTGTCCCGGTGGAATATCTCCAAACACTACTGCATATCTGTCAAGAAGAGTCTGTAGATCAGGGTGCACTGCCCGGCCCGTATCTACTATCTCTGAAGCCCGTAGCTCTACTGCCCACTCGATATCTCCCCTGCGGAATGTCGCATCCATGCTGTGTGCTGATACTGTCTGGGGCGGATATGTGTTCTGACCTCGGATCTTCTCATGCCTCCCCGTCTTGGGATCATCCCACTCCATTTCCAAGGCCTTCCAATCTGTGGTGACCTTTCCCAGGGTGATAAGCCACTGCACTCCCAATATCACATTGGTGTCCGGGATGTCCACCACAAAGAAGTGATCAGTCAGCGTATAGGTGCCCATCGTCACTGATAACTCCGGTACATATCGAGCACAGGCCATGGTCTGATCTCCTGGAACCAAAACTGAAAACCCATCAAAGCTCTCTGTGGGTATGCCTCTCCGTGCTACCATCTGGGTATCGATGAAATTGTGGGTGGCCCCACTGTCAACTAGAACTGAAACACGCTGACCCCGTACTGTCCCACGTACTCGCAATGTCAGATACTTGGGGACTCCTCGTAGTGCTGCTAGAGCTCCCCCAGTAGGTGCAAATGATGCCTCTCCCGCATCTGGTGGTGGAGGTGGTAAGGCACTCTGTGCTGCATAACATTCTCCTGCCTCCTCGTCCTCCAACTCATCCTCTTCTCCGCTGCCCTCGGAGAAGACCTCTATGAAATGTGCCTTCCCTGCGGTGCATTTGTGTCCCGGTGCCCACGGCTCCTGGCAGGTGAAGCACAATCGCTTCCGTCTCAGCTCTCTCCTAGCCTCATCATCATACTGTCCTCGTCCGGGATTCGCCTTGGGAGGCGGAACCCTCGTGTCCTTACCTTTAGGCTGGAAAGCCTGTCTCTGGGGATAAGGTGGCCGAGTCCTGGGCAACACATCCTGTAGGTCACGGGCCCTGCTGATAGCATCCTGAAGTGTAGCCGGTTTGTTTGACCGGACTAGACCACGAAGTGGTTCTGATAGCCCGTCCAGGAACATCGTGACCAACCGAGCTGCTGATATGTCAGGAACCATCACTGAAACCCTCAAAAAGTCCGAGATGTATGCCTCTGCACCACCTGTCTGTTTGAGCTTGGTTAGCTCGAGGAAAGGCTGATCTGGGTCCTTCTGATCAAAACGTTTCACCACCCTCCTGGTGAACTCAGCATATGTAGTCACTGTGGAATGCCCCAGTGTGGTCAACCCATGAAACTACCAGTTCTGGGCCTCACCCTCTAGATGTAATGCAGCCATCTTAATGGCCTCCTTCTCCGGCATCTGGTTAAGCTGAAAATAGAGGTCTAGTTTTTCCACCCATGACCTGGCTGTGGTCTTTGGAGACCCATCAAACATCGGCAAATGACATTTGCTGGCTGCACGGTTACTGTCACGGTGGGAACCCCGTCCCTTATTCCGATCATGAGGCTTACTGCCGCCTCGGTACTGCATATATTGATTGAAAGGAAGAGCCTCCATGAATTCCGGCCCCAAACTTCGCCAATCTGCAAACCAAACTGCATGTAGATCGGGACCCTCATCTCTTGATGCCGTTTGCTCCACTTCCTCTACCGGGAAAGTAGGCATGGTAGGTCGCGTGTCCATGGAATCGGCCTTCTGCGCTGTCACAATGGGTATAGCATCTGGTATGCAGCTAGATGTTCCCGATCCTTCCCCTACCTGAAAGACCCTAGGGGACTCTTTCTGCGTTCCTCCTGCAGCCTTCCTGGTTACCTCCTGCATGAATGCATCCATCTTTGCATCCATCTTCTCACTCAACTTCTCAGTCAATCTTGCCAACATAGCCTCCATTGGATTCCTCCGTTCGTCTTCTGAATCAGAATCACCTCCCCCAAGGAGAGTGGGGCGACCTCTAGGTGCCATAGAGTGCTAGCACCACAGGCTGAGCCAGATCAGAGCTCTGATACCACTGTTAATATCCCCAAAGGGGAATAAGCAGTAATAAACAGAAATATGCCAGACAGATATGAAAGGAAACAATCCCGAACCAGATCACTGAATCAAGACACATGTAATACCAGAATCTGAGCCATTTTATTAATCAGAAAGTACATGGAGAGTAATACAAGAAATCAGAATCAGTGCACCTATCCTTGCCCTAGGCAAGTGATGACCCTCCCATACAAGAAATGGCTGCAAATAATGACAGCGTCCAAGCTGCCCTGGAGACTGGTGATGATCTGCGCAGAAACTGGGCTGATCCCAAGCTGAAAACCCCCTCGGCTGGAAAACGCTGTCCCTGCTAGTGACAGCGCAGAAACAGGTGCAGCACAAGCCCTCAATCCTCCAGACAAATGGATCTGCTACAGGATGCTGGAAAACGCTGATGAGCCCTTATCACACTAGCCTGCTCCTCAGATCTGCGTCCCACCTGATGGATCTGAAGCCTCCAATCAGATCTGCGTCCTTCCCTCTCTGAAACTGCGTCCTCCAATATCAGATCTGATATCAAACCCTCAGATCTACACTAGATCCGGAACTATCTCTTCAGATCTACAGCCCCTAGGGCTAGATCTGGTGTTACCCTTTCAGATCTGGACTAGATCTATCAATATCTCCTCAGATCTGTCACTCCTTCAGCTGGATCTGGTGCCAAACCTTCAGATCTGCAATATACAAGACTAGATCTGCCACATACCAGACTAGATCTGCAAGATCTACCCTTTCCACAACTGGATCTAGCAATAAACCTTCGGATCTGCAACTCTTACCTTCAGAAATGGACAACGTCCTCACTCTAGGGCTTCACAGCGTCCTTCTGCCCCTCAGAACAGCGTTTTCTCCTGCTAGACTGGACTGCGTCCTTCTTGGCCAGCGTCCTCCCTTCCTGAAAGGTCCAGCGTCCTCTCTCCAGATGGGACAGCGTCCTTCTCCTTCCAGATTCAGCGTCCTTCCTCCTCTTGCTGCGCGACCCGCGAGGGCACTGCTCACTCCTCGGTAAATCTTCGAAGTGCTGCTGCTCTGCGAAAAATGTACTCGGAGACAACCTCACTAGGGGCGGAGCACTCGGTCCCGGGGCGGGGTGGGGCGAGAAAAACCTTACCGAGCGGTAACAAAAGAGTCCCAGAGGCTAAGGGTGAGATCTCCGGCCATTCCGTGCACTAAACGATGCGCGGTGAAGCTAAACAGCAGCGTCTTCCAAAAGCGATTCGTCGACTATCAATAAAATATCAAATCATGAATGAATCGAGTCGGGTGAGAGCCTCTCCTTTTATAACATCAACTCCCTCCTTAACTCACCCTGGAACTGCGCAGTTTACCTGGGGTTAGCCTGATGCCTCCCCCCCATCACATCTACGTGGACCCCCAAGGCCCTTTCTAAGTCACAACGTCAACCTACTAGGAAAAAAGAACACTTTATTATAAAGTGAGGTGGCTAAAGTGAGGTGACCCCTCTTATTTCTCACTTTATTTATTATTGCTATCTAATAAAGCAAAAAGGCAATATTCCAATTAGCAAAGCTAATTGGGAATATTACACCTTGGGGATGCCTTGACAAAATTTGGCCGTAGAGATAGGGCTTGAGATTCTTGGTGATTCCACCGTGAGAATTGCCTCAAATTCGGAGGGGAGAGAGGGGACCCACCAGTGCAGTAGCCTCCAAGAGATCAAATTTTTCCTAGGGGCCGATTATTGGGAAATTGATGCCCTAGGTGACCTGTCACTGTCAGAGCTAGATCTGGGTAGAAGGGGAAAAAGGTGAAAAAGGAGGCGAAAATGACCACCCTTTTGAGGGACCAATGCCTATTCCCCTTAGGGATATGGAGTCAAGGATGATGATGATTGAGAACTCGATTTCTTGATCAAGGAGGCTCAAAAAGTCAAATTCGTCAAATGTTAAGGGAAAAAGAAGAAAAGTGACCTTCAAGCATTTATACTTAATGCAAGTAGTGCAAGCTTATTGAGATAAAGCAATCTCTAGGACATTTCATTCATTTAATAATGGCCCATACATTAAATGAGTTAAATAGACACTTAATTCTACATTTCAATGATGCAACAACTAGCCCTAATTATAGCGAAATTCAACAATATGCAACAACAAGAATATATCATTGAAATTTACTTACAATGTTAGAGAGTATATCCAACCAACATCATTGTTGCAAAAGAACGAAGCTATAAGATAAAAATGGCCCAAATCCATACATCAAAATTCATCCATTTATCCAAAATGATCCTCCTAGAAGAAATGCGAAATTCTCTAAGAGTAGAGAGATCCCAAGTGAGGTTATGATACAAATGAATGTAGCTAACATAAATATAATACCCCTCTAATGAGTTTGAATTATCCTATGGGCCTACATTAACCTGTAATGATAAAATAATGTGCAAATAAAATCCCTATTGGTGACAAGCCCACCAAACTAACTCATAAATGGAAAAATAAGCCTCACAGGGGGCCGAATAATAATATGTACATGTCGTGGGGCCCTCCAAAAGGCCTAATAATATCCTTAAGTGCCATAATGAGGAATAATGATGGACAAGGGGGTGGCCCCTTGTTCTCCAAGTAGGAGACCTGTGGTGTTCCCAGTGGGTGTGGGGCACATAAATGACCCCATGGGTATCCATATGAATCAGAGATGCCTATAGATCCTTTGCAAGGGCTCGAGTGATGGAATGAACACTGCCATGATATCGTACAAGTCCTGGGACACTTGCCAAGAGTGTGGGTCTCATGTGGGGCCTACTGGGCATAGTGTACCAAGCACATCAACATCATCCAAAAATGGATCGCTAGTAGTCTCTAAACATTGATGAGGATCCGTGGAGTGCTGTCTGCTGTTGTGGAGGCCGATGGCTCTCTATGCACACCCTATATGTGCCAATGTAGCCCTCTGGGGTTAGGATCCCGTATAGGGAGACCAAACCCAAATGGAAATTACCTGCAATCTTGTATAAGATCCAATGTGTCCCCTAGGCTTCCAATACAACCAATCATTAGAATAATCGTGTAAAAGAGCTTACAAATCATGGACAACAAAGTGGGCACGCCGTACTTCACAATGGCATGCCCTTCCGTAGTGGGCTTTGGCATGCCCTTTCGTAGTGGGCTTTGGCATGTGCTAGTGTCTCCATATCCCAAAGGGGGTTAGCCATGTACCTTATTAAGTGGTTTCAACCCTTAAAGGGGATAGTAGGTCCAAGGTACATCCTTTGAATGGGGGTGGCAAGTGATAAATAAGTGAAACAGAGTAGGGAATGAGAGGTGCAACCCTGGGTCACATATTGGGGCATAGAAGCAGTTAGATAAGGGGAAGCCCACACCAGGGTATATAATGTGTAGGAGGGAGTAATTGTGGTACATGAGGTGTCCCGATCTTGATTTTTCTTTAATTAACTGCTTGGGGCTCAAGGATAAGAGCATGATGTGTCAGATGTAGCAGTGATTACCCTCTTTAAGGTAGGGCGGTTCATTGCCCTCTAGGGGTTGGAACAATCATAGGTTCCTGTATGACAAAGGAAGCTCATCTAGGGCATATGGAACCATGGTGATGGCCATGGGTTGGGATAGAGCTCATGTATTGGCTTTTGCCCATGTGTCAATTATTTTTGTCCCGGCCATCTTTTGCATTTTGTGGTACAATTTCCTATTGAATGTGACCAATTATGCTTTTTCTTTTTCTTTTAGTTGCTTCAACCTACGGGGCATCATTCTGGGTCTGACCCAAGGTGGGGGCAAGGGGATAGGGAGTCTGCTCTATGTGGACCTAGAGAGACAATGTGGACACATGTGGGAGAAATGATGAATGGGGGTATAGTAAGTGGAAAGGGAGTAATATATGTGGATAAAGGAGTGGGACCACACACCCAAAGTCAGGGTTTCCCAAGTAGTACCACCTTAGAACCCAATGGCCAATAAAGGAGATCCCATAGCACTAAGATCCAAGGGTAACATCCAAAAGAGATCATGGGACAGGAGCACTAACTAAGACCACTCTTTCTACTAGATTCCCCCATCAATACAATGCCCATAAGTATCCATGATAAGTAAACTCAATACTCAATTATAAAGTGACAAGACATACCTTTAGATTCAGGAGGCCCACCTTCAAACATACAATCAATACAGGTGGGTGAGGGACCACATGGCTGGTTTAGGTGGTGGAGAAATGGCACAATGAGCTAGAAGAAGGCTGCAAGGGGCTGCCAACTAAGGTCCATCATGGAGAAAAATTTCTCCTAGGGATATCACCCACGAAGTAGTGGGTAAGAGTACCTACTCTTGTGATTAGGATGTCAACAAGGTGTCTTTGCAGAATGACTTTCTCGTCTTGTGCTTGTTGCATTTTCTTGGTTTACATCTGGCTTATATCTTCTTCATGTATTGATGTTGCTTTGTTGATCGATAAACTCCTATTAGTAAGTAGACTTGGAATTTCCTTGTTCTATTGTTAATTGTATTTGTATTTGTTCCTTTCTCCATAACTTGCATTCTTTTATTTGAAGACTTGAATGCTTTGTTATTGATAAGCTGTTCGAACTTGTTTTCCATAGAATTTTTATCATTTTTAAGCTTCTTAATTTGCATAAGTAGGTTTTGATTATGATTCCTGACACATGAAAGCTCTTCTTTTTTTATCTATGATAACTTTGTTACATTGTTTTTGCATCTTTTTACAAGTTTTTGATTTTCTTGAAGGATCGCCTTTGGCATATCTCTGACGTCTTGTGATGTTATCGAATTTGACTCCAACATCCTGTAATGTTATGTTTTTCTTCCTATAGGATAATGTCAAAAACATCTTCATTGTGTTTATGATGAAAATCTCTAGTGCTTCCACCTAGGGTGAACATAATTATGTCACCATCATCACAAAATAAGGATCTAACATTGAATCACAATTGTCTGTTGTAAATTGCTTATGTCATATTGTTTTTTGTTCCATGAGCCTATTTTTCAATTATATTTGACTTGGGAGTCAATAATTGGTTAGCACATTTGGCACTAACATAATTTCTATCCTTAGTAAGAGTAATATAAATATTAATATCTTTTCTTGCAAGTATTTATTTGATTCTATGTAGCATTGAAACACATTTTTTTGAATTTTTAGGAAATCTTATTTTTCCTCACTTTTAGACTCCATTTATTTTCATCAAAATATCACAATATTTCACTTAAGCTTGGCACTTTACGATTTAGGTTTTATTTTTTATAATAGCCTTTTTCTGTTAATAACAAAATTGTTATATAATTCCACTTATATTTTCCTTTTAGATTACTCATGGCACTCTTCTTTGCTGCATCACTTATAAATAACTCCTTTACTAATTCCACTAAAATATATTTATTCTTGTTTAATATTGATATCTTTAAAAAATAGAATAAGGTATTAATATTATCTCCCTTATTTACCTTTTAAATAACTTTATTACCTTTCTCTTATACAATTGTCTCGTATACCTTCAATTAATTTGAAATTCACCTCCTTCTTACTTTATAACTCAACTACCACTTATATCTCTTTATTGATTATTCCTCTCTTGTTTTTATTGGGAATTAGATAACACTGAATATTGGACTCTTTACCTTTAATATACTAAAAATCACGCCTTTAATATGTAATAGTCGTGGCATTTGACTTCCAACAAAAGTGACCATTCATTGATACCCCTTCGAATTGGAGAGAATTCCTAAATTCCGGACAATAGTGTGTTTAATTAGGAAGTTGACAGAGGAAATGAAATCAAATCTGACTGCAACGATGATGCATTTGCCTAGGGCTATTTTCATGGGTGAAAATGTTACTAGATCGGTTAGCATTCTAATAATGGCATTTGTAGCATATCTTCATGGATTGCAACATTTGTATACTGTTCTGAGTTTTGACTGCTCAATTCTAGCGATTTAGAAATGGGAGCTATAGCATAACTTCTTCTATTTCAACCTTTATATATTGTTCCAAGTCTGACGGCTCAATTTTGATGGTGGTTATTATGGACTGTAATGTGACAATTAATAGCTTATTTTGGCAGTCTCTTGTTCATAGTATAATGTGTTCCTCTACAGCCATCTCACCCAAACATTCCACATGATTAAAAGGTAGTGAAAATGGTTAACAGTGAAATTGGACAAATTTTTTCTGTTTATTTCTCCCGGGCTTACTAGTCTCTTCTATGAGTGCTTTATAATTTTTGTTCTTGCCTTTGTTTGTGTGTGTATTATGAACTGTCTAGGGTCAAGGGCTTGATGTGGTCGATGACTGAGGTAACTAGAGAAACTATGGAAAGTTTAGTTGTGGCCAAAATCTATATCAGACAAAGTGTAAATGAATTGTGGCCAATGGACGGGATCAAAAAGCAAGGTTTTGATACCAAATGTGATGAACCAATCTGGTTCTTATCACAAATATAAAAAATATTTGGAACAAAAAAAAGAAATCAATGTGGATAACATAATATATTGAAAAATGTATGAGAAAATGTTATATTAGAATAGGATGATTGAATACAATGAGGGCCTCATATAAAATACCTAGGCAAGTGCCTTTTCACTAAGAGCCATGTCACTTTCATGAAAGTGTGTCTCCACTAATTATTAATTATTTACTTGCATTTTACACTTGTAATACAAGTTCCAATCCAAGAGGGGCAATGGAGTCAAGGTATTATCTTAGAGGGCCTATTTTCTTGTTTATTAGCAATGGAAATAAAGCTTGAATGCTCACTATATCCACCCTAACATTACTGCAAATCGATGTAGAAATTTCACAAGGTCTCTGAAGGATGCTCCTTCAGCTAGCACTTAACTTCACCCTAGAATTGGAGGCAACAAGTTTGCAAGAACTTCTGAGATATCTAATACAAATTATTGAAAAAAGTTAGATTGTAAAGGAGAAAAGAGGTTTTACCACTCTAGACTCCTTCTGAGTAGTAAATTTACTCTTGAAAAGGATCAATTTGCTTAGTCTGCGCTATAGGGAAGAATCTACACCACTTCAAGCTCGAGGAACCAAAATTTTCAGCACATTTTAAAAGCGAGAACCCTTGCAAATCACGTATGCTCCAGGAAACATATATCCATAGACCTCTTTCTTTATTTTTTTTGGGGGGGGGGAGGGGGTGGTGGTGGACCCAAAGCATTATTGTGAATGGGGAAGTGTTACTCTTTATATAGAGACTAGCTCAAATATCAATTGTGAAAACCCTAGATCTAGGCTAGGATGGTGTAAAGAAATATTTTCTTTGAACCAAATAATCTACGATAGATAAAATAATGAGGTGGTCAAGCCACATATACAAGTCTCTCAACCGATATACCTCCATGAAAGTGGGATGTCTCCAACCAAGAGGGCATAAGATATGCCAAGGATCCAATATGTAGCCTCCAAAGGTCTCCAAGTGAATTGATCCATAACTAACTTGTGAAAATAGGCAATGAAAACCTAGATCTCCTCCAAGGTGGATGTGTAGCTCTCCAAGGGGAAATGTCCAAGTAAAATCCTTGTGATATGGCACATGTGACTATGTGTAAGTAAGACATCCCAACAAGCAATAAATAGAAGTTCCCAAGAGTGGGCAACCTCCAATATATGTGTGTAAAGGGCGAGAGAAAGCCTTAATAGGTGGAGCACTACATCAAAGATCATAAGGAATGCAAACAAACCCCCAAAGAGCTGATGTATTGAATAATGACAGAGAAGAGTGTGTAATGACAAGAATTCTAAGGTAGGTGTCATTATCCTCATAAGGCATGTAGCAAGTCAACTCCTTCAAATATAGCACATGTGAAGTCTCCAAGAGGTATGTCCATCAATAAAAGCATGGAATAGTGAGTAAGGGTTGATGTCCTCCTTAAATGAAGCAAGTGAATCCATGGTAAAAGGCCTCAACATGTGAAATATCGATAGTACTCAAGCATGTCCATGAAGAGAAGGGACAGACTCTCCATGTGCAATATCATCCATAAGAGCTAGGGCATTCAAACAAGGGATCCATATATCCTTGCATCCAATCATCTAGGAAAATATGGAAGACCAAGTGCAATGCTATTTCTCATTGATAATCAAATATATTAAGCAAAATATAATCAAGGCATCTAACACATCATCATCCATGTCATTCACAAGCAAAGGAATCGATTTGAAACCAACAAATTCATGTCCATCTAAAGCTTCAACGTGTAGAATCTGTGTTTGTGATGGAAATCACAAGGATAGTGAAAATATTCACTAGTGTAGTTGTCATGCAAAATGAGGGGTAACACCTTGCATTTTGTGGTTGTTTTACACTTTACACTGTTACTTCTTTCATGTCTATGTTCTTTGTAGATCTTTCTTGGTTTTCACAAACATTCATGGTTGGAGTTTTGTTATTTTTTGTTTGCTATTGATGATTTGATAGTCATTTTTAACAAATAGACGCACTGGTGCTTTTTAACATGCCTTATATTCTTTTATGAAATGGAGGCAGTGCTGCATCTCATCCTCATGTTCCTTTCATCTGAATGACGTTTGTGTACATTTTTATTTTGTTTCTAAAACTACATGACTTATTTGGCCACTTTGTTTGAACTTTTTTAGGGAAATGAGATATCAGGTAAAAAAGGGCGAGTGCATTGTTCATTAAATATCAACACTGAAACTGGTCGCTTGTCTGCAAGGAAACCAAACCTACAGGTTAATTATTCTTTATTATACCTTGGTTCTTAGAGATGCATGACTATGTTCAGTGCTTAACATTTTTTGTTTGGATTTTCCTGATTTGGTTCAATGCAGGTCAACATTACATTGCTCATATTGTAAAAGCACATATGGCAAAACAATGCTTTAATTCTGTTTTATTTATTTCCTACGTTGTTTGTTCTAACTTCTATCTGATTTTTTCAGTTTTTGATTTCACATGTATGTGTTGGCACCAGAATCAACCTGCATTGGAGAAAGACCGCTATAAAATTCGTCGAGCATTTATTGCTGAAGATGGAAACTCTCTTATTGTTGCTGATTATGGGCAGGTGCAGTAGTTGAATACCTATTGTTGAGTTTTGTGTGCTTACATACTCTTTTCTGTTAATTACCAGTGATTCAGTACCATTTATTTCTATATTTTTGTAGTTATCGTGGAAACTTAATAGGGTATTGTCACTGACCAACAATATTTTAGTGTCAGAATGGCCATTGGAGGTCCTTCGTGTATATCTTGCTAATCCAGGGAACTGGCTTAGTTTCTTGCAGTTGGAGTTGAGGATTCTTGCTCATCTTTCAAACTGCAAGAGTATGCGTGATGCTTTTAAAGCTGGAGGGGATTTTCATTCAAGAACTGCCATGAATATGTATCCCCATGTGCGTGAAGCTGTTGAGAAAGGGAAAGTACTACTTGAGTGGGATCCACAACCTGGTGAAGAAAAACCTCCCATACCTTTACTGAAGGTAATTGCTGAATTTTAAGGGCAATGTAGTCAGAATAAATGTTTTTGACATGTATTTTTCACAAGGAAGGCATAGATAAGTTTGATGGAAAATGGAAAGTGGCATCTGATAAAATCAACAGTGACATTTTGTTTGGCTTGCCATTGATGTCTGCATAAAATTATCTATTCTGACAATTTCCTAGGCATAGCTCATGTAACTGCAGAGGTGGTAGTTATTTGTACAAATATTACATCTTTGTGCCTTGAAATTGAGAACGAACCAACTCTTCCGAAAAATGGCATCTTTGGATTCCATCAGCTAGCATGTGGGTGCTCACTGACAGGCCTGATGTCTCATTGTGCTCCCAACAACAAGAAATGATAGGAAAATAGCTCTTGTAACATCTTGGATCTGGCCTAACTGCTCCCTGGGAGTGCTTGACTCTCTCAATGCCATTCCTGAACCATTCTTACCTGTTTTTCTTCTCATGGAGATGCAAAAAAATGAAGGTATCAGATTCTCCACTAGGTAGGAGTAGTTCCTGAGTAACAAAGTTTTTTACCTAATTAATATTAATTAAGTTGATTATTAATTAGGTTCCCTAAATGTCACATCCATTTGTCGTGACTCATATTTTGGAGATTATATAGAGAGCTGTGATTGTTTAGTTATATTCATCATTCGTTCAACATTTTTATTAAATAATTTTTTCATGCTCATGCTCTTCAAGAAGTATATCAAAATTTCCACCAAGAAGTCTGCACCAAGATGTTAAAATGCTGTTCAAAGGTTGCTCCAATGGACTAATACAATTAGTCTCCAAATACACCAAATGTTCTTCAAGGCCGCTTCAACAAAACTTCAATGATCCTTCAATACTACCACAATGTCTGGTGGTCCAAGAAATAACTTCAATAGTGCTCCAAGATCTTCAATAAGTACTGGAAAAGTGTCCAATCAATTTTCTCAAGGTCTGCTCCAAATGATGCCTATAATTTGCTCCAAAAGATGTCAATGGGCTGCTGCAAAAGATGTCACTTCAACAGTCTTAGAAATGGGTCAACAATTCCTTTAGATCCTGCCTCAAGGTGTCTTCAAAGGCTGTCCCTAAAGGTCTTTTGAAGTGCTTCAAAACAGACCTTCAAATGGCTCCAAGATCTGCTTTCAGACATAGGCTTAATTATATCCGCAGCCATATATATGTATACCTTTAACCAATCATTTCAATAAACAATCTACTGCAGAAATATGTCAAGGCCAAAATTTAGGATAAATAGGTCTGAGGTGTAAAGAAGTCTCAATAGGACTGTATAAATTTGAGGTCTGCAATCTGAGTTGTACAGGACTGTCCCCATGTCCGACTGCTCACAAAATTGCCCCACAGATCTGAGCCTTCTGCAACTGAGCTTGGTCCGAAATTGTAGTCTTAACAGTCTGAGTTCTCCAACAAACCCAAGCTTTCAGGTGGCTGTCAAGAGGCTTGATGACTCCAGTCAAATGACTGTCCACCAGTCCGAGCTTCAATTCAACCTTTTATAGGACTATCACAGGTCCGAGATAACTGTAGTGGTTGCTGCCCACTGTCCCGGGCTTCACAACAGGGAAGTTACTAGACTGATCTTTAATGAACTTCCCCAACACATAAATTTAGCCCGAACAATAATGTCCTTCACAGGTCCGCAATCTGTAAGGTCTGTCCGAGCTAACTGTAGGCCTGTTCCTGAGGTCTGTGACCTGTTGCGGACTGTAATTTCAACCCTTCACAGATGACTGTCCACAGATCTGCTATACAACAGAGGTATTCCTCTTCGGCCTCCTTTAAAAGTTTCCCAAACAGTAGACTATTATGTTTTCTCGGCCTCCTTAGTACTTCTGTGCGTCTTCTACGAAGAGATCAGCGAATTGGATGCAAGAATGAAGGTCTTAACGTCATATTTATACACATTTTGCTCTTTTGCCAAAGGGACACGTCCCTTGGCCATGAAGCATGAGCCTACACAAGTCGGCTTAGGTCAGCTAGGATAAAATATATTATTTTACCTAAAAAATTCATTTTCTCCAAGTCTAAGAAGAGTTAGAGGGCATGTAATAGCTCGTTGGAAAGGGTAAATTTTCCTCTACAAGTTGGTGTCAATTTCATCTTTAAATGAGGACATTTTTCCATCGAGAAAATTGTTTTTTGTGAACTGTCATCATTATATTAGGATTTTATGCTTTGGACAGTTTTAGGGCTCTTTCTTCATAGACTTAGGCCTTTTATGCGGGGTCCTTCACAAGTGTTTTTCATTAGGATTAGGGCATCTTCAAACAAGGGTAAGGCTTCATCAAATGTGACCTTCAACAATTATCCATGCCATTATTATCTTCATCAAGGACAAGGGCTAGGTTTCTATACATAGGCTTCCATTCATGTATTGGATTTAGGGCATCATAAGTATTAGGACATGCATCAACATGTTAGGGCCAAGCAATCTTCTAGAGCATCATGGGCGTCTAGGGCTTCATTCATTATTACATCAATCTAGGGCTTGTCATCATGTAGCTAGGGGTATGTCATTATAATTCAATCTTCATGCTTAGGGTTTTCCTAGGGTTTGCATGAGGTTAGGGCAACATCATGAAAGGGTTATCACAAGAATATTTTCCATCTCCAACAATGCCATATTGACATCAATGGCAACTTTTTGACCGACATGGCTAAATGTATTTCGAAAGATAAATATAGAAGCCATAACCTTAGCGAAGTTAGAGAACCATAAAAATATTTAGGATCCAAACAAAGTCAGCCTCTGTCCACAGTTTGTGAACTTGGAGTCGAAGGGCTGGGGAACCTGCAAACACTTTGTATTTCTCAAAGATAACCATTAGAACACACAGTGAATCAAATCACCTAAAATAAGCTTACAACTTCCCAATAGAATGTTCCTATCACCCAGAATAAAATAATGATTAATAACAATTGTAAAACACAATATAGGAATGCCCGTACCCAACACATACCACAAATCAATGAATCAGAGACACCATGAACTGCACCCTAAAGTCTTTATTATGATTCTTCCAACATTCCCAGTGAGACAATAGTTTACATAAGCTTTTCAGAGTTACGTTAGCCAAAACCAGATGGCTTGAGACACAAGTGACTCCTAATTTATAGATAAATCCTCCAAGTGGAAAAATAATGACTAGTTGGCTAGATCTCCATCAAAATAATCTCGATCGTTGATAAATATTTAATCATCTTTTAATTTCCACCATCGCAATATTTATTTTTGAGTGAATTTCAAATTTCTAATTTAACCCATTTTTTATTCGCTCAAAAATAATTATTTTGAGCTAATTTCCTCAAAAAATTGACTTTGACTTAAACACCAAGGCCCAACCAAGGGTCCAACTTTTCTTAAAATTTCCAATATTGCATTGGAGGGGGAAATCTCGTTCGTGGGGGAAATTTTTTAATAACCACAATTTTTTCCACTTGGAGAATTTAATTTCTCTCAGACTTTAATTTTGACTCTAATTAATTAATTTTTTGGCTTAGGATTAATTTTTTTTTTGTAAGCTTGGCAGGACAACATCCTCATCATGTCCACCATATCACCTCGATCGAGGTGGGGAATTGAACGAGTGACTTCATATCAAGGAGTGCCTTAATAGAGCACTCGATCACCGTCTATCCAAGACCCCATGGACGACTTATGATTAATTTTATTTTTGTCAGAAAAATTAATTTATTGACACTTGAGGGGATTAAATATTTTTTCCACCCTCTAATATTTTATTATTTTAGCCATGGTGTTTAGGTATGAGGGACCATGCACTAAAATATTTTTTACATAAGATTTACAATTACAACCCTTAAAGGGGGAAATCTCGTTCGTTGTAGACCCTCAAATTACACACCCAAATATGAGACACAATATGATCTAGTATACCAAGTGACTTGTAATAAAATAATTTAGCGAATTAGCTTAAATTATTCCCAAATTACTTTGACAGAAGACTCAACTAAAACACTAGGACTCACCTAAGACTTTGACGACAAGTTCCACGCTAGCTTTGGGGTGAGGCTCGAGAGAAAAACTTTGTCGACCATATGTGTTTAGAAACACAGATGAATCAGTGAGACGAAAAACCTCCTAGGATGAAATTGTCTCCAAAATAACAGGCTTACCTAGGTTGTTACATACATATATGGTCTTACTAGCATCATTTACATTTAAAATTTTGCAGAATGGGTTTAAACTTTACAATGAATAAATTGATGGCCAATGATCTTGATCGTTTGAAAAAATGTGGCGCAAAACTTTGACAAAATGAGTGCAACAGGTGATAAGTAGTTGTTTTTCATATGTTGCACGGGGACTCATCCCCGCCATAATTCATGCCGTTCCCGGTGTTCCGGCGTTCCAGGGACTTTGGAACTCGTCGGAAATGTTCCAGATTTGCCGGGAACTCCATCGGGGACTTGGGGACTTCAAGGTCGTCCCCTAGCCGTCCCTCGAAAATTCAGGGACTTTTTGGGGACTTCCAAAACGTCCCTCGATAAATCGGGGACTCACATTACATTTCCGATAGGATCAGCGTGGAGAATTACAAGGTCCCTTAAACTGTATAAAGCGAAACCCAGTTCATGTAGAACAATCCCTGAATACTGCAATAGCCATTTTCTTAAAGTGGTGTTGCAAAGATCTGACTTTGAGTTTCCCAAAAAGGTAGACAATAGGACAAAGCCAAGATAGATATCCACCAAACAAAGCTCTACTTATGCTGGTTTCATCAACAGTTCTATGAAACATTTTTCTTCGAAATCATTACTTGATTTTCTTGCAGTGGAGGATTATTTGAGTTCTCCTCTGGCAATGCTCATGATAATAAGCGGCCTGATGCATCACCACTAAGTAACTGCTTCAAGTCACTTGAGAGATAAACTGCTGTATCTGGTTGTTTATGGGCCTTAAGAACTTTCACTAGAATTAGATGATACTCAGACACTGTGATTCTAACATCGAGACCTTCAAATGAATCTGATAATTTGCTTCTAGCAAATGTATCACTATTGATAGAAGTTGAAACTCCCTCAATTTCATTTACCATGTGCCAGACCTTAACAACACCACTCTGATGACCAGTTATATACCAATTTGTCTCCATCCAATCTGAAAAGCTTGAGCTTGTTACTGAGATGGCAAAATCTGAAGGCAATTGTGAAGTAAATACAACAACTAAACAATCACCGTTTATACTCCATACAACAAGCATATTATTTTTCAATTTTAATTTTTGTCATTTTGGTTCTTGGACTATAGTCTATGACTATAATTTATAAATCTATAATCCATGGTTTTCTACTTCTAGACTCTTAATTTGAGATTTATATTTAAATTTTAATGAATTGTTCATGTTTACATCTTTATTAAATTTTAGTCCTATTTACTTTTATGCTTTAGCTGCTATTTAAATTTTGAAATGGTTCATCATGCATCAATGATCATAGAAAGATTATGTAGATATTAGACAGTAGTAGATTGTAGGTTTTAAGTTGTATGAAACTAATAGTTCTTCTTAAGTTATGCAATGATGACGAAATTTGTTTTTGTGATGCACAATTCTCAATGACGATTAGATACTATTAGACTATTAGTATTTACTATTAGTTTTTAGATTTATCAGTTTAGTATTTTATTTATTTTGATTCATGTTTACTTTTATTTTAAATTTATATTGTTTAATAAATAATAAATATAATAAATAGTTGTTGCACTTGCCGTACCCAACCTGCCGTCCCCTGAAAATTTGGGGGTGCGCTCTAGCCGTCCCAAAAACTCGTCCCTTGCCCCCCTCGTCCCCTCGTCCCCACAGGCAGTGCAACATAGTGTTTTTCTATGATCGATCATGAAATTTTCATTGATCTTTGAATTGTCCCATTAATAAAGTGAGTTCCCTTATCACTGATTATAACTTTCATTGTTGGAGGAACCTTCTTTGGAGGATTGTTCTTCACTTTGCCATTGGAGGGCAATGATTTTGCAGCCCAAGATCAGCATACACTCTACACTTGTCATGAATGGAGAGAAGGACAGCATGGGGTAAGCTATGATGCTTGCCAAGATCAGATTTTCAGCCCACCTTCATTACCAGAGCTTGAGGTGGAAGGAGATTTTCAGGGGTTTCCTTGTCGGGAGGTGGCTCATTTTGTTTGGATGATTGCTTGGGGATGGAGGATCCACATGAGAGAGATGTTCCTCACTTCATGCCTTGAGTGGAGAGAGGTGATGAGCTGGTACACAGTCGATGGGACAGCTTACAAAAGGCGAAAAAATCAAAGACACGCGACCTGCGACCTCGCGACTTTGGCAGACGTGCGACCTGCGACCTCGCCAGATCTGCGAGTTCTTTGGAGTTTCGCCAGCATCTGCTTGTCTTGAAAATGTCTCCTTGTTTGCTGGGGAAAACCTTGGCTCTTATGTGCAAACAGAGTGGTTCCTCCTGCAATAAAATAACACAGGTCACATAAATAATGCTAAGGGCATTTTAATCAATTGTAAGAATGAAAATAACAACTTAGACCCCTGTGTGGTCAACTAATGAATCGTCGGAGAGAATGGCTAGGGTAATCTTTCTCTGTATCCTTTCTTCAGTTACCGTAATGCCAATTAGCGTAGCTATGGGCCAAGTTTGGAATGCAGACCCAATGGAACAGAAGTGTTGATTTGGGCAACATGCTGCTTGTGTTCTCCACAACGAAAACTATGCCGGGCTCCAATGATACGTTCATCATGTTCGAAAGTTTGCGCCAAGATCTTACTGAGGGAATGCCCCTTCGAAATGGGGTTGATGAGTCTGCATGCTGTCATGACAAGTAAGGTGAGGGTGCTGCTCCTTAGTGAAGTTGCAGGAAGGAACGAACTTCGACAAATCTCTTGCCCTTCGAAAAGCTTCTGCCTTTGTGGTGGCAAGTCAGGTCATAAGCAGACCAGCACCATTGCTATGCTGCATTCACACGATGTTAACCAAAACAGTCTTCCAAAGAACATCCCATAACGCCGATCTACCGGACACGCATTGAGAATTGAGTTAGTTATTTCACGCCCTCTTTGGAGGCAGGAATTTGAAACATGTTCTTGTCATGTAAACAAAATGTTTTAACTTGCAGTTGTTCCTAACATACTGATTTCACATTGAACACTAAACCTCCTCGAATCAGCATCTTCGATACCAACCTTCGAGGTGGACACTAGACCTTCACTTGGAGATCCATTAGAGGAGGTCTCACGCGGTTCGGTGCATCATCTTGGCGTTCTCTGTTGTGTTGTTACAGTTGAGTTGCGAGTGGCACTTGACAACTCCGGCATTTTGGTCGTATTGTATATTTCAGCCAATCCCTTGGAGGATTGAGATCTTATTGCTTATAAGGGTTAGAGCTTTGCTCCCCTATTGTATATGAGCTATATACTGTCATATCTATGTATTGGAGCAGCATTTTGTCTTAGACTGCGTTTTTCATAGACTGGGGTTTATGCAGAAATAGCAATGCTTTTCATGTTTATGTACATGTGTTGTGGAGGCTTGCATTTTTTCTCTTGAGAGGTTGTTTCCTCAAGATTTGTACTCTCTTCTGCTGCTATACATTATTATTGGCTATATATGCATCTTATGTCTCACAGCTACTGCATAAAACGTTGTAGGGTTTTTGGATTATTTTCTTGTCTTGCGGCACCTCTATCTTGAGGGGTTTTCTATATAAAACTGCTGTTTAACCTTGCTGAAAGCCTATACCTTGTTCTCAAACTCATTCTCTGATTATTCATAGTGTTATACATCATATTCCTTCAGAAAAAACGCTGCCCTAGCTTCAGTCAAATTCTGCATACTCAAAGTCTTGGGGAATCAGGGTTTCTATTGACTAGTCGGGAAGAAGGAACTGTTTAACTTAGTAAAACGCCTTTGTTTGAGCTGAAATTCGACATGGAAGTCCCTCTTGACCTATTCTAACATATTCCAGAACCTTGACCTGTCATTTTACGCAGAGTCATTTTACGCTGATTTCCTTATTCACTTTCAATCATTTTTAGGGCCAAAATCCTCACTTTTCCCCTGCTTTTTTCCCTTAAAGAGGTGAGTAAACGTTATTCTTGATATTTATTTTGGTTGTTGAACATTTCGAGAGATATATGATATGATATTTGACCCTCATGCACGAAGAATGCGTTTTCAGGCATGATCTGCTGAAGAATCCATTATTAGGGATATTACATTTATGGTCAAACCGATCGGTTTATTGCCATGGTCGCGATGGACCCACACGAAATGGTTTAGGAAGGTTCCAATGTGTTTTAGAGGGAAAATAAGGGTTGTTTCCCTCCAAAAACACCCTCTCGAAGCCTTTAAAAGGAGCTTACCCCTCTCATTTGTCTCACACATCTCATTTGGAGTTTTAGTGAGTTTGATTAGGAGCTTGGAGAGTGTTGAGTTTTTGTTGGAGTAGTCATCTTGGAGGCTTGGAGTTGGAGATGGAGTTGGAGCTATTTTGGACATAGTTTGGAGTTGTCATTAGAGTTGGCATATGCAAGAGGAGGCTAAGGATGCTAATTTGCATTTCCAGGTAAGGATTTTCACTTGAAAAATTCCTCATTTCACTGTTGTCCGTGTATTAAATTTTTTTATGTGTTCTATGTTATCAAATCTCTAGTTCTATGCTATCAAATTTTGTAGGCTACAATGTGCATTTTTTTTTTTTAATTTAGCTTTGGTTTTCCATTTTTCTTAGCTGCAATTTTTTTTAAATGGCAGATTTTTTGAAAATTTTAATTATTTCAAGCCAACATGGCTCCAAATCCAAGGATAGTGCATGGCCTCATTGTGATTTGATTGATGGAAAAATGATATGCAAATTTTGCAATAAACCTATTGAAGGTGGGGTTACTCTCAGATTGAAACAACACTTGGTTGGAATAAGAGGCTGAGTAAAGTCATGTGAAGCACCAAACAAAGTGTTAGGTCCTATTAGGGAAGAATACCTTTCCAAGTTTGAAAAGTTTGAGGAGAATAAGGCTAGGGAGAAGGCCATCCAAGATGAAATTGCAAGGAAGAGGGAATTATTAGAAGCTATTGAAGAAGTTGGTATGATGATTATGAGATTCAAGACTCCTCTTCTATCCCTTCCACCAATGACCCCTTTCAATGTTCCTCCTTCTCTTGGCCAACAATCTAAAGGAACAAAGAGAGCAAACATCCAGAGTTATTTCTCATCCTCTGCCACCATTGCCCCTGCTAATCCCACTTCCTCCCAGCCAAGTCGTCAACCCACTTTCGATCAACATTGGAAAAAACAATGCAAAGAAACTTCTTATCAATACATTGCTAGGTGGTGGTATGATGCAGATATCCCAATTAATGTCGCTCACTCACCGTATTACAAAGCTATGTGGGACGTTGCAGGAAAGGGCTTCAAAGGCCCTAGTATGCATGACTTAGGGGAGCTCTTTTGAAAAAAGAGATTTCTTCCATTGATGAGTATTTGGTCGAGTATAAAGAGTCATGGCTCAAAACAGGTTGTTCCGTCATGTCAGATGGATGGACCAATGGAAAGAATCGCACTATCATTAATTTCCTTGTTTCTTTCCATCAAGGAACCATGTTTTTGAGATCAGTTGATGCATCTGATAATGTGAAGGATGAAACCCTTCTATTTGAGCTTTTGGATGAGATTATTCAGGAAGTAGGGGAGCAGAATGTTGTGCAAGTCATCACAAATAATGTCTCAAATTATGTTCTTGCTGAAAAGATGCTTGAGTCCAAATATAAGACCATATTTTGGACTCCATGTGCTGCACATTTCTTAGACCACATGCTTGAGAACATATTCAAAGTGGAGTAGGTAAAACACATTGTAGATCATGCCAAGTGCATTAGAAAATACATTTACAACCACTCATGTGTATTGAGCCTAATGAGGAAAAACACTAGGGGGCAAAGAGCTTGCTAGGCCTGCAATTACAAGATTTGCAACTCACTTCCTCACATTGCAATGTCTCAATGCTCAACAGAAAGACCTGCAGAAAATGTTTTCTTTTGATGATTGGACTGAATCTCGGTGGACTCGTACACAAGATGGCAAAGACACCAAAATGAAAGTTTTTGACAATTATTTTTGGAAAAGGTCTGCAGAGCTTGTGAAAATTACCAAGCCCCTAGTTAAGGTGCTAAGGATGGTGGATGGGGAAAAAATGGCCATGAACTACATATATGAAGCTATGGATCAGGCAAAGGAGCAGATACGAGCAGCTTACAAGGATAGGTTAGCTAAATATGGTCGTATATGGGACAACATTGATAACAACTGGAACAATCAACTCCATCATCCTATACATGCTCGGCTAGGTATTTTTTGAACCCAAAGTATCATTATAAAGCTCGGCTAGGAGATCTGCAAAATCGAGAACTCAGAGTTGGATTGACTGATTGCTTGGAGCACATGGTCCCTATCCATGTAGACCAGTTGGAAATACACAAACAACTTACTCTTTTTAGCATGGAAGTTAATACCTTTGGCAAAAACTTGGCAAAGATGGCAAGAGATGTGGATCAACCAAGTAAGCAATTCCAATTTGTTTTTATTTTCAAGTTAAATTGTTTACAAATTTACAATTCAAATTATCTATAAATACTTGTAATTTGTAAATAGGTAATGAAATGAACTAAGTTACTAATTAATGTATTTCTCTTTGCAACACATTGGTGGGAGTCATTTGGCGACCAAAGTCCTCAATTGCAAAAGTTTGCAATTAGAGTCCTCATCCAAACTTGCAGTGCTTCAGGTTGTGAGCGCAATTGGTCTGTTTTTTAGTGCATACGCACGAAGAAGGGAAACCATTTGGAACAAAAATGGTTAAATGATCTTGTCTTCGTGCAATACAACCTTTGACTAAGGCGAAACCAAATGATGAATAGAACACCTGATCTAGATCCCATTGTGTTGGACGATATTGATCCAACATCAGAATGGGTGGAGGAGACTGAAGATCATGTGTTTGATGTTGATTTTGATATTGGCATGGCATTAGCGGGGGATGAAGCAAATTTGGTGGCGCCATCAGAACCAGGATTAGTAGTTGCATCAAGGAAAGGCAAACAACCAATGGAAGGCACTAGTTGTGCCGCTTGACCAACTCGTGCTTCCATTAGGTCCACTTCCATTATTATTGGTGGCAGTGCTACTAAGGTTGTAGATGAGGTTGAGGCATCCTCGGACTCTGAACCAAATGATGTCTATTTAGCTCCTAATGATGATCCCATGTTTAGTAGTGTTGATGAATATTATAATTGATCCTGTGTAGACTTGTAGTCTTGTAGTAGGCCAATGGCCTCATAGCTTGTAGCATTGTTTTTGGACTTTATAGGTCATTTATAGCCTCATTGCTTATGTATTTTGTCGATGATATGTATTGCACTCAGTGCCATTTTTATATATTCACCTTTACATGTTATATAGATGAGAAAACTTTGAATATTTTGTCTCTATTGACTTGGAATCATGGTTTTAAATCTTAAAAATACTTTTTTTCATTAAAAATTAATAATTTAATGTATTGCTTTTAAAATTCCCGATTTGACCAGTTCCAGTTTGAAACCCGCATTATTAGGTGGATCAGTCCGGTCAATAGTTCCGAAATTTAAAAATATGGCTCAAATACAATGATATGGGTGTCAAGAATATGGGCAATATAGGAAAGATTGTCCTTGTTGAGAATTAGGTAGGGCTAGGTTTAATTCAAATTCTCTTACTTGATAATTACTTGTGAGCTTACTTCTTTTACTTATGTCTTCTCTTCTTAACTTACTATGTCTTTTATCAAGTCAATTACCAAAAACACAAGAGACATAGATTTAGGCTCTTCAAGCCAGGGCCAAAACCTCTCCCTCTTAGAGAGGAAAACCTGTAACAAATTCTTCTTATAGATCTTCAAATGACAAGTACCATGACCAAGACTCAAACCCTTGACCTATGAATGCCTCCAAGACCTTGTCACTGTTTCTTTGTCTGCCTCCAACGCTGATCCTTCTTTTTTGCACCGACCTACACCATTCTGCACTTGGAACTAGAGAGCTTGGTCTCTAACTGTATTCTTCATTATTTATTGACTCTAGAACATCTTGACTTACCTTATAAACTTGTTGTACTTATGTCACCTTCTTGTTGCACCTCCTTTTCTTCACTGTGAGACAGTGACCCGAAACAGTGCCTTCCTTTCTTCATTGTAATGTATAATTCACAATATTTCCAATTAACTTTGTACTTCTTTGCAGCGCTAAACTCGTATTATATTACAGATTCACCCTTGCTTGCTTCATTGTTCCATCTCTTAATTCCGCACTTTATCTTCGTCCTTACTTTTGCATTAAATCAGAGAATTGTTCCTTAATCCACCGCAAACTTGTCACTGAGATTGTGTCTGAAAATCTCAGAGGAGTTGAGTTATGTTCTTGTTCTGTTCTGTGCAACACAGTGGGCTATTTATAGTGGTCAGGCCCTGTAATAAACGGACCTGACCATGAAGAGATGTGACGGTTCATGAGCCGACTTTGCTAGCTGTTTATAGGCTGACTTGTAGAGGAGTTCTTCCAGCGTATTGTAGGTTGTCTTGAAGAGTATTTACACCATTCTCGAGCCATGTCTTCAAGGCTTATATGACAAGGTCTTGAGGCATACTTCTTTAACTTTCCCTTCATATACATGACTCATAATTAGTAAATTTATGACAAGATGACAAATCCCTAAAAGACATCAAGAAGAAGTCTTTTGACCTACAATAAAAACCTTGTCGATGAAACCCATGAAGCAAGCATAACAAAAATACATTTTATTATCTTTGTCTTCTTCATTACATAAATACATAATTACATAGTCAATATGAAGACCGAACCTAGTTACACTTTCCAACAATACTAAGCTCAAGAAGGACTAACAAAAGAGGAAGAGAAGAAGCCCACATCATCGAGGAAGTGGAGGAACCTGAAAGGAAGAAATCCAAGAAGGATGAAGTAAAATATCTTCATTATTAAGATAGTCTTCCTCACATAAGTTCTTTTCATGTTCCTAAGTTTTCTGTTGTAAGATATATGATTCACTAAGTAAAATAATGGGATGCATCAGGGCATCATAGAAGCATTGAAAGCAAGAGCTCGTGACATCATCATAAGAGAAGCATGAAAGATGGTTAGAATCCATGGAAGTCAAGGATATAGCTCTTGGGAATCTCATTGAAAACATAAGTGGCAAGGTCATCTAGTACAAGGTTCATCATACATCTGTCAAAAGGAAATATCTGCTGATGGGGATACTTTAGATCCTCAAGATTCTCTGATGGAATCTTCATTGGAAGGTTCATTGATCAAGAACGGAAGCTAGTGTTTCATTACGAATTCTAATTTGTGGAATTCATTTAATGATGTTATGATGACATAAAAGGTGAAGAAGATCAAGGGATTGAATCTCTTTCAATCAAGGAAGTTGTTGCAAGAAGTTTGGATGACCCAAAGGAAAATGAGGTATGTATGCTTTCATTTGATAAAATTTGGAGTCATGTCACATGGTCATAGGCAATATGGATCAATGCTCTATATTGAGAGCATGATTAAAGGAAAAAGGATCTCCTCCACTGAAAGGATGCAAGAAGGCATGGGTCACACATTGACTAGATCAACATAATATGTCCTCATTTGAAAAATGTGGTGGTTGACAAAATTGGAGGAACTATGAGCAAAAGTTCCTGGAAGATAATATGTGAAGAAAGAAAGGAAGAGATCGTGGAATGTGCAACTATGAAGGCAATAATAAGCATCTAGGATTAGAAGATTTGACTAGGATATCTCTGGAAAAGATATGAAGACTCTCATGGAAGTTTGAAAAATATGGAGACACTTGACAATAAATATCTTTTAGAGATGTGTCAATATGTATGCAAGGTGTTGATGCAAACTAGAAGATGTCATGATGAAAGATATATGGATGGGCTTAGATTACAAGCCTATTTTTTAGACTTAGGAAATCTGGTTAATTAATCAGAATCAATTGAAATAAGGTGAGAATCATCTAGAAACTCATACAGATCGACTCTGATATAATTTTTCCCTTTGATTAAGTTTTAAACTTGGTCATTAGAGGTCCAACAAAAGATTATAAGAAGAAGTCGATGGGTGGGTGTAGAATAAACTTGAAGAGTTCAATTTTCTAGAGAATCAGTAGTTGTCGAAAGAGTTTGAGCTTCAGAAGGGAAACAAAGACAGAGAGGGGCAGGGGTAGTGAGGTCGGAGGACGATTTTCCAAATCCCATGAGTGCATTCAAGAGAGGCAGAAATAGCCACAGTGAGGCTAACGAAGGGGCTACAGAGAAGCCACTAGAGGAAATTCGATTTTTCTTGACAGAAGCCGAGTTTCAGTTCCAAAGGCCAGGAAAGTATCCCAGAGGGCCAGAGAGACAATTTTTCAGGCAGTGGCAGACAGGACGGCTTGAGTAGCAGTTGATTCAGGCTGAGCGCGGAAGGAACTGCACTGGGGTGATGCAGGCCTACACAAAGGCAGTTTGGACAGCTCACTTGGAGCTGCAGTCAGAGCTTGGATGTACCTGTGGGGTGTGGAAAATTCCTCACTAGATTTTTGCCAATATTTTTATCTGTAGCATTGCCAAATTTCAGCATCCAAATCGTACTCGAAATTTCTCAATGTTGCAACAGTTTTCCCAAGTTCAGTTTTCCGGGGACATTTGTCCAAAAATACTTGCATTAATTTTATGTGTGTGCTAGATTTACTCAGTTTCCAGCGCTATTATTTTCTGCAGTTTTATTTGTGAAGGTTGCAGTGTTATTTATTCAGTATTTGTCGTAGCAAATAAATTGTTAAATTAATTAACAATTAGAGGAATAATTTCCAGTCACTGCAATAAAATTTCGGAGTGAAATTTCATTAGTTGCAGAATAATTTCGTAGCGTGAAATTTTCACATGAAGTCATTGTTTGACCCAGTAATAAGAATATTGAGCCTAATCATTTATCCCGACCAAAAGCAAGGGAAGAACCAACTGAAAACAAGGGAAGAATTGACAGACCTGGAAAATGACTTATCGAATGCTCACATGTTTAAGGTGGAAGCAATTTGCAAAAATCACACATTTTTTAAAAGAAAAATATCTTAGCATTCAAAGCAGCACCATTTTCCATGATAAATGGTCAACTATATAACCTAAGAGCATACGAGATACTCAGACATTGCACCTTAGAACATGAAAGGGAAGCGAAGGGAAGTGATCATTAATGAAGCACATAAGGGAGCAACATGTAGACACTACCAAAGCGATACCACCGCAAGCAAGACTTTGTCAGCAGGATTACGATGGCCAACATTGTTTCAAGATTGTCGAGTTCGAGTCCAGAAATGTGATGTATCTTAGAGATTAGGTCGAGCATTAGCTAACAATCACATGCCACTACACTCTATTCACCCAACGCTACCTTTGAGACTTGGGCAATTGACTTTGTCACACCCTTTCCCAATAGAGCCAAGAAAACGAGAATAAAATATATTATAATAGCAGTACTAATGAAGTTGCATATTTAACAAAATGGGCGGATCCAGATCCAATCAAGTCATGTACTAATGAAGTTGCATCTAAATTTCTTTACAATATAGTAACTCGAATTGGTCGCTGGCCCAAAACAATTCATCCATGAAGAGTAGGACATGTGCATCATGGATCATCCTAATGAGATGTTTGCTGAAGGTGTTACATGAGGATACATAATGCAAACAATCTCTCACAAGGATACAACGTAGTCTCATCCACTGCAACTTCAGAAAATTACATGGCAAGCAATTTACAAGATTCATCACATCTACTAATGGATAGTAAATGGCTGAATATGACAACAACATAAGACCAAACACTTGCCCATGGCTATACAATGGATGAATATCAATCTCATGGCTCACCTCAAAAGAGAACACATATGTAGTAGTGGTGGCCATGCCTCCTCCCATGCTCCCATTAGAACATGTAGTGCAGAGAATGTGAGAATTCTTCCCACTCAAAGATACATCCAACTCATGTGTCTCCCTCATAATCAAGCCTCCCATACAAATCTGATCTATATCAGCGAATGGAGACATGATCAGCAGCAAAATGAAGGAAACATTGAAGGTTACATGTGATGAAAAGAGGTACCAACAACTTCCCCAACAAGTATAGCGCAGTTTTACAAGTTGCTGCTTGATAAGAGTACAAGGCAAAATGTTTATGTTAACCATGCATGCCTTCATATGATACATGATATAGTGCTGCAAATGAACATACATGAGGTGATAAAACATTTTCCCAAAGCCACAAAAGAGATGGTTGCCTCCATCATGTAGATTGGCCCAATAAAACTCATGGAGCAATATGACAAGCTTGCCCCCTTGTGAAGCAATGCACTGCATAGGAATGGCAAGAGTGTGCAAATCAATGAATGTATAGACAAACTCCTCACCATATGCTGGAAGTAAGATGGTACATGGATCCATAAATGAGTCCTCCATAGTGTTTTGACATGCTATGAAGAAGAATGAACCACGTGCTACAAAAAGATAATCCTCCTTATGCTTGGAAATCCAAGTTAAGAAGAATATGCCATAATGATAAATATCTCTATCATCATTACCTCCTCTAAGTGCAACAAATATGAAGTGATCCTGGGACCTATGGGTTATAGATCCACCATATCTCTGCTGGGCACGCTTCATCCATAAATCTCTGCTCCAAGGTGACAATGCTGTGAGCTCATGCAAGTAAGCTCCTGTCAATACAAAGCTCTGTTCTTTGACATGCTTCTTGTCAAAGACTCCTCTAATAATGCTGTAACAAATATGGAATACCTCCCAAGATGGAAGTGCTTCCCAATCATCATCAAAGACCAAGGAGATAGTGCCATCTCCTCCTCCTGCAACATCATACAAAGTGTGAGAGCAAATCTTCCCTTGCTCTCCCAAGCAAAGCAACAAGACATTTTGCTGCCTCCCCATACTTCCATCATACCAATCATGTGATGAAGACACAATGAATGATATGAGTATCATATCAACACCATGCAACCATACTCTATGCTGCTCAATGATGCAAGTATCGCGCCATCTTTCCTTCATCCTCCGACTCTTAGGAAGAGTGTTTGCCAAGTGGTGGCCAAACTCTTTCAAGAGTAACCAGCGCAGCCAAGCCTCCTGCTGCCTGGTATCATAGATCTGCAAGTACAAGTGATGGCCAAACTCCCTCAAGAGTAACCAGTGCAGCCAAGCCTCCTGCTGCCTGGTATCACAAATCTGCAAGTAGCCTCCTAGCTCCTTGCTCATCATCCCCATCCACTCAATCACTTGTGGATGCCTCCTTCTTCTCCTCATCCTGGTACTCCTCCCATGAGGGCTACCATCCTCCCAAATCAAATTGCTGATTTTGCACTTCATGGGATTTTGAAATATAAACTTCTCAAGGATCAATGAGACCCTATCAAGAATCAAATAGGTGGTAGGAAAAAACCTCCCATCATGATGTGTGGGACTCAAGGGATGTCCAACACAAGCATGAGAGATGATATCCATCCTAATATGTCCTCCATCTACTATCTGCTCTTGTGAGAAGGGAAGAGAGTCATTGCATCCCATGGTATGTGGAAGTGCATCTCCCGTGAGATCTCTCCTTGAGACCTCCCCTTCATCCATGTTGCACAGCACAGTGCAACCAAGCTTTTCTCGATCTGCATTTGGAACTTCTTGTAGAGCTGCAAGAGTTCCATCCTCAAAAGTGTTGGCTGCCCCAACTGTTGATGCATGTGGCTGCTCCTCCATGACTGTGACAACGTTTTCACAAGCCTCCTCAAGAGGTGATGTGATCTCTTCTTCTCGATTAGAATTGGAAGCGCATGGTACTTCCTCTTCTTTTTCTTCAACCTTCTTGACCTCCTCAACAGTGGATGCATCTTTTCTGGATCTGAAAAAGAATAAACTCTTGACCTCTTCAACAGTGGATGCATCTTTTCTGGATCTGAAAAAGAATAAACTCTCCTTTTTCACCGTTCCGGTCTTCTTGGGCTTAGAATCACAAGGACTATTGGATTCCTCATGCATGAGAAGAGGTGATCTCCCAGTATTACGCTGCAAATCTGAACTCTGTATGCTAGAAACTCCATCCTCTCTGAGCTGACAGTAATCTTTGAAGGGCAAAATTGCTTTGAGGTCTTCCCCCATGGACTTCCATTCTCGGAAATAATCTCCAAAGGGTACATGACCACGCTTTTGTGAGATCCTCATATGTTCCATAGATAATTAGCTCCACAGGCTGAGCTTCCCACGTTCGTATTAGATAATTGTAGTTCATATTACTGCAATTTCACACGTGTGAGGAGTAGGAACAAGTTTGGAGGTGCTTCCCTTTGCTCTATGAGGAGGCTTTTCTAGAGGAACTCGTCTAGCTATAAAACTGACTTGGAGAACTATAGATAACCTTCTCTTGGACTGTTATGATACCACTGTAGAAACCTCAGCTTTTCAACCACACGTGTGAGGTAACTAGCCCAAAAAGAGTGCCAAATACTTCAATCTTCCTCTTACCTTCCTCGCTGGTTAGTAGGTTGCCTTCTTGTGGACTTCACACTTGTTTTTCTACTTCAGTCTTTGACTGAATTGTAGACTTAAAGATCACTGAAATTTGTTTTCTGAAATAAGGCCGAGCTGCCCCATTTATAGTGGTTGGAGCCTCATAATTAGCTGACTTGAGAGAGCGTGAACTGACATGTCCCTTTGAGTAGGTTATTCACTCCATTTTGTAGCCGACTTGAAGGAGAGGTTTTGTGCTTGGTCTTGGAGGGCTTACATACTTATTTAATGACTCATACAAAATGTAACATGCCCAAGAAGGGTCCTTCATACATTAGATCGACTAATTTTGACTTTATGACCAATCCTAAGGACTCACAATGGGAGTTGTTGACCACTGGAGTGGCACCTGATGATTATGAGAAGACTCCATGCCCAAGGATGAACCAGAAAACATTTGTACCATCAGATATCATCGGTTCAACAATGTTTTTAAACTCTACTTCTACTTCTTATCATTTTCTCTTGTACCCAGATTCTACGCCCTATGGGGAATTGTAATAAGTGATGCTAGTAATGATGAGTTTTGAGTCAGTAACAGGCCTAGGTAGCACGAGTCCTTGCCAACAAGTGAGTATTACTGTGGGAGGTTTTTCTAGTTGGTTAATTATCATCTCCCTACGAGGAGTTAATAATTAATTGAGTTTTTTCCTCCAATTTTACGTCAAAGCTGGAGTACGGCTTGATGGTGAGGCCTTGGGTGAGTCCTAGTGTCTAGAGTCAATGTATATTACCATACTGGATCACATTGTTGTAGCCGCTACAACACCACCCAAAATTTTGGGTATATTTAAAATTTCGGGTTCCCCCTCTGCTCGCTTAGGTGTTGGAGTCTTTAACCCGATCTGCAATCAACTACATCCCAGTGACCTATCCCCAACCCCTCATGAGTTGTCTCGCCATCATGATCGGATGTCCTTATTGCAATCACGCCATATGTGGGGAGGATCATCCAGCGTGCGCCCGAACACTCTTGTCGCAATCGCGCCATATGTAATGAGAATGACATGCATATGTTTGAATAGAAACCTTTCTGGTATCGATCATTAATAGCTCCCTCGCCATGGGTCATTAAGCAAGTTGTTTGAATACCTCTCTTATGCTCATTGGTCTCATATGTTTTATCTAGGGACACCTTTTGCGAAGAATAACTATGAACTGATTAATGTGATGTTGTTTATGCAGGTCAATCCCCGACAAATAAACTCATCAATGATTGTCATGGCACTGAGGGAATAAGATTAAGCTCAATGACAAGGATGCACCCACAAGTGTGGTGGAAGAGCAAGTTAACATTGTCAGAGGGATGATGATGTGTTGTGTGTTCATTCACTCAAAGAAACAAGGAGGCACTGGGCACTAGGAAAATCTTATGATAACACCATTGATATTAAAAGATAAGGGTTTCTCGCGTCATTAACGGAGGTGCCATCTCAAGAACGCACATTTTGATGTTGGCAAGACAATGACATAGCAAAAGGGGTTTCTTCTATCTTCCGCAGTTGAATGAAATGGTTCACGAGTTTGAAATGCATCGAAGAGGTCATCACTGTCAATTTGGTGATTCAGTTTGAATTTGCTCCTTTCAGTACCTCCTCATCCATCAAAGTACAGAGGTAGAGATGATTGTTCAGGAAATTGGTACATTAATAGTGTTGGCGAAATTTCAAATATCTAAATGTACCTTTGGGAAGCAAGTTTTTGTCAAACCCCAAGCTACACGGTGGGTGCGAAAGTTATGGTTTTATACAATTAAACCAAGGCAAATTCATGGGGTTTCAAAGCCATGAGAGATCGCGGGGCAAAATTATGTGAAGACATTATAAGTTGGAGCACTTTCGATGGACCAAGGTGACAATTTGACACATTAAGTCAAGGCACAAATACATACGGTTTCCAAACCATAGGGAGGAGCAAAATCATGTAAAACTATAAGAAAGACGTTACCATGGGACTCGAATATGTTATGTCGAGGTTTCCAACTTATGCAAAAAGTTTGGTTTCGACATGACAGCAGATATAATGATGACTATGGCGCATTGCATGATGTACAACTATGTTTTACGACCGCCGAGAGAAACATTACAGTTAGGACCGATACTTCTATGCCTAAGTCGTATGTTAAAATGTTTGAGGCATATATATATATATATATATATATATATATATATATATATATATATATATATATATATATATATATATATATATATATATATATGGTGGTCAAAACTACAACTAAAACCGGGTCAAAAATTATGTGAAAATGCATTATGATTTGATGTCGAGGGCGGTGTTATGCAACTTCACGTTTGAAGCCCAACGCAAAACGTGCATGGAAAAATGGACACGTTGCATAGGATAGACGTTGATGGCGAGTACATTGTTTGACGACAACTATATAATGGTCGAAAGGTTTATTTTAAAACATGGAGGGCGGGCGCAAAAGTCGATAGTGGATGTTTGGAGCCATATACAAATGCGGTGTCAAGTTACGTGGAAACATGGCGCAAATAATGCATGAATTGAATTGACGTATGTACACAATAGCGGTGTTCGAGCACAGTCAAAGAGCCAATACATGTCGAGGTTTTAAACCGGTGTTAAAACATTTGAAGCAATATATGGAGTCATCGAAGTTACGTAACAGTGGTATTCGAGCACAGTCAAAGAGCCATACATGTCGAGGTTTTAAACCTGTGTTAAAACATTTGAAGCGATATATGGAGTGGTCAAATTACGTTGACAATGGCGGATCATAAATGTATGAAGACACGTTGCATACGTTCGATATTCACGTTGCATGGAGTGTAATGTTTTCGATTCGGGTCAAATTCTTTTACGCTGAAGTTTTAAGTGGCGAGACAGATATATAAGGTGGCTAAGTTTATCATTAAAACGCCAATCAGAACCATATGAAGACACGTTACTGTTACGTGAAATATCTTTTGGCGGTTTTTTATTTTTACTGAACGCTTGGAGAAGCTATGTGTATAATCACCCAAAACTTTGCGTTGAAACCGGAGCCAACATTGTAACAGCCTGACTACGGTGCGCACAGATGAATGCATGCATGTCAACGTGAAGTTTTCAATGTAAGATGAAACGTTGGAGTGGAAGTGTAGATGCAACGGTCTAAATTTACGTCCTACAGTGGCAACGTTGTAGTATTGGTATGTTGACAATCCATGGCTAAGGTGGGTTTTCACGTGTTTGTCCCAAAATTTGTACGGCAACATCACAAAGAACCTCGCGTTTTAAGTAAGTATGAAAAGCATATCAATGCGAAGGCGAATGCATTACAAATTGTGGTCGTGGGCCGAGAAGTCGGCGCCTGGAAGAACGTCTTTGCGCTACATTTTCGGGCGGATAAGATCTGATTTTCACAGCCTCGACAACAATATTCCAGGAGACAATCACGCTGCCAATCTACTATTAGTAACCTGCTGCGTTGGTCACATTTAGTAACAGTCCATTATCACTGGATCAGTGTTTCGGTGGAGGCGGCAGTGTCTGCCATTACCCAGCGTGAATTAAGCTGCGACAGCGTGGAAAGTGGCATGCAGTGCCATCCTGAATGCATGCGCACGGATTCAGCTGTGTTGGTTTTGTTATTGCAGTAGGATGCAGATCCGCCAGGGAAGAGCGAAACGCTCCATCGAACTATGCAGTAACGACTGTGGAACATTATTTCCAAAGTAAAAATCCCTCCATGCAGTCGATGAGACATGTGCTATTACAGGATAAAAGTTCCGCCTTGAAGGTTATATCGAAGATGCTGTTTCGCTCCATACAATAGATAAGACATGTGAAAAGTTCTGCCTTGAAGGTTATATCGAAGATGCTGATTCGATCCATATAGTAGATGAGACATGTGCTATTACAGGGTGAAAGTTCCTCGAAAGATTTCATCGAAGATCTTTGATTCGAGAGGTTTAGTGTTCAATGTGAGAGCGGTATATTGAGCCGTGCCAAGTTAAAAGATTCTGTTGACATGACGGGAACATGTTTCAAATCGGAACATGTTTCATATCCCTGCCTCCAAAGAGGGCGTGAAATAACTAACTCAATTCTCAATGCGTGTTCGGTAGATCGGCGTTATGGGACGTTCGTTGGAAGACTGTTTTGGTTAACATCGTGTGAATGCAGCATAGCAATGGTGCTGGTCTGCTTACGACCTGACTTGCCACCACGAAGGCAGAAGCTGTTCGAAGGGCAAGAGATTTGTCGGAGTGCGTTCCTTCCTGCAACTTCACTAAGGAGCAGCGCCCTCACCTTACTTGTCATGACAACATGCAGACTCATCAACCCCATTTCGAAGGGGCATTCCCTCAGTAAGATCTTGGCGCAAACTTTCGAACATGATGAATGTATCATTGGAGCCCGACATAGTTTTCGTTGTGGAGAACACAAGCAGCATGTTGCCCAAATCAACACTTCCGTTCCATTGGGTCTGCATTCCAAACTCGGCCCATAGCTACGCTAATTGGCATTACGGTAACTGAAGAAAGGATACAGAGAAAGATTACCCTAGCATTCTCGCGACGATTCAGTAGTTGACCACACGGGGGTTTAAGTTGTTATTTTCATTCTTACAATTGATTAAAATGCCCTTAGCATTATTTATGTGACTGTGTTATTTTATTGCGGGAGGAACCACTCTGTTTCGCACATAAGAAGCCAGGGTTTTCCCCGGCAAACAAGAAGACATTTTCAAGACAGCGGTCTTTGGCGAAACTCCCAAAGAACTCGCCGGATACGGCGAGGTCGCCGGGTCGCACGTACGCGAAGTCGCGAGGTCGCGGTCGCGGATGGCGAGGTCGCGGTGCGCGTGTCTTTGATTTTTCGCCTTTTGCGACCTGCGCGACCTGGTCGCGAGGTCGCGAGGTCGCCACATCTCCGGGTTTTTCGCCTTTGCGACCTGGCGACCCGGCGACAGGGTCGCGAGGTTGCACATCTCCAGGTTTTCGCCTTTTGCGACCCCGCGACCCAGCGACCTAGTCGCAAGGTCGCAGGGTCGCACCTCTTCTGTTTTTCCGCCTTTTGCGACCCAGCGACCCAGCGACCCAGTCGCAAGGTCGCAAGGTCACATTTCTTTGGTTTGCCTCCTTTTGCGACCCTGCGACCCCGCGACCTAGTCGCAAGGTCGCAAGGTCGCATTTCGTCGGTTTTCCACCTTTTGCGACCCTGCGACCCAGCGACCTAGTCACAAGGTCGCAAGGTTGCATTATGTCATTTTCTTGCAACTTGCGACCCCACGACCCAGGCAGGTCACAGGTCGCAACAGCAGTTAGGTCGCAGGTCACAACACCAACTCAGGATGCAGGTCGCACAAGGGACTAGGTCGCAAGGCAGCCCAACGGTCAGGAAGGTGAAAAGGTCAAGGAAGCCCGAAGGGCAGTTTCTGCATTATAAATACTCCTACGGGAGCTTGTAAATGGGGCTTTTCTTTTTGGAGACTCAAGAGCTACATTGTATTGTATTGAGAGATCATATCCTTAAGCATATGAATACGAATACTTGTTAAAAACCCTTTGTCGGATGATGTGTTTTGCTGTGACAACACTGTCTGTATTCCTCGAACAGTTTTTAGAACATCCTATGATTAATGAAACTGCATTTTCAATGACATCATTTATGCATCATGTTTATCTATGTTTGTGTTAATGATGTTCACCTTTTATCGCTTTCTATATGAATGTTAATACCTTTGTCTATTAGCATTACGTTTTATCTTTCAGGAAGTAAAGGGGAATCTTCCCATTAAGAACTATTTCTTTTGTGGTGGGATACCTTGCAAGCATAACCCCAAAGACGTGTCGTTAACTTCATCTCTTCGGGCGTATATGTTTTATTTATTCTCTTGCTACGCATAGTGTTGTGGACATGTTCAATGCATCAATCATGTATTTTGTATCCTATGACTAAGTGTGTGCCCACAGGTTCAATCAGGTTCTTTTGAGGCCGAAAGGAAGGCGTCTTAAGCGGTAGCCGGACCCACACCTCGGACGGGATCCCTACTCCAAACGTTTTAAGGTCTAATTGGGACTTTCTACCGGGGAGATCCCCTACTGTTGGCCGGACAAATTTTCCCGTCAACACACATATAAAATTTCGTGGAATTTGTTTAGGTCTAGGTAGTGAATTTTTTAATTTTTTAGATTTCCCGCAAGTCGAAAATTGCAATAAAAATTGTAATTGAATTGTAATAAGTGTTGTTTAGAGAAGTTGTATGGGGCATGAGTAATAAAAATAACACCTCTCACACTCAACTTTCTACTATGACACACTTTGAGGGGTTAAAAATGTGTTTTGAACTCTCAAAACCCAATTTTCCTAAGTTTAGTGGGAAATCTGGCAATTAATTAAGCCATAAATTAAATAAATGGAGAAAAATAAATATCCACACATGCTAAATGAGGTGGAAATGAGGTGGAAAATTATGGAGGAGTTAAAGTGAAGTCCCAAGGTGATGTGGACTCCTAAAATCAAGGAAAAGACATGTGCTCCAATAAAATTGAATTTCTGGCATTAAATGAGAGCTGCTTACTTGGAAATTCGAATTTGTGAAGTTAGTGCGTATTTGGGAGGATTTAGGGGAATATTTGGTGGAGATTTTTGTGGGTAATTGTCCTCACATGGGTTACCATCCATATACACATGTCATTCCATCATAAAATTCGAATTTGGCACATAAGGGAAGAAGAAAATGATGTCCACTTGCCAGAATTCGATTTTTACAATTGGCATTGGGGCTTCACTTACCAAATTCGAATTTGCCTTGTGATCTCCTCCCCCTCACCACTTGGCATATGGTTCTTCATTGGGATTTGCTCCCAACTTTTTATATAATGGAGGCATGGACTCTCATATTGTATCATTGGATACGAACTATTGTGCTTGCGGAAGCGCTGCTACTTTGTACACTTTTCAAGAATATCAATAAAAAGACTTTAGGGGTCCATTCATGGGTATTCTTCCTTTGGAGCATGGTGCATTTGGAGCTATTAGTATAATCTTTTCTATGCTTTGAGTTATTCCATTTTCCATGTATTCTTGTGAAGTTGCTAGTGCACAACTATCTTGTATTAACATTTGATTTGAAAGTAGGCTCTAGAGGTTGAAAGTTCTAGTTTATTTTCAAATAAATTTCTAGAAGTTTCAATTCATTGTTTTCTTATCTAAATCTACATGGACTAATTTGTGACTTGAGTATTGTAGAAGAATTTTTTTTGGATCAAGCGTGAGGGTAAGTCCTTGGGAGACCAACCACTCTTGAAACACCTTCAAAGGAACTCTCATTTGTTATTTGGATTTTCATTGTTTATCTTACGAAAAAGTGTCTTGCAGGGATTCGTTTGGACATAGTTTCTATACATGCAATCATTTAAAAATATTATTCTTTTCATTATGCGTCAGTGGATCATATTTTGCTATTTAAAGAGCTTAAGCATGGCTAGACAAAAAGGAGAGTTTACTCATCCTCTTTGGCTTAGCCCTTTGTAGATTATTGTGCAATATTTTGTGATTTTCTGTCTAACACTTGTTGGTTTTTTGTAGTCTTTTTTTTCTAACTTGTTTTCTTGTAGCAACTTGGAGGATTCATCTTCAAGAAACTACTAACAAATTGTTGCAGGACCTTTGAGCTATAATGTCAAACGAGGAGGACTCTCTCTTTTTCCTTTGGTCGTGGGCAGTTAAGGAGCTTCCTTGAGGAAAGCTGAAGCCTGAGTTCCTTTTGTGGCTTTTTCCCTCTCTCTTGGCCGTGAGCATTGAGGAGGCTTAGCCTCTCCTCTTCACTTGTAAAAATCTGATTTCTATTGAGCCTTTATATTGTAGACATTTCTCATCAAGGATAAGTCTAAGACCTCAAGTTTCATTTGTAAAGGTTTTCCTTGAGCTTGTAGGAGGCTTCATAGTTTCTTACTTCTAGCAACCAATAAAATTTGTGATTTTGGGAGTGTGGGTTTTACCCATTGGCATCCCAATCTCTCCACTTTTGAAGAGGACTGGTGGCGTGATTTGTTGATCTCTTTAAATTGCATGCATATAATTTAATTGGTCAATTAACACAACCATGCATTTCGTTCATGTCACTAGCTATTCACTTTGATTTGTTACAAGTTTTAAGAGCATTTACTTCCATAGCGAATTCAGATTTTTTTTTTTAATATGCAAGTATCTTTACTTGAGCTTATTTAGCTTGAAATCATACTTCAAATTTGCTTATGCTTCACCAATGAGTACACTCTACAATCTTAAGTTTGATGAATCAAGTAAAACTACATTTTATTTCATGACAAACAAATATATTTCAAGTTGAAGTTAAATTTTCATTTTCATGTTAATTTACTTTTAGATCTTACATGCCCCAAGCATCACTAAAATTTACCTTCAACTTAAGTTGGTTGAATAGACATTTTAGGGACTCTCTACCTCTATGGACTCTTCACTGTGAGATCTAAATATTTGAGCGAGGGTGAGGTCTGAGGATTAGAGTTCAATTGTAACTTTGCTTTAGAACAAATTAATAAAATAAACCAAGAGCACTATCTCATCACATTTACTTGCAAATTTATCAATTTTTTTGCTATCTTGATGGTTTAAAGTTTCACATGCAAATATTATCTCAAGAAGCACTTTGGATGCAAGCATTTTATTTCCTTGCAACAAGTTTAATCCTATGGTACTTGGAAATTTTCTTACTTTTGCAACTTCATTGCATGTTGTCATTTTAATGGTCATTATGCTTATGGATGATTGATATATCTTGTTTCATTGGCAAATACCCTTACTTGGTGTTGCAAATTTAATTGCATGTCGTTATCTTGGTCTAACATTTGAGTTTTTCTATCATCTCAGTTACATTTTCCAAAGTAGAACACTAATTGTTTCCTTTTGAGCAAGATAGTTTCTCATGCTTTTATTCATAAATCTATTTATCTTGAAAGCATTTACAATATATTGTGCTAACATTTTCTTGTTTCACTTTTTAAGATTATTGTTGTTTTCCATTTGAAAGCATTTTACTTCATTCAAGCAAATACAATTTCATTTCAAAGAGCAATACTTTGAAGACACTGGTTTTCATATGCTTTATGTTTATTTAAATTATGTATTGATGGTTATTGCTCGTATCACTTTTTGCTTATAAATCTTAAGAAGTAATCTATTTAACTCTAACAACTCTCCTAGAAACTCACATCTTTTAACTTAGTTTTCCATTTAGGGACCACCCCCCATAGCTAACCTAGGAGATAGCTTGAACGGAGAGAGTCGGGATTAGTGTGACAACCCCTTCTCTGAGTTCCTTGCCACCAACCACACCTTGTGGGGTTAAAGGCTTTTCCCGCTAACTGTAGGTAGGTGTAGGCGGCATGCGATAATAGGAGTTACACTAAAAATAAAATTCTTTGCTCATGAAACCCCATGAGACAAGCATTACAATAATAGTTTTATTTTTCTTCTTTGCATCAATTACATAAAATCACAATTACACATGCCCTTATGAAGACCAAACCTAGTTACATTTTTTAACACTCCCTCCTAACTAGGGAGGTATTTATAATGGTACTTGGTCATTCTCAATCTGAAGAATTCTCATAAGAAGAGTCGGATTGATAACCCATCTATTTAACATCATATCAACCAACATTGTCACATAGCAAGGCCTTGACTAACAACTCTATCTCTCCACAAGATTAGAGCACAATGCTGGCAAGACCAATGATGTATAGACACCCTAATCATTGTCTCTCTCGGAACATACCCCACCCGGGTTCTTGGAGTGTGTTCCACCAGGACTATTCTTATCTTGGATTCCCAGTCCTCAAAGAATATCGGTCCTCTACGACTACTCTTGTCTGGGATGCCCTAACACATCCTCAAAGAGCATCGGATGCCAGGTGTTTACCCAATCCTCCATTCTGTCTTTCTAGGTGAAGACAATAATGTTGTGTCTATCTCTCCCTCTTAATTAGGGAGGACATATCTATTCCAATAAAGGAATGTACTCATTCCTACAAAAGGAATGTACCTAAGCTCCCTCTTGGCTTAGGAATTTTTCTTCCTAGTTTCTACCAAGTAAGAAACTTGTTTCCATGCTCCCTCTTAATTAGCGACCTACAACAGCTCCACATGTGGAGATGATGGGACAACCAGCTACTTGAAGAACTCCTCCTCAAGGTTACTTGGGAGCGAGAGCGAAAACAAGGAGCGACATTTTCAGAAGCTCCCGATTCGGGAGCGAATTTTTATATTTTGATGCATATATGTCGACAAAAGCATGTGGAATGATGAATTAGATATAAAAAACATAAAAACATAGACTGAACCATATAACATCAATCATCTAGAAGTTATAATATTCATCAACCACGTCCACAAGTTAGTAACATACAACATATTGAGTCTCATGATTCATCAATCTTAAAGTTTCAAGTTTTCAAAATTCAATATATATATCATTTATCATCATTGATCACCAAAGTTGTACTTGTAAGCTAAGTGTAACCATTACAACAAAGAATATCTAACATGAAATGAAATGTTATAAAATGAAATAAAATGAAACAACTTTCAACTTGCACGAAACATCATATTCATAATTCATTACCAATGAGTTATAATTGCCAACTTCAAACTTAAATTGTCATATTTTTTACAAAAAATATCATAATAAATATGAAAGAGTCAACAATTATAAAAACTACTAGAAACTAGAAAGGACAAGTAAATCTATTATCTATAGCTAATGCTTGGGCCTCTTGCTGCCACAAGAAATGTCTAATTTTTTAGTCTTGTCATTAATATCACCCTCTAAGCGTTAATATCCAGAGATATCTTTTCCATTACCTCTGGATCTGTATAGGGATCTGTCATTAATATCACCCTCTAAGCATTAACATAAGATAGAAAAATCATAGCATGTAAAGTCAAGATTTTGTTTGAGTGATGGGTACATTTTTAGTAGGTACATGATAGAGGAGTTCGACAACCAATGTCACTACCATCAAGATACATAGAGGGATTGGTGCTCTTGATTAAATACAAGTTCCATACCCTAATACGTGACACAATCCAATGGAAACATTGCAATCCCCCTAATCCCAAAATCCTGAAAAATTGATAAGTTTGCTGGATTTTGAATGAGATCTAAAATTCTACCTTCTCCATATGAAATCCAATGAGGTCGGAACCGCTCTCAAACATTCTGAGTCATTTCATGGTAATGTTAAAAATTTAAGTAAAAGGATGAAAATGAAGAATAAGGAGAAGTCAATTTTACTTTTAGAAGTTAACATTACCATGAATCACATATCAATACTAGGGACATAGGCTTGATCATTAGGTTGACCCACTCAAAATTTACTGTTTCTTTGAAAAAAAATTGCATTTGGAATTTTTTTTGCAAAAAAAAAAAATTGCAAAAAATGCTGGGGAGCAAAAATTTCGCTCCCTGGTTCGCTCTCGAAAATTTCTCCCATGCGGGAGCGATTTCGAAACACACTCGAGGTTGCTCTGATCCTCCCAAGGGAGTGCATTTCAGGCGCGGGTTTGAGTGCGGGGTGATCTGCTCCTCCGCAACCCTGCTCCTCCTCACGATGTCATGAACTTCTTTTCGTTATTCAAGAGTCATGTTTTTGGGACTTCTTTGTAGCGCACAGACCATCCATCACTTTCATCATTGAGCCATGCCATTTTTTTTCATCGGAAAGTGATCCATCAGTCCATATCTGGCCTTACTTCATGCCATTCTGCCTTCTCCATGCCATGTTTCCTTAAGGATCTTTCATCCTACTACATGGTCATCATCGGTGGAAGATTTCCGTGGCTCTTCCCTTGGCAGCCTTGCATAAGCCCATCCATATATCTTTCAAAAATATTAAATCAAAATTATCTTTGTGATGGTATTTCATCATGACATCTTCCAGTTTGCATCAGCACCCTGCCTATGTATTGACACATCTCCAAAAGATTTTGCTGTCAAGGATCTCCATCTTTTTTCAGAATTCCATCAGTCTTCATATCTATTCCAGAGATATCCTAGTCAAATCTTCTAGTCCTGGATGTTGATTGCCTTCATAGTTGCACATTCCACGATCTCTTCCTTTCTTTCTTCACACATTATCTTCCAGAAACTTTTGCTCATAGTTCCTCCAATTTTGTCAACCAACTCATTTTCAAATGAGGACATATTATGTTGATTTCATTTAGTCAATGTGTGACCCATGCCTTCTTGCATCCTTTCAGAGGAGGAGATCCTTTTTCCTTTGATCATGCTCTCAAAATAGAGCATTGATCCATATTACCTGTAACCATGTGACATGACTCCAAATTTTATCAAATGAAAGCATACATACCTCATTCTCCTTTGGGTCATCCAGACTTCTTGCAACAGCGTCCTTGATTGAAATAACTTCAATCCCTTGGTCTGCTTTACCTTTTATGTCATCATACCATCATCCCATGAATTCCACAAGTTGGAATTCCTGATGAAACACTAGCTTCCTTTCATGATCGATGAACCTTTCAAGGAAGATTCCATCAGAGAATCTTGAGGATCTAAAGTATCCCCATCAACACATGTTTCCTTTTGATAGATGTATGATGGACCTAGTCCTAGATGACCTTGCCACTTATGTTACCAATGAGATTCCCAAGAGCTCTATCCTTGACTTCCATGGATTCTAACCATCTTTCATGCTTCCCTATGATGATGTCTTGAGCTCTTGGTTTCAATGCTTCTATGATGTCTTGATGCATCCCATTATAGAATGCTCCTTCTTCTTGTTGGTTCCTTGATGTTGATTATGATATAGAGGATCGAAAACTTCTCCTTGATGAGGATAGTTTTCTTCAATAATGATCCTTGATCCCACAGAGAGGGAGATCCCTTGGATCTTTTGATAATGATGATGTCTTCAATGGTAGGGATCTTGCTTGAGAGAGATCCCTTTAGAGTCTTGATGACAACGCCTTTTGATCTTCAAAGCACTTCAACTTGATTCATAGATCTTTTCAACTTGAGTAGTTGCAGGGTTTTGGCCTTCTTCTCTTGATGATGATCCCAATATTTCTTTGTAGACTTCTTTGATCTAGGGTTTTGATGCTTTCTTTGTAGATCTTGATTTCGTTTTGATGCTTTCCTTGAGTGTCCCTTGATAAGATGCCCTTCCTTGACTTAGTCACCTTAGCTCTGAAATCATGTTGAGAAATCTAGGGCATAGCAATTAGTTGATTTCTCTACAATGATAACTGCTTGTGAATGCTTTTTCTTTTTACTTCTTAGATTAGGATCTGTTTTTTGGCTGATGATATTATAGTGTTCTTCGTCATCAAACAACTACCAATGCATAAAACATAAAGAGACAAGAGACATAGAATGTAGGCTATCATCTAGGGCCAAAACCTCACCCACATGAGAGATAAACCCAAACGAATTCTTCTTATAGAGACTTCAATTGACGAATACCAAGACCAAGATCTAGACCCTTGACAAAATGACCACTCCAAGACCAGGTCACAAATATCCTTCTTAGTTGCTTCTCCTTCTTCCACAAGTCAACGCAAGTTGAACTTCTTCCTTCACTGCACTTCTCGGCTACCCTGAAACTTCGACCTATTTTCCATAGATCCGCAGTTCGTATTACTGCAATTTCACACGTGTGAGGAGTAGGAACAAGTTTGGAGGTGTTTCCCTTCTTCGCTCTATTTGGAGGCTTCTCTAGATGAACTCGGCTTAACTATAAAACTGACTTGGAGACCTATAGATAACCTTCTCTTAGATTGTTATGATACCACAGCAAAAACCCTAGCTTTTCAGCCATATGTGTGAGGTAACTAGCCCAAAAACAGTGATCTTCCTCTTCCCTTCCTCGATGGTTTGTAGGTTGCCTTCTAGTGGACTTCGCACTCCTTTTTCTACTTCAAACTTTGACCGAATTGCAAACTTGAAAATGACTGAAATTCTTACTCTAAAATAAGGTCGAGTTGCCCTATTTATAGTGGTTGGACCCTCATAATTAGCTAACTTGAGAGAGGGTGAACCGACATGTCTCTTTGAGTAGGTTATTTACTCCATTTTGTAGCCGAATTGAAGGAAAGGTTTTGTGCTTGGTCTTGGAGGGCTTACATACTTATTTAATGACTCATACAAAACGTAAAATGCCCAAGAAAGGTCCTTCATACATGGCATTGACTCATTTTGACTTTATGACCAATCCTAAAGACTCACAATGTGAGTCACTAAAAATAAAATTCCTTGCTCATGAAACTCATGAGACGAGCATTACAATAATAATTTTATTTTTCTACTTTGCATCAATTGCATAAAATCACAATTACACATGTCCTTATGAAGACTGAACCTAGTTACATTTTTCAACACTTATAACTAGTTGGTATTTCTCATTTTTCTTCTTGTACGTGAAGGAAGTTTTCTTGGAGCATATCTTTTTAATTTTAGTTCAAATTAGAAGAAAAGAGTTAACCATATATTTATTAGACATGTGTCTTTACTCTTCCTTTTTCTTTCAACATATATTTTAATCTAGTTTCAATATAAGTTGTGGGGGGTGGGTTCTGGTGGATCCACTCAAAATGATAAAATTCTTATGCTTTCATAAATTTGTATGGAGTTACATTGTTTTTGATAGTTTTTTTATTTTGTATTTTTCTGTTCAATAGTGAACTTGCCGGTGAGAATTTACATATGGTTCTTGTGCGCTTAACCTATTAGTCATTGCCTATTTTGACATTGTAAATCTAGATTTCCGAGGTTTCAAATTGCACATAGTGCTTAAGACTTTGTATGTTGTGAAAATATTTGAATGGTTAATTTTATTTTAGGCTTTTGTAGTAGCAATTTCTTTGGACTTCTGTAGTTTTGTATCATCTCATTTACATACAATTGTTTTTCAAAATGAATCCTGTTTTATGCTCAAAGATGTTTTTGTGCAGGATCTTTTTGCCACAGAAAGAAGAAAGGCGAAGATGCTGAACTTTTCCATAGCATATGGAAAGACAGCAATAGGGCTATCCAAGGACTGGAAGGTAATTTTCTATAGGTGTTAACTCAATTACTTCTTTGCTGTGGTTTTTTACCATTTTGAAGTAGTATCTATTTGGTGCAGATGTACATATTTTCATTTCTAGTTATTAATGCATTTGTGCTACTTTGTGACGCTTTTAGAAAAATCAGTTTTTAGACAAATCTCTTATTTAATCTTAGATATCTTTTTTTTTAATTTTTTTTTCCCTAGGAAAAATCGTTATTTTATTAATGAAAACAAAATTACAAGTTGTAGATGCTTACAAAGAATTCCATCAACCCAGTCCAAGACTAGTGATCACGAAGCCAAACCAAATAAAAGACTTTAATGTGAAGAGAAACATGTTACCCTTTTCTCCATTTCTTCTTTTCTACTTTCTGCCATTCTCTTTGAGAAGGAGTGGTTGATACAAGTGCTAGCTGGTTTTCTTCTTCCATACTTGGATTTTCCTTCTCTGAGTCCAAGCTTTCTGAAACATGGTGATGTTTAAAATTGTTATGAATAAAATAATATAAATAATGTAAACAATAAATAATGATAATTTAGCTAATAGTTTTTAATGAAGAGGCATGTCTAAATGGGACATGACCTTCCATGAAGAGGCACCTGCGTAGTATATAAGAAGGCCCTCATTTCTAAATTGTATCATCATTATCATTCATATATTTTAATATATATTCTTGTATCTCAATGGAGATCTACATATTCCAAGTCTTCTGGAGTATTTAACTTGAGGTACAAACTTTGTTCGTTCCATTTGTCGTTGGGCAGAGGTATGGCTGAAGCACTGTGTACGGAGGTGGGGGTGTGGTGGACTGCAGTTGTGGCTGCGTTGGGGCAACTGGGTGGCTGTGGCATTTGGATTGTGGAATTGCGATTTATGACTATGTAGATAGCAATCGACAGGGCAACATATGCAGGCATAAAGACAACCAGGGCAGGGTATCAGGTGCCATTATTCTGGTGGATGCAGGCACGATGACATTGGTTTTGTGCAGCTGGGCTGCCACTGTATACGATGACTGCAAGTAAAAAAAAGTTTTCTTTTCTTTCTATTTGTTTTCTCCTTTCCTTTTTATATGATATTTGTTTTTCCATCTTTTTGTTGTTGGCAAATTAGGCTTATCTATATTAATTCGAAAGGAGAAACAATACATATGCTACATGCTGGGTTGGTAAGCTACACTTAACCAATCCCAACGTTTGTTGTGCAGATAAGGGGCTGCCTCCGTGGAGGAGACCAACCCGGAAAGTGCATAAAACAGAAAATTACAAAATGTGCTGTAGCACTATTGAAAATAGAAATTCTATGGTAGTAGCAAGCATGACAAAAAGCAAGGAAGAATTGAGCTGCTTCGTAGTCATTATTCTTTGACTTCATCATCGTTGTCTGGTTCTTCTTCCTCTATGGGGCAGGCGTATGCCTGCGCGGCAGCTTCCTCTTCAGTGGTGGGTGAACGCGGAGGCTTGGAGACTAGTGCGCAAAGGATGGGAGCCTTCGAGACGCGCGTCCAGGTACCTTCTGAATCCATTATCCTAACATCTGTGTCATCCCCCTCATCTTCCTGGGCCAGAAGAGGCTCGGTCTTACGAGGCAAGGGGTGCTCCTGGTGTGCAATGGTGGACTTCCTTGGTCCACTACTGCCTCTCTGCGTAGCCTGCACGGGGAGTTCCTCCTCTTGATCAAGTTCGGGGCTCTGGGGAGCCTCTCTGGCGTGACTGCTCGAGGAGGAGCCTTCAACAGATTCCAGGCGATTATCTAGCCCCTGGTGGTATCGACCCGGGAGCGCTCCTCTCTGGCCTCCTCGGATAGTTCTTTGTCACAACCTGGGTGCCATGGTCAGTTGAAGCAACTGAGGTGCGAAGCAAGGGGAATGAACAACAAGGAAGGAGGTGCGAAGCAAGGTGTATGACAAGGGGCGAGGGATAAAGGGCACCCTCAGGCTTATGAAACTGGTTGGATAGATGTTGGTGGGTAGAGATGCGCAGTCAGGGAGGAGCGAAGCTCGGGGAATTCTGTGCAGCGCAGAACTAGGGGGGAGGCTGCGCGGCAGATTGAGCATGAACTGTAACAACAAAAAAACCTAAAGGAGCTGACTATGTGTCTTTTTGTGCTGAGTGGCCTTCCCTTTAATAGGCTTGTGCCACATGCGTAGAGGCTGAGCATAATTGTGCTTCGCACGCATCTGCGTGTTGTAACGGTTTTCTTGAGAAGGCATGTGCGATGAGTTATGGCCAGTCGGCATGTCAATCTAGGTAATCATTTAGAACGATTGTGGTAGAGAGGTACCCTGTGTTGAGATTTTGTGTATTTGGGGTAGCATCAGTTGTGCTCTAGCTCCCAAATTTTGAGGAAGGACTAGAGTACACTTGATCTACAAGACCCAGAAATGGATTTGAGAAATTTCATCTGGTTTAGGAGATATTAAATTAATTAATTATTTTAATGTATTTCCTAAGTTAAAACTTAGGGAACTTAAATAATTAAAGTGAATTTAATTAAACATGTGATGAAATTGTCTTAAGTCACATGGATCAAGCTTTCTTTTAATCTTAGCCCTTGATTTAAGATCTGATCATGGTCATTGATTTGTCAACGAGAAATGTATAAAGGAAAGGCTTGGGGTCATTTGTGAAGACAGACAGAGGCAGAGCACTAAAGCTAAGCTGAGATTCTAGGGCAGGGTTTGCTAAGAATACTTAAAAGTGTTTCAGCTGTAGAGAGGGGAATTTAGGCCAAGGGGATGATCTGATCTCAGGGTCTAGAATACAGAAGAGGCAGAGATCAGCTCAAGGATAGCACAAAAGAAGGCAACAACAGCAAGCATCATGGAGAACGCAGTCTCTCCAAGGATAACGTAATTTTTAGCAGGAAACCCTCTGGGGTTACGCAGAGACCCTCGGGGGCAGCGAAGTGACTGCGTCACTCGGTCTGGGATAACACAGTCCCTTCCGGAGCAACGCTGAGGGTTTGGAGGACTTCAGAGGCAGACGCAGAGGCTTTCAGGGGCAGCGCTGGGGTTTCTATGCCCTAATCTTGGCTGAGCTCTGTAAATCCCGTTTGAGGGTGTGGATCAATCATTATTTTGGCCCTAGATCAGCCAATGAGCTGTAGATCTAGTGTTTTCTCTGTCGGGTTTTCCAGATCTGGAACCCAGATTTGTGTATTCATAAATATTCTTAATAATATGACCCTCCAACAGCCAGAGACCGATATTCCTGCATTGTGTTTTTCCGAGAAATAACTGTGTCACTTTGTCAATATGTGCATGTGCTTATTCTAGATCTGGATTGGTAGAGATCTGTTATGTGTTTTGCTTCGATTTTAACTTGAATTTATTTAGTTAATAACTTGTCTAAGTAGGAGTAGCATAACCGGATTAACAGTGATAATTTCTACATAAAGTATAAGATTCAGAAATTTCTACGCCCTGGAGGGGGTGATGCTGTCCAAGCGTGTCTTCATTATGCCTTATCTCTCTCATCTCATGCGGATGATTGCTAGAGTGAGGTTCCACATCGGGTGAGGACCTGCGCTGTAGATCTTTGTCCTCTTGGGCGTGGGAGAGGTGGTTGTCATTCGTCCTTCTGCTGTCACTCGCATCCGGGGAGAGAAGATCTTTTTGGATGAGAGTTTGGCATTCTCTTCTTAAAGAATCTTCCTCAACCTAGGTGAGGTTGGAATGATACAACTCTCTGTGACTTTCCACCCCTTTGTTCGCGAGGAGGTTCACAACTGAGTTTTCTTTCCTGCACACATGGTGAAAATTTGTTGCTCTGTTATTGTGTATCAGCTGTTCCAGAAGTTTGAGCCTGTGGGCAAGCCTCAAACCGGTGGATACCTTTGTGGAAGCAGCACCATGGAGATTTCTTATGGCAGCTAGTGTGATAATTTGCGAATCTCCCTCCATTTCCAGGGGAAACCAATTGAACTCAATTGCTTTGTAGATGCCTTGGATGAGTCCTTCAAGCTCCACAGAGTTGTTGCTATCCCATCCCTGGAGTGTAAAAACTCTGGTAAACTTGATAAATATATATTATTAATGATGAAGATGAAAGATGATTACAATGAGGAATCACCGAGGCTTTAAATATAGCCTCATGGTGTCCCTTGGTGAAGAGGCATGATCTTTGATCATGCCCTTTCAGTTAATAAAACCTAATATAACTATATCTAACTAATAATTAATAAAATATTCATAACATTGCGCCTCTCTTAAAGATGCTTTGTCCTCAAAGCATACGTAACGATGGACAATGTTGACGAACGCCTGGGTTTCTTGAGCGGTGGGCTCTTGCTTCCCACATTTTAAAAAGATCGTGAAGCATCTTCTTGAGCTCCATCTGTTGGTGATGTGGATAGTGAAAAGATCTGATATCGACAGAGTTGGATACTGTCTTGACTTCTATTGGATGTTTGATTTTCCTATCGGAAGGCACTTTTATGGGTAGATCTTGGAATATTTTTTCATGTTTCCCAACTATTCCTTGTTCTTCTGGTGATTTTTTGTGATTCCTTTTTAGATTTAGAGGTAAGTTACCAACAATTATCGTTCGATGCAACTTCTTCTCATCATCAAACGCTTCCTTCTTAACAACCATATGTGCTTCATCACCGAAGGCCTCAACAGCTTCTGGCGCTATATCAGTGGCTTTGGATGTGTTTGTCGCTTCACATGTTTCGTTCAATTCTGGGGATGGAACATTTTGTTGTTTATAAACATCTGTATCTTCATGGTGATGTGGGGAATCGGTTTTTTCCTGACGCTCTTCTGAGTTCCCTGAATCTGCGGAATTGTTTTGTTGATTTTGTTCCATGTTAGGAACTATTGGTTTTTGCATTAGATCTAATTTGTCCATGATGGCATTAAATTTCTGCAATATTTTGTTCTCATTGTCCTTAGCCTCCATTTGTTTTAGCCATATTTGCCTTTTTATCTGATCAACCGTCATCATTGATAAAGACATACTGAACATGTATGAGGTGGGAATATTTTTCTGCCAGGTTTCTCTTTTCCCCTTTTTTTTATTTTTTATTTTTTATTTTTTTATTTTATTAAATTAATTAATTAATATTTAATTAATTAATTAAATTAATAATATTTTTTTTAAATAATAATAATTATTATTATTTATTTATAAATAATAATAATAATTATTTTATTTGTATAATTTATATATATATATATATATAATTATTAATTATAATTATATAGTATATATATTAAAAAAATCGTTCAATGTTTAAAGGAGTATGTCCGGTTTTTTAAATGTCGAAATGTTTACCTTAAACAACTCATTCACCTACCTTTGTGAATTTGCACCTCTCCACGACCAGTCACACGTCCAGTCACACGTCCGAGTCCGATTGACAACCCGTTTTGAGGCAGATTAGATGCGAGCGAACTGCGGAGAACGGGCTGAGAGGAAGGATCACAAACTGGAAAAAATTGCTGAGTTGGAAGGGTATGCCAACTGTCACCACCGTTTCACGATTTTTTTATAACGTAAGTGTTTTCCTTTGGGCGGAGTGTGCAGAAAACGGCGGAGTTGTGGGGACGAGTTGTCGGGCCCGAGAGTAAGCGGAGAAGTTGGCAAGATCACGACGAACGAGATGTGGAAGAGCACGACGGAGTCACAACAATCAGAGAAATGTCGACTGGAAAGACGCCAACGCAAGTGAGAAGACAACGAAAGGACGTTGCTGTTCCTGTATATATTAAACGCCACGGTTCAACTGTTTCTGTGTATCCAAGTCGGGCGAAAGTTCACGCAGATATGGTTGAGAGGAGAGCAGCGTTTTGACCGCGGGAAGACGGTGGTGCAGTGTGGGAAGGCGGGGAAGACGGCAGGTGCAGGCGAGCGATGTGAGGTGGGCAGAGACTGCGGTCAGCGGAGAGGGAAGACCCTGTTTGGTGGGGCGGGTAAGTGCAAGGGGCAATGGGGTCGAAAGGCCGTGGGAGTAAGGCGAAGGAGAGGCTAGGGCTTATGCGATGGGAGAGGTTTGAGGGAGAGCGTAGGGAGAGCGTAGGGAGAGCAGCGGCGTAGGGAAAATGGGAAGTGACGGTGAGCTGGAAATGAGTTTTGGAAAGGGGGCCGTTAGCAAAGAGCGTGGGAATTGATGTAAGAAAAGGGTAAGGAATGTGAGGGGGTGGGTTGAAATGAGAAATCGATAGGGAAGGGAAACAGAGTGAGTGGTCGTGAGCGTAGCGTATGAGCTTTGAGAGGGAATGAGTGTTGGGAAAGTAAATCTGCAAATTATTTTTTTAAACCAGGGTTGCTGTCCACAAGCACTTGGTAAAAAAAAATCTGCAATCTGGAATTCTTGAAATTCCTTAATTCTGGGTGATCACACAGATCCCGAAGAGCGATGGCTCCGATACTAATGGAGTGTAAAAACTCTGGTAAACTTGATAACTATATATTATTAATGATGAAGATGAAAGATGATTACAATGAGGAATCACCGAGGCTTTAAATATAGCCTCATGGTGTCCCTTGGTGAAGAGGCATGATCTTTGATCATGCCCTTTCAGTTAATAAAACCTAATATAACTATATCTAACTAATAATTAATAAAATATTCATAACAATCCCATATTTCCATAGTAGATCCGAAGTGGTTCTCCCTGGGAGTTCTTGAAGATGCCTCCAAATCCTGCATTCCCGAGATTGCCTTTGGAAGCGCCATCGAAGTTACATCTGAAGAAGCCAATAGGGGGAGGCTTCCATTTTTCAGGAGCAGGAGTTCTTCTTGCACTCCTTGGGATAATATCCCTAGGGATATTTATGCTTATGTGCCAGTTGCTCCATATGTTACGCTCCGCAATGGAGGTGGGGAGATCCTCTTGGCTCTAGGAAGTAATGGCCAGGGTTTCAGTGAGGTTGTCGTGTATCCTTGCCCATATTTGCTCTTGGCTGGATACTTTACCTTTGAAGATTCGACTGTTCCTTTCTTTCCATATGTTCCAGATCAGGAGGCCCAAAATTATCTGCCAGAGTCTGTTCAAAAGGTTTTTGGAGAAAGGATTGTCCGTCCACCTGCTGATGGTGTTGATGGTGTTGCCCCTTTCTCTGTTGGTGCGTCTGCATAGGATTGCTATTCTGTCCCACAAGGCATTGGAGGTAGGGCAATGGTCCAACAAGTGGTCGATGATTTCAAAGTTCTCCTGGCAAAGAGGGCATCTGGGAACTAGAAACCCTCTCTTCAAAAGATTCTCCCATGTGAGGATGTGTCGTTTATTGAGTAGCCATAAAAAGTTGGCTACTTTGGGCCAGAGCTTGGCTGACCATATCTTCTCCCAGATGAGATTGGTAGGATCTGGGTTCTTCTAATGTAAGAGGTTGTAGGATTCCTTGGTAGAGTAGTTGCCACTTGGCGTGTGACCCCATCTAAGGATATCAGGTCCTGGCTGGGCTCTGATTGTTCTTTTAGTGCTTAGCTCCTTCCAAATTTCTGTGTGATTTTCATTATTCCAATATTCTTGCCATTTGTCCGTATGTAAACAGTTCCTGTATCCTTGAGTTGTGTCATCGGTCGAGAAATCCTGTACACACTTCCTCTGCCTTGCCTGTAATGCTGTGCTCCACAGTGGTCTGGGGAAGATGGAGGAGAGTCTAGGCAATTGTTGTCAGGATTCCTCCCAGAATCTTGCTTGAGTTCCATGCGCAGCTTCCAGAAGCTGTGGGTCTATATCAACTGTTTTTGATTGCTTGCTGCTTTCCGTAGTTGAGATCCTCCTAGGTCTATGTTAAATCTGATAAGGTCCTCCTTGGGCCATGTGCTAGCATATTTGGCTGCCCACAGGTTTGCCCACAAAGTGTGGGGGTTGGAAACCCATTTCCACTAGATACTAGCTCCCATGATACTGTTGCTGTGCTTTGGATCAAGCAGCCCAAGCCCCCCATGACCTTTTGGTGTGCATACTTCTTTCCAGTTGACTAAAGCCCATTTATTTTTCTTTTTGGTTCCACCCCACAGGAAAGTCCTTTGTAGTTTGTGAATGGCTTTGAGGACCCATTTGGGAGCTGCGAGTACTGAGAAGAGGTAAATGGGGAGAGACTACAGAACTGCTTTGATGAGTACCAAGCGGTCTGCTATATTGAGAGTGCGATGAGTCCAGTTGGATAACGTAGTTTCCATTTTGTCCAACAACGCATGCCATGAGAAATGATTAATGACAGTGGCAGTGAGAGGGGCACCAAGGTATTTGGAGGGTAAGGAGGCTATGGAGAAGCCTAGAATGTGGGCAATGTTGCGTTGAGTTATAGGAGGGTTGTGAAAGAAGAAAATTTGCGGTTTGTCAGGATTGACCTTTGTGCTAGAAGCTTCAGAGAAGGAATCTAGCAGAGATTTGAGGGAGCGGGCTTCCTGGACCGAGGGGTAACCCATAATCATATTGTCATCCACAAACTGCTGATGGGAAGAGGGGGGAAGATTGTGGAGAGGTATACCCTACAGAGTACTTAAATAGATAGAGCTTTTGAGGAGTCGGCCCAACCCTTCAGCCATAATGATGAAAATGAAGGGTGAAAGGGGATCCCCTTGTCTGATACCTCTCGAGGGGTTGAAGGTTGTTGAAGGTATACCATTGACCAAAATGGAAAGAAAGGGGGAGGTTATGAGGCTCATGATTCATTTTACCCAGGCGTGGCTAAAGCCGAAGTCAAGAAGGACATGTTTGATGTAGTCCCAACTGAGTTTGTCAAAAGCCTTTGATAAGTCGATTTTCAGGAGCATGCCAGGCTTTTTGGAAAATTTGAGAGAATGAATGACCTCGTGGGTTAAAATGATCCCATCAATGATTTGTCGTCCTTCTACATAGCTCGTTTACTTCGGGGAGATAATCAGGGGGAGGAGCTGCTTCAGCTTGTTAGCAATACCTTTGGAAATTATCTTATAAATGACATTTCAGAGAGCTATGGGCTTGTACTTGGCGTGGCAACATTGTCTTCTTTCGGTACAAGGGTGATGAAAGTGGTGCTTAGAGCTCGAAGAAGCCAGTGAGTTGTGCGCGATTCGTCAACAACACCCCAAACCTCATCTCTGATGGCCTCCCAAAAGAAGTGGAAGAAGTTGGAGGTGAATCCATCTGGGCCCGGAGCTTTCCCTTTCCTTCAGTTGGAAGACTGCTTGTTCCACCTAAGTAAGAGTAGTGGCTTTGAGCAGCGTTTGGTTGTGTTCTTCCGTTACCAACTTGGGTATGTGCTGGGTGATTTTCCTTATTGCTTCAGGCCTCTGATGATTAGGTTCTTGAAGAATGTCCTTGAAGTGATTGCGTAGCTCCTCCGTGATGTCCTCTTGCTTTTCCAGCTGCTCTCCATTTTGATCTTTGAGAACTGTGATTCTATTATGCATTCTGTGCTGAATGGTGGAGCGGTGGAAAAACTTTGTGTTTCGTTCTCCCTCTATGAGCCAGTAGATTCTAGATTTTTGTCTCCATAGGATTTCTTCCTGGCTTCTTCTTTCTTCCATCTGAGATGATAATATCTTCTCTTTATTCTCTGAATCGACTGAGCGGCCTTCCATGATGATAGTTTGTTGTAGCTTCTTCATTTGCTCTTCCAACTCTCTTTGCTCTTTGAAGATATTGCCAAAGGTGGATTTGTTCCACACCGTCAGTTTCCCTTTGAGTGTTTTCAGCTTTGTCTGGAACTGGTGCATTTTTGTTCCTTGTGGTGGTAAAAGGGAGGACCACCAATCAGAGACCATTTCCTTGAACCCTGGATGTCTGAGCTAGCAGTGTTCAAAACAGAATGGTTTGGGTGCAGGCGTACCTGGTCTTAACCATTGAAGTTGTATTGGCCAGTGGTCAAAGCCGGCGACCGGGATGATGGTGGCTGCTAGATCACCCCCAAGACGTATGAAGTCTTCTGTGATGAGAAACCGGTCCAATCTGGAAGCATTTTGGTGGGTACCTCGTCTTCTATTGTTCCAGGTAAAGATGCCATTGGAAGTTTGCAGATCTATAAGTTTGTTATCTTGGATAAAGTTCTTGAACCCATTGCTGTGCGTGTCAAGATGCAATCTTCCTCCCTTTTTTTCCTGTAAGTTAGTTATCATGTTGAAGTCTCCTCCTAGCAGCTAGAGTGGTAGAGATATCTGTTTGTTGAGCTCAGCCATGTTGTCTAGAAGCTCCGTTTTCTGGTGAAGATTTTGGGGAAAGTAGACATTCGTTAGCAAACCATGGATATCTGTTCCAATCAGGTGAAAGTTGGCCTGAATGAAATGCCTATTGGCATGGTAGTTCTCTAGGGAGATGATTTGGGGGTTCCAGATGATTGCCAGTCTTCCATAAGCTCCCTTGGCATCTACCGCTATTCTTTTGCATCCTTTCCATATCTTTTTGAAGATTGTTTCCAGGGTGAAGCTGGAGCATTTGGTTTCTTACATGTAGAAAATTGCAGGGTGTTATTCAGTGATTCTTTTCTTGATGATCCTGTGCTTGGTGGGGCTGTTGAGCCCTCTTATATTCCAAGAGAAAACCTTTATTGAGGGGTTTGGTAGTGTAGGCATAGAATCGAGTTAACTTGGGGAATCTCCTAGAGTCCACCATTTCTTTGCCCATTTCTACTGTTCTTTGCAGTGTTGTTTTCCATCCTCTTTTGCGGGATTCTTTCGTGAAGTATTTTTTATTTATGAGCATATCCCCCTGAATTCCTAGAGAGGGGAGCTGTTGTGCTCGGGTTAGGATTTCTTCCAGCTTTTGGACCTGCTGCTCGGATATTAGGCCAAAGTCCTTCTTATTGTATGCATCCTCTAACCCTATGAGGTCCAGGCCCTCAAGATCAATGTTCTCTGGATCTTCCTCCATAGCTTATGGGATCGCATCCAACACCTGTTCTTTACCCCTCGATGTTGAGTTGTCCCCTGCGAGGCTAGGGGTTTCAGAAAGGCCTCCGGTTGGATCTTGTTCTGTTGTTTCTTGGAGGTCTCGGGTTGCTCTTGCGAGGTTCGCCCTATTTCTTTTGATGGTTCATTCTCATTCTCACTTAGCTGTTTAGGGCTGCGAAGCTATTGCTAGTCGTAGGGCCTTTTTTGTTCTGATGGGTATTAGTTCTCTTGTTATGCCTGTTCTTGCTTGCTACCTTCGTGAACCCTTCTGTTGCTTGGTCATTTGATTCATTTTCAGCTGCCGCTTTTTTGTTTAGAGGGCAGTCTCTAAACAGGTGCCCATGTTGGTGACATCTCTAGCATCTAAAAGGAACGTTCCCATAATCTATAGTTTGTATCGATTCAAAATCTTCATGTAGCAGACTTACCTCGACTGGTAGCGACTCTGCGATGTTCATGTAGACGCAAATTCGAGCATATGCTGCACAACGATTGATCTTTGTTTCCTCCGCCGTCTTGACAAATTCACCTAGGGCATTGCCTATATCCCTGAGGGTAAGCTCATCCCAGTAATCCTGGGGGAGGGAGTAAAGCCTAATCCAGACCGGTGCCCACGTGAGATCTTGTTTGTCTGGGTTGAAACGTTGAGTCCAATGGTGGAGGTATAATCCTACAGAGTTGAAGAAATAGGGTCCTTCATCCATGATCTTGCTTTTGTCTTCAATACAGGGAAAGATCAGATTGAAGAAGCCTTTAGCACACAACTGAAGGTCAATATGACCCTTGGGTTTCCATTTGGAAGCTATCCATCCTTGGAGGGCTTTTTCAGTGGGCCAGAAGCCCATGAACTTGCCTATCAACGCATGATCCTTCATGAATTGTATTATTTCGTTGATGCGATGCGTAGGGAGCTCGATCGTGTTTCTTTGGGGTTTTTCGGGATGCATGTTGCTGACGTGATATTCTTTTGGGGTTTTTCGGGATGAGTGAACTGGTCTCGACCTCCTAGAGACTTGCACCAAGATACACGAGGCTTCTTCTTTGCTGTAGTATATACTTTTGAGATATAGATCAAGGCTTGTATATAGCCTTACCTTGCTGGGACCCTTGAGATGAGTGAGGTATAGGATGTATTCACACTTGAGATGATTGTTCTTCTTCTTCAGTAAGCAACCTTCCTTATGCACTGTATCATAGATTCAACCTTTGCTAAGGGAGCCCTCGTTATATGCTATTTTTTGCTCTTGTTTACAGTCCTTATCTCGCACTATATTGCAGACCCTATACTGAGATGCAACATACTCAAGACCGAGTATATGAGAGCCCTTTCACTTCATTGTAATGAGACCCTTCTTCGCTGACTTGTCTCCTTCTTACGCACCTAGAAAACATACTCTTTCTCGCTCTGTAATGTTAGAGCATGACCGAACTGATGTGTCCAAATGAGGCCATAGACTCTTCTATTTATAGAGGCCGTCTTTGTTCCTCTAGGCCGACATGACCTTTTGCTAGGAAGTCGACTTGACAAGGAGCATCTCTTAAACATAATCTGAGCCGACTTCAAGGAGCATATAGACAAGGTCTTGGGGCATACAAATACATCAATAATTGTCCTTTACAGGTGTAACAACACTTCATATACATGACTCTAAATTATACATTTATGGCAAGATGACAAATCCCTAAAGACATCAAGAAGAAGTCTTTGACCTATATATAATAAAAAATCCTTGCTCATGAAACCCATGAGGCAAGTATTACAAAATACATTTTATTATCTTTGTCTTCTTCATTACATAAATTCATAATTACAAGTCATTATGAAGACCGAACTTAGTTACAATTTTCAACACTCCTTCTTAACTAGGGAGGTATTCATAATGATACAAGGTCACTCTCAATATGAAGAATTTCATAAGAAGAATCCGATTGGTAATCCCATTTGTATAGCATCATATCAACCAGCATTGTCATGGTGCAAGGCCTTGACTAACAACTCCGTCTCTCCGCGAGATCTTTGAGCTACAATGCTTGGCAAGACCAATGATGAATATACACCCTCATCATTGTCTCTCTTGGATCATATCCCACCCGGTTTCATTTAGGATATGTCCACTAGGACTATTCTTACTGTTGGATTCCCAGTCCTCAAAGAATATCCGTCCTTCCATGACTACTCTTTCTTTCGATGCCCTAGTACATCCCCAAAAGTGTATCAGATGCTAGATGATTACCCAATCCCCCATTCTGTCTTCCCAGGTGAAGACCTGAATGATGTGTCTATCTCTCCCTCTCAATTAGGGAGGACATATTCCACAAAGGAATGTACTCATTCCTATACAAGGAATGTACCTAAGCTCCATTTGGGCTTAGGAATTACCAAGTTTCTTCCAAGTAAGAAACTTATTACTAGGCTTCCTCTTAATCAGGGACCTGCAAAAGCAATGATGAAAACACCCAACTACTCATGAAGAACTGCTTTTTTTGATGTTATGAATTACTTTGTTGTTGAGGAGTCTTCATCTTTGGGATGTCTTCATAGGGCACAAATCATCCATTACTTTCTTCTAAGAGTCATGTCTTTTATCAGAAAGTGATCCATTATTCTTTTCATTTGGTCTAGCTTCATGCCATGCTGCTTTCCTTTGAACCATATTTCTAACAAGGATCTTTTGTGGAAATTTCTGGATCTTTACACTTTATGTAGAAAGTATTACTGTTAATCTGGTTATGCTCCTCCTACTTAGACAAGTTATTAACTGAATAAATTCAAGTTAAAATCGAAGTAAAACACATAACAAATCTCCACCAATTCAGATCTAGAACAAGTTCATCCACACATAGACAAAGTGACACAGTTATTTCTGGACAAATAGTCCTTGGAAAAACCCAATGCGGGAAAACCGATCTCTGGCTGCTGGAGGGTTTTATTATTGAGAATTTTCCGAATACAACAAGCCTGGGTTCCAGATCTGGAAATCCCGATAGGGAATATACTAGATGTACAACTCACTGGCTGATCTAGGGCCAAAGTAATGACTGATCCACACCCTCAAACGAGATTTACAGAACTCAACCAAGATTAGGGCCTACAAACCCCAGCGATGCCCTTGAAAGCCTCTGCGTCAACCTCTGAGCACCTCCAACCCTCAGCGCTGCTCTGGAAGTGATTGCGTTACCCTAGAATGGGTGATGCAGTCTCTACGCTGCCCCTTAGGGTCTCTGCGTAACCCTCTGAGGGTTTCCTGCTGAAAATCACGCTGTCTTTGGAGGGACTGCGCTGTTCTTACTGCTGCAACTTCCCTTCTCCTCTGCGCTGTCCTTGAGCTGATCTCTGCCTCTTGTGTATTCTAGATCCCGGGATCAGATCATCCCCTTGGCCTAAATTCCCCACTCTGCAGTTGAAACACTTCTGAGTATTCTTAGCAAACCCTACCCTAGAATCTCAGCTTTGCTTCAGTGCTCTGCCTCTGTGTGTCTTTACAAATGACTCCAAGCTTTTCCTTTATACTTTTCTCGTTGACAAACAACGACCATGATCAGATCTTGAATCAATGGCTAAGATTAAAAGAAAGCTTGATCCGTGTGACTCAAGACAATTTCATCACATGTTTAATTAAATTCACTTTAATTATTTAAGTTCCCTAAGTTTTAACTTAGGAAATACATTAAAATAATTAATTAATTTTATATCTCCTAAACTAGATGAAATTTCCGAAATCAATTTCTGGGTCTTGCAGATCAAGTATACTCTAGTCCCTCCACAAAATTTGGGAGCTAGAGCACAATTGATGCTACCCCAAATACACAAAATCTCAACATGTTTCATCCTACCATATGGTTGTCAACCTGTGGAAGACAAATACTTCCCTTTGGCAGCCCTGCATAAGCTCATAAGATATTATTTAATTATAAATATGGACTTTTAAATGAAAAGTTACCTTAGTGATGATCTTTCACCATGACATCTTATTGTAGGCATCGACATCCTTTGTACAGGTTGACACATCTCCCAGAGAATTGTCAAGGGTCTCCATCTTTACCAAACTTCTTATGAATGTCTACATATCTTCCCAGGAACTTTTCTAGTCAAGTCTTCTTGTATTTCTTGGATGTTGATCTCTTTCTCTTTCTTTCTCCACACAATTCAAGAACTGCCAATGTGTAGCTCGGAGCTCCTTGATAATCACATCATATTTTATATGAGAACATATTATGTTGATTTCATCTAGTGTAGATCATACCTTTTGGCAACCTGTGCATTGGAAGAGTTTATGCTTTCTATTTTGATCATACTTCTAAAGATAGAAGTATACTACCTGCAACCCCATGACATGACATCATAACATCCAATGTCAGCATATATACACATGTACCTCATTCTTTTCCTTTTGAGTCATCCTGCAGCAGGTTTCCTTAGAATGAAGAGTTTCATTTGTACCTCATTCTTTTCCTTTTGAATCATGCTACAACATGTTTCCTTAGAATGAAGAGTTTGATTCCCTTGACCTGCTTCATCAATATTTCATCATATCCTAATTCCAAAATTCTGCAAGATAAAACTTTGATGAAACCTTTTGCTTTCTTTCTAACCAGTGAATCCAAAGAGGATTCCATTAGAAAATGTCAACACCTGTTTCATATGATTATTGAATGATGATCCTTGATTTAGATGACCGCCTTTTATAAATATTTTTATCAGTGAGGTTCCCAGGAGCCACTTATCTAATAGCATAGATATAAATATGTTACAGACATTCTCCTATGACAAGTGCTCCTCCTTTAATGCTTACATCATGATGCCAATTCTAAATTGATGGATCTAACTAATATTCAATGCTTCCTAACATACTATTTTACAATTGATAGACACCTCTTAAAGAGGAAGATGATCTCAATTATAATAGTGATATTTCACTTCTTCTTTCTTAGGTTTCTTTGAATCTGGGTCTTCCATTTCTCTGGCGACATGGGCTTCTTCCCTTTTCCCCTTGTCCTTATTAGATTTAGGACAATTCCTTTTATAGTGCCCAAGTTCATAACATTTGTAGCATTGGATTTTATCCACGTTCCTTCTTTTCTTTTGAGGACCGAACTTACCAAATTTTCCTTTCCTTCTTGACATAGTAGTATAGGCTTTATTTGATCCTGTATCAATTTTTTGATCTAGTTTCTTCTGTCTTACATAAAGACCATAGATCCTAGAATGGCATTGCTTCTTTCTTCCCATAGATGCTTGAAGTGGGGATGCTTGAAGTGAAGCTTCCCCATTCCTTTGGTAGAGCATTTAGTACCATAGTAAGTTGTTCTCCATGAGACATTACTTCTCCCAATTTTTGCAGTTGACCTCATATTTCTGAAATCTTCATAAAATATGAAGTTATTCCTTCCTCTCTTGACATCTTCAACTTGTATAGTTCTTGTTTTAGAGGCACATATTTTCCTGCAGTACTCACCGAGAATAGCTCCACCAATTTATCATATATTTCTTTTGAGAATTCTAGATTTGATACATAGGGAATGAGAGAGTCCTTTATGGTTTCTATAAGAATCCTTCTGGCTCTTATGTCTCCCTTCATGTATTTGGCATGAGCTTGGGTATCTTCTTTTGAAGGTTCAACTATTGATATTTTGACATAGTCCATTACTTCATTTTCAATCAAGTTTAAATCTGTCGTTATCTTCCATGCAAGAAAGTTTGTAGTCCCAGGTAATTTGTTGCTTTCCTTGCAAAAAGTTATTTTGACAGATTTAGATGAAGGAATTAAGATACTTACTTGAGTAGACACTTTCTTCTCCTATCAGCTTCCTTGTTGATGATGATGTAGATGACAGTAGGAGCTCGCTCTTGGATTGGCTTCTTCAAGAGATGTAAAGAGAGCTAAATCACCTTGAATCCTTGATGATGATGATGATGATGATGATGATCAAGGATGGCTTGATGATGGCTCCAACAATGTTGTCTTTGCTTCAATCACGAGATAGATTTAGATTCTTTGAAAGATCACCTCCTTGATCTTGTTTTTCTTCTTGAAAGGACTTTGATGTATAAGTCCTTTAAGTATGGTCTTTGGTCTTCTTGAGATGGCTTGAGGGTTTAACCAATTCCCTGCAAGCTGCTCCTTGAATGAATGAAGATATTCTTTGATCTAGAGATTGACTTTACAAAGTAGATCCTTCTTTCAGCCTTGATGTTTTCTTTCAAAATGATCCTTGATCTTTTTGATCCTTGTGTGTCTTCTTGCCAAATAGCCCTTTCTTGTCTTCAGCACCTTAGCTCTGATTCCATGTTGAGAATTTAGTGTGGCAGTGTTTAATTCAATTCTCTTAATTGATAACTGCTTGTGTTATACTTGTTATGCTTCTTTTACATAGATCTTATCTTTGATAGCTTATTATGTCTTTTATCAATTCAATTATCAAAACAAAAGAGACAAAGTTTAGGCTCTTCAAGCCAGGGCCAAAACCTCTCCCTCTTGGAGAGGAAAACCCAAAAGTAATTCTTCTTATAGACCTTCAATTGACGAGTACCAAGACCATGACAAAGACCGTTGACTTCAGTATGCCTCTAAGACCTTGCCATTGCTCTGCACCAATACTAGAAGCACTTGGTTTCTACACAGTGAACTTCCTCGAACTGGCATCGGCCTCTTAGAGACTTGCACCAAGATACACGAGGCTTCTTCTTTGCTGTAGTATATGCTTCTGAGATATAGATCAAAGCTTGTATATAGCCTTACCTTGCTGTTGTAGGGACCCTTGAGATGAGCGAGGTATAGGACATATTCACACTTGAGATGACTGTTCTTCTTCTACAGTGAGCAACCTTCCTTACGCACTGTATCACAGATTCAACCTTTGCTAAGGTAGCCCTCGGTCTACCTTATTTTCTGCTCTTGTTTACAGTTCTTATCTCGCACTATATTGCAGACCCTATACTGAGATACAACATACTCAAGACCGAGTATATGAGAGCCCTTTCACTTCGCTGTAATGAGACCCTTCTTCGCTGACTTGTCTCCTTCTTACACACCCAGAAAACATACTCTTTCTCGCACTGTAATCTCAGAGCATGGCTGAACTGATGTGTACAAATGAGGCCGCAGACTCTTCTATTTATAGAGGCTGTCTTTTTCCTCTAGGCCACCATGACCTTTTGCTAGGAAGCCGACTTGACAAGGAGCATCTCTTAACCATAATCTGAGTTGACTTCAAGGAGCATATAGACAAGGTCTTGGAGCATACAAATACATCAATAGTTGTCTTTTACTAGCGTGACAACACTTCATATACATGACTCTAAATTATACATTTATGACAAGATGAAAAATCCCTAAAGACATCAAAAGAAGTCTTTGATCTATAATAAAAGCTCCTTGCTCATGAAACCCTTGAGGCAATCTTTGCAAAATACATTTTATTATCTTTGTCTTCTTCATTACATAAATTCATAATTACAAGTGATTATGAAGACCGAACTTAGTTAAACTTTTCAACACATAGGCCAACTCTATAACTCACATATTGTTAGCTGACAAACAATCTCTGCTAACACAATGATACAAGAGTCACAGTTGCCAAGACTCTAGGTTACTCAACTTGTCATATGACAATTTCAGCTTGCAACGCTCTTTCCCCATTAGCTTGCATAACCAAAAAAAAGTAATCACTTTCTCTGCAATGTAGTCCCTCATGCTATTTGATTTCCCTCCACTGCTCTCGTGGTACTGGTCAAAAATATCTTTGCTAGAAGCTCCAGAGACTTTCAACCATGGACAAATTCACTAGCTATGCCAATGCATTTATTCACTCCAGACATCCTCATATGTTGGAATAGTAGAAAGTATTAGCATACGACCAACAACAATGGCTCTTGGCAATAGAATTCTTCTCTGCCACCATGATGCAAGAACGACACAAGTGAATGAGGATAATGATTGAGGAATCACCATGCCCCCAAAAGGTAAGGTTATGCAGGCTCTCAAATTTATACATATATTTTCCAACAAGCTCACATTCCCACCTTTTTCTCAACCAATTCAAATATGAGTATAATAAAAATAAAAATAAATTGTTTCGCCTATTCTACCCTCTTCTTGTGAGATCATAGCACCAATACTCTTGTCCATTTTTTCCTACAATCAGTGATGTATCTTATTAATAATATTTGTAGCCATTACAGAGCTAGTCTCTCCAAGCTTTCATCATGTACAAATATACATTATTAAATTATGGATCAAAATCTAGGGAATTACATGTCTCTCCGTGTGAGCATTCTACACTGATCCCTGGACACCTCTCCTATAGATTTTAGAAACATGGTAGAGGATACAAACTCACCTTTGCTTCTTCTTTCCTTCTATTCTCATTTGTATAATTTATTATGTCATCATCTTAGCTTTTAGGACAATAGCATATTTCAATAATTGTTGATTTTTGGTAGCCACAGTCGTTATTCAAGTCATCCAAATTAAAAGAAAGAAAATTATTATTTATAAGCTCATGGCTCCAGAAAGATAGGTCGAACCTACCATAGGAATGGGTGTGACCCTTGGTCAAAATCAACCTCCTTTGACCACCATATAGACACATTCAACCTCCCTCATTTGGCATCATTTAGATCGTCACAAAAGCATTTTTTTTTTTGTCCACATGTGCGAAAAGAAGGACAAGATGACCGAGTTTGATCAGAAGTTTGACCAACGCTGACCTGATCTGTTTGATCGAGTTCTAGGCAGAGTTTGACCGAGACTTTTCAGGATGTTTGACCAAAATTCAGAGTTGTCTGTTTGTCTTCAGTTTGACCGAAATTTTGATCTGTTAGATTGAAATTGTGCGAGGTAGTTTCATTGCAGTTTGATTGGGCAATTTTACTAACCTTCTGGGTAGCAACCGGAGGCCAAAATTCGACTTGTTTGACTCAGGGTTTACTGAATTTGTGGGCAGTTGTAGAAGGTCGAATTTAGGCCAGTTTGACCAGCATTGGATTTTGTGGTCTGTTTGACCAAGTTTTATTGGGAAAATCATATTGTACTTCTGCTGAATTGAAAGAATTCTCCTAGAAAAGATTGCTGGATTTTCTCCGGAGTTTGGTTTTTCCAGGTGAAAAATTTTGGTGTCTACTGTGCATGGTTGTTCTATTGTGATCTTTATTGTTCTATTGCATTTACAGTTCAATTTTCTGAATGTAATTGCTTATTGATGTTTTGAAATATGTTGAAATAAGATTTATATCATTGGAAGTAATTTTCAGTGGCAGAAAATGTCGTCACTGATAATCGGCAGATAACTAAGGAATTTTAAAGTCGTTGATACATTTAAGTGATATTTAAAGAAGAGCAAAAGGTAAAAAGAAGGGGATCAGTTGAAATTTAATTAAGGATTAGGGAACCAATTTTATAATATAAAAGTATTCAAAGTAATTTTTTGCAAGCATAAGGGTTACATAAAGTGATAAAGCTAAGGAATCTCATTCGATATTATTAAAAGCATACAAATTTACACTGCATAAAGTGTAATTGACCAAGTAAAGTGTCAGGTATTTAAAAAAAAACCTATCAAGGAAGACTATCATAACATTATCAAGGAAGACTAAAGGATATTTAAAGAAGTGGGACTATCACACTTTGTATACTTAGTAGTTACGAAGGATACATAAGCTGCATAGTAAAAATTTGACGAAATTATTAACGAATACAACATGGAGTAGAAGACAAAACTAAAGGAAGGAAGATTTTCAGAAACCTTACCCAACTATGCTAAAGTGCTATTTAAAGTTAAGGGAACTCTCGTAGGAAAAGATGTTACTTTTTTTATCTCTTGCTGAAAGTAACAATTATATAAACCCTAAAATTGCAAACCAATTGGTGATTCGTGAGTTAAATATAATCGAAAAATTAGACTTCTTTGACAAAAAACAATACCAAATAACTAATTTACAATTAAACATGGGAGATTATACATTTATATCGCAATTCTCTGTTCAATCTGTATGGAATGATCAAGATGACATTATTTTTGGATCAACATGGATGGAAACCCTAGGGTCCTTCATCCTAAATACGAAAAAGAAGTTTTTGGTATTTTCTTACCAAAAAAAAAAAAAAAAAAAAACTACAAGACGTTACCTTGAAGCTAGATTCAGTAGCGTCAAAAGAGATAGAAGACATTTCAAAAGTAATTTCTCAGGAAAGTAAAAAGGTGATACAAAATATGCAGAGGAAAGTTGACAAAATCACTACTGACAAAATGAAGAAGTTACTTGCCTCGTGGACCACAATGAGAAATTATTAACGCAAATTAAAAAACTTAAAAATGACAAGAAATCTTTGAAAAAAAACTAGAAGAACTCAACACGAAAGATGTATTTAAGTCATCAGACGTAACCATCCAAGTTGAAGAAAAGGAAACAAATTCTGAGCCAGTCAATTTTAGAACTCAAGAAGATGTCAACCGAGTTGAAGGGAAAACACATTCAAAAGCTACAATTCACACGATGAAAAATACAAAACAAGATTCTGTAGCCAATTCAACAACATTAGTATCTGAAGAAAATAAAAAAATTGCCACACATATGATAAGGGAAGTCAAACCAAAAGAATTCCCTATCGACATCCAAATCACGAGAGTAGACAAATCAATCACGCTACATAACTGTACCATTCAAAACAAAAACAACAAACTGATGCTCCAAAGAATATTGAAGTAAGCTCAATCTAGTCCAGTGATAACAATTCATCACAAGTTTCCAGTAATTGAAAGATTTCACATAAAATTGATCGAGGATGGTCAGAGTCCTTTTTTGTTTGACAATTTTATTTATCACTCCAAAGATCATATCGTCTTGTATTAACGAAAATAACGATTCCGAAATGAGAAGACATTTGAACAGAAAAGAGATCGAGCCTTTTCATTAGCAAGCTGGAACCTTCTGGGAAGAAGGGAACATTTGTTGAATACAATGAGACATCAAAGGCTTACAAGATTTATGTTCCTAGTTAACGACAGGTTGAGATCAGTCGGGACCTTATCTTTGATGAGGATGCAACCTACTAGAGATCCAAAGGATCTTACATGATTATTGATGATGAGTAGGAGGCTCCTAATGATGTTGGCTCAGGTCCTTCCACATATGTGGAACATCCTTTAGATCATCAGGAAGAGCCAGAAGGGTGCATTGAGCCAGTGGACCCACCGAGCCTCATTGTTCTAGAATCTAGGAAGAGACCAACATGGCTTTGAGGTACATTGCAAGATGCAAAGGGAGATGTAGCTCCCTGTGGCATTTTCAGAGAAAGCAAACGTCCTAAGAACTACTCAGGATATGCAACACAAATGAGTCATATCATTTGATTCCGAGCCATCCAACTATGAGGAGGCAACAAGCCAACAAGTTTGGAAGGATGCCATGATGTAGGAATATTATCCCATCATGAAGATTGATGCGTGGGAATTTGTGCGAGACCTGAGGGGAGGTCAGTGGTGACTTCCAAGTGGATCTACAAGATCAAACATGCATTAGGTCGCAGCGTAGAGAATTACAAAATGAGATTCATGGAAAGAGGGTTTTTCGAGAAAGAGGGAGAAGTCTATGAAGAGACATTTTCTCCAGTTGCCAGGTACACTTCTATTTAATTATTATTTATATTACTTCTATTATAGGTTGGAAATTGCATCAAATGGATGTGAAGATCACTTTGGTCAATGGAGTGATTGAGGAAGAAGAGTACATAGAACAGCCTCACGGCTTTGAGGTAGATGGGAATCTCATGTTGCAGACTAAAGAAGGCTTTGTGTGGAGTCAAGCAGGCACTTGGGGCTTTGTATTTTCGGATTGATGGATACGTGATGAATCTTGGTTTCACCAAGAGTGATGCTGATCCTAGCCTTTACGACAAGGTTGTTAAAGGTGAGCCTGTGATCTTGTTGTTATATGTTAATGATTTGTTTATGGAAGGAGCGAAGAATCTCATTGATCAGTGTAAGAGTGAGTTGACCTCTGAGTTTGAGATGAAGGATCTAGGCTTGATGCGTTACTACTTGGGATTAGAAGTGTGGCAGGAGTCGAGTGGGATCTTCCTTGGTCAAGGGTGTTGAAATTGTAACTAGGTTTAGTCTTCATAATTATCTTTGTACTTGTACCAAAATATATTCCTTGTAAAAGCAAAGAGAAAGAAAAATTATTATTTTCCTAGTCAAAGCATGTTCTTCATTCCCTTAGGGTCATTTGAGTCAAGAAGAAAATGTAATTGAGTCAATGTCAATTTGGACTCTTTGTAAGAAAAAGAAAGAGACTTTTTGTTGAGTCAAAAGAGTAAAATTGTCCCCACAAGATCAAGTCGGCCCTCCTAGAGTTCATGTTGGCCTTCCCAATGAACGTGACCTTTCGCATATGGAACAAGTATATATTGGCATCTATCTTACATCATTTGGCAATCAATTTCGACGATCTTCTGAGGAAGTATAGTCTGAGTTTTGAGGTAATATATTCCAAGTTCTGAAGTAGAGTAGTCCAAGTTCTAATGCATACCTATCCAAGTTTTGTGGCACATGCTTTGAAGCACACAAGTCCAAATTCTGAAGTACAGATATCCGAAATTCTGAGGCACATAGGCTCGAATTTTGAGGCTTGTATATTTGAAATTATGAGACTTTGTTGATGAAAAGACACTATGGTATTATCTATGTATTAGGCCGAAATAATGGGCATAGTTTAGGCTTCTGTTGAAGATATATATATTTGGCTCTTTATGGACAGTTGGAGAATTCTCTAGTGACAGTATGGAGGGTTGTCTTGGGACATTTGTGTAGGATTGTCTTGGTCTTGGGTCTTGGATATCTCACTTTGATCTGATTCTATAATAAGAGGATTCTTTTTGGGTTTCCCCCCTTGGGTTTTGTGATCTTCATGTACATTTTGGTAATTACTTGCTGAAGAAGAATATAACAAAGTAATAAAAAGCAAACAACACTCACAAGTAATTATCATAAAAGAGAAGTCAACCCTAATTTGCTAGCCTATTGATTTCTCAACAAAGGGAAGTATATTATTACCTATGTTGCACGGGGACCTGTCCCCACCAAAATTCATGGTGTTCCCTCCGTTCCAACGTTCCGGGTACTTTGGAACTCGTCGGAAACTTCCCCAATTGGTTGGGGACTCCATCAGGGACTTGGGGACTTCTAGGCCATCCTCAAGCCGTCCCTCAAAAAATCGGGGACTTTTCGGGGGACTTTAGGACGTCCCCAATATCATGCACATGAAAAGTAAAAAATAAATAAATTTGAAAATCTAAGTTCTAAACTTTAAAGTCAATTTTTTTTTTTTTTTTTTGAAACCTAAACCTCATCGCATCCTTAATCTGTTGACTAAACTAAACCTATCACAGACACATACACTCTAAACTAAACCTATTGCATACTACACATTATACTACATGGCGACGACGAAGGTAAACATTGTTACAGAGACGCGACGATGAAGGTAAACACAAGTTGCGAAGGTTGTAGGTAAACACTGAGCTCGAGCGAAGGTTGTAGATAAACACAGGTTGTGAGCGTTGCAGGTAAGAGTCCGAGTGATGTTTGAGATAAAAAACAAAGGTAAATGATGAACAAAGAACTCCATTCATGACGACAAAGGTAAACAGAGCTGAGAGGACTTGAGCGAAGGTTGCAGGTGAGGTAAGAGTCGAGCGACCGGGCGAAGTTTGAGACTCTTAATTTGGGATTTATAATTAAATTTTAATGACTTATTCATGTTTACAATTTAGAGTCACTATACTCCATGAATTATTTTTCCTTCAATTTGTACTTGTTTCTTTCTCCATGTTTGTGACAAACCTTTTCTTGCCATGAATCTGTGAAATTTCCCTATGCCACAATCACCCTAACTTTAATACCATGTTAAATATATGCAAGAGACGAGCAACAGAGACTAGATGAGAGATCAGAAGATATATCAATGTGCTATTGAATTACTAGTGGTGTTGTCTATATACGTAGCAAGTTCAATTATTCATTTTAGGAACCAATCAACTAATCCCTGAATACATTAACATAAACATCATTTATTATATATAATTTATTTTACTTTATGACATTATTACTTTTTTACATAACATTTGTTACTCCTGAAATAAACATTACAATGGCTAACTCATCTTTAACGCTTAAAGTTATAAGGTAAATAGATGGGATGGTAATACTCTTTGTGCTTTGTAAATAATAGACTATAGTTAATCTAAATGATTATGATATACATTACACTGACAGGTCCCACAAGATTCTTAATTTCTATACTCTTAATTTGAGATTTATAACTAAATTTTAATGACTTGTTCATGTTTATAGTTTTATTAAATTTTACTTATAGTCTTCAAAGTTTAGCTGTTATTTAAATTTTGAAATGATTCATCATGCATCATAGAATAATTATGTAGACAGTAGTAGATTGTAGGTTGTAGCAGAGTAATAGTACTTCTTAAGTTTTTGGCACTGGGCAATGATGACGAGATTTGTTTTTGTGATGCACAATGATGATTAGATAGTATTAGACTTTAGTATTTTATTTTGTAATTTGAATTTCAAAAATAGTAATAGTTTTAATTTTATCATTCATATTTATGCTGAAAAACTAAATTTTATTTTAATTTTAATTTTTTAATAAATATAAAATTAGTTACCGCACTTGTCGTCCCCAACTTGCCGTCCCCTAAAAATTTGGGTGTGTGCTCTAGCTGTCCCAGAAACTCGTCCCCACGTACTTGCCATCCCCCCATCCACACATTCAGTGCAACATCGATTATTACGATCCTTCAGAGATTTGGGATGATATACTGTAGTCCATGGCCACTTCCATTGTGATGAATTTGAAGAAGTTGAGAGATTCTGATTCAGATTTGGTGGGTCCCTCTATGTATCAATGGTTGATCGATTCATCGATGTATTTGGTTAATACTAGACTTGATATTTGCTTTGCAGTGAACACTCTAAGCTAGTTCATGGTGGAACCAAAGCATGTACATTGGATTCTGGCAAAGCATGTGTTGAGATAAATGCATGTTACAGTCAGTTACAGATTGAGATGTGTCTCAAACAGTGAAGTACAACTGGAGGGATACTGGATCCAACAGTGAAGAGCAAGTATTTTACCACATTAGTGCCCAGCGTTTCACATTGGTTAGAGATACTGACCTGGTTCCAAGTGACGACTTGGATAGTTGGTGACCTAGGACTAGTCTTGTGTTTACTCTAGTCAGGGGGTACCTGACTATATTGCCAAAGGGTATTTGGCTAGTGGGTTACTAGATCTATTTGCAAAGGATATTTGACTAGTGGGTAACTGGATCCTTTGCATGATGCTGATGCAGGATGCTTGCTTTCCACATGGTTCTAGGATAGAACATGATGTGGATGGATACATTAACATAGCAGGGCTCATTCAATGATTTCTTGTGGCGAAGAAATTGTTCAACAAAGAGGACATCTGAGGACGTCAAGGTGAATGCCTTCCTAGCGAAGAGGGAGTGTTCATTTTTGGTAGCTGCGGTTGGTATTCAAGTCAGTCAAATTAAGAGAAAGAAAATTTATTATTTATAAGCTTATGTAGGCTGCAGAAAGACAGGTCAGCCCCACCATACGAATGGGTGACCCTTGGTCAAAACCCACCTCCTTTGAGTCTTGACCACTATATATACACATTCAGCCTCTATTTGGCATTATAAGCACAAAAACATCTGTTTTCTGTCCACACATGTAAAGAAGGACAAGAAGACCGAGTCTGATCAGAAGTTGGACCAGCGTTGACCTGATCTGTTTGAACGAATTCTGGGCAGAGTTTGACTGCAACTTTCTGGGCATTTTGACTGAAATCCAGAGAAGTCTGTTTAACTTCAGTTTCACCAAAATTCCAATGTCTGATTGAAATTATCTGAAGTAGTTTGACCGCAGTTTGACCGAATCTTTGGGCAGTTTGAAAGAGCTTCTAGGCAGCAGCAGGAGGCCGAAATTCAGTCTGTTTGATGCAGGGTTGACCAAATTTGTGGGCAGCTGCAAAAGGCTGAATTTAGGCCAGTTTGACCTGGTTTGACCTGTATTAGATTCTGTTCTGTTTGACCAAATTTGACTGGAAAAATCAGATTGTACTTCTGCGAAAATGAGCAATTTCTCCTAGAAAATATTGCTGCGTTTTCTCCTGAGTTTGGGTTTCCCAGGTGAGAAATTTTGGTGTCTACTGTGCATGGCTGTTCTACTGTGATGTTTACTGTTCTATTGCATTTACAGTTGAATTTTCTTAGTGTGATTGCTTAATGATGTTCTGAAATATGCTAAAGTAAGACTGTATATTATTGGGAGTATTTATCAGTGGCAAGAAATTGTGCTTTCTAAATTAGCACTAGAAAATCAACAATAATGAATGAATGTAGTCTCTAGTTCCATTGACTCATTTCTTGGTCATGTCTGGTTCTGCTTCAGACAAGCTTGCGAATAAGTTAGTGTTTTTTATAGGAAAACACCAAAAAGGTACTGGTTGTTGTCTGAACTAGTTGTTCAGACAAAACTGATGGGATTGGCCAATGCAATTTGAACTGGCATAGAAAAAGTTGTTCCAATCCAACTGGTTCGAAATAAAAACTGATTGAATCAACCTGTCTAAATTGGCCTGGAAATAAATGGTCTGATCCATGATCCCAAAAATAAAGTCCCAAATAAACAAAAAGAACAGAAAAGGGGAACTTCCTCCCTTGTTACTAATCTAATGCTATATAATGATGCTCAACTGTCTATCTCCCTGTTGTTGGGCAAGACAATATTTCTCTTTTAATTCTATATTTCAGCTGTACTGTTAAATTCCTAGTGGGAAATCCATTTCAGGATGTTCGGTAATTGTCTTATTGAATCGTAAGAGCTCATACGGAGAGTATAAATTGAGTTGTTTCCCCAATTTCAGTAGACTGAAGAATTTTTGAATATTTCCACATTATATGACATAAAACAGTGCAACCTTGGTCTTTATTTCTCGTGAGGGATTGTAGCATGATTAATGCTTGTGTGTGATCACTTTGTGGTGATGAGGATCCCTGGCTAGGAGATGATTTGATGATATATTTTAGTGATTTCTATGATAATTGTTTTGAACTTTAGAGGCCATTTAAAGCCTCAATGTTTGTGTCTCTTGTTTCAGATATGTATCGCACTTGGTGTCTTTTTTCTATATGCCGTGTGGCATGCTATATACACGAGGAAACTTCTTATATTTGGTGTCTAATGGTCTGGATTTACATTGACTTACATGAATATATAATTTTTTTAATAAAATTTGAATATTTTGTGGCTTTTATACAATCATTTTTTTTTAATTTTAATTTTTATTTGTTCGCTTTTCCCAAGTTCCAGTCTGGTTCGAGATTTTGGTAATTCCAGTTCTGATCCCATTCTTGTTCTCATAATATTGATTTTGGATGGTAATATAGCTTGTTATGTACGCAAAACAGCTACTTCTATTTGCATTATTCTTTACTACATATGCCATGTGATAATAACATTTATGAGTATTTGAGTACTCTGTTATTATGCTTAGAAAATGCCCAGCACATAAATAATCCCGAAAGCATCCTGTTGTTGTGGTTGCGATATGCCATGTATCAAGTATCACAGTTGCATGTAAGTGGTTCTCGGCTAATTTATTCTTCTCCCACTTTTGTTGGCCTCAAGGTTTCAGAGGAGGAGGCTAAGGAGACTGTAAAACTCTGGTACAATGAAAGGAAAGAAGTCTTGAAGTGGCAGCAAGAGCGTAAGAATGAAGCACATACAATACAGTGTGTACATACATTGCTTGGACGTGCTCGCCACTTTCCTAATATGAAATCTGCCAGTTCTTCACTAAAAGGTCACATTGAAAGGGCTGCCATCAATACTCCTGTTCAGGTATTTTTTGTACTTGTTTTGTAGTTTGTTTAATTTTATATTGCAATATGTTGATGAATAGATGTATGGGATGCATCTGCCTTGATATTGTACTTTTAAACTTCCAGGGTAGTGCAGCAGATGTGGCAATGTGTGCTATGCTGGAAATATCCAACAACAGTCGATTGAAGGAACTTGGTTGGAAGTTGTTGTTGCAGGTGGTTCCTCTTTCCCGTGTTTGACTTTTCAGTCTTATATTCATGTCTATATATTTTATAAAACCTCGAACAGCCAGCATTTTGTGGACGTAATTGTTTCCTGTACTTTCAGGTGCATGATGAAGTGATCTTGGAGGGGCCCACAGAAACTTCCGAGTTGGCAAAATCCCTTGTTGTTCACTGCATGTCCTACCCATTCGAAGGAAAAAATATCCTTTCTGTCGACTTGGTAGTTGATGCCAAATGTGCCTTAAATTGGTATGAAGGTAAGTAACCTGATTCAGTTTTACTCAGGTTTTAGGTAGCATCTATGGTTGAGGGATAAAAGGATTAAGCCCACAACTAGTATCAACTGGGACCTTGTCTCTCCTTTGTATGGAAAATATGCAAAGGGATTGCATTCAAGTTGATGCAAAATGGGTTGATGATGAGTTTTCTGCAAAGTGTGCAACTACCACCAGGTATGATTGGTTTGATATTTTGAGGCTTCAGAATGTTTTAGTTACAGAATAAGATAGAAAAATTTAGGAAAACACGTAATTTGATGTTTAATTTCATGTGCCTTTTGACAGGCATCCTTTTTATTTTTCTGTAAAATATATATGCTTTTGAACTATTATCAAGAATTGAACCGTGTAAGCTATGATGTCTGGTTAAGATCTCTTGTCCAAGTGTTCATCCCTCGTTGAAAATATTACAGTGAATTGTAATGAGGCAGACATATCTAGTGACATGTCGATGTAGGCAAAACAGGGAACTCTAGAGGTGATGAGTGGTGACTTTTATTTGGGTAGATGAAACAATTTCTTGATTGGAAATGAAGTGGTCATCAGATTTGTTGAGTAGCAACATGGTTGAGTTACCAGGATAGTATGGATTCAGTCTAATGTTTCAATTTCTACATTGCAATTGATTAGAAAATTTTCAAATTTGGTGGAGTTTTGAGAAGTTACATTGTAATTGATTGAAGTATTCAGGCGCTATTAAAGTAAACCAAGAGATAATATATTTTTGTGTGTGTTGCTATTTGATTCCTTGAGCAATTGAGCTCTCGGTATTATGAACACTGACTGGTGATTTTGGAAAATCATCTATTTGAGTTGCTGGCCATTTTATAAACACTTTCTTGCTTCAAGATTTTTATGCATGTTTCCAATTTGTAGAGCTAAAGGAATTTGATCTACTCATACAAGGGTGAAGCAGGAACAACTTTCCAACCAAAGTTCAACCATGTTTACCTCCTTTTTGTTTTTATATTTTGTTAACATCGATGGAAGAATAATCTGTCAATCATAAATTTATTTTATTTAAGAGAAAGGTAAGAGAACTTGAACCTATCAAACACATTTGAACAATTTCGACAAGAAAAAATAAATCATATGTTTCTTTACGTTTATTTTTGTAAGGTTAATCAATATGTGGAGAAAAAGTATAAGAAATGAAGCATATATATATGACGTTTGGAAAAGTGAAAGAGAGAATGTCTTGACTCTTCTTTATTAATGTGAGATGGCATTCTACTTCCTTATACTAATACGTAATGTTAAAAGAACTAGTAAAGTGGAGAAAATAAAATTGTGAGATGTTGGTAGAGTGTAATGACCTAACTCGAGTTATAGGGAATATAGAAATATTAGCATGCATATGAGCCCTGCATATGATAGCTACATATGCATGTATCATGTTTATTGCACTAGTACATGCACTAATCAATTAGGAAAAATATGAGTGTAGAGTGATGAGTGAATTATTGAAGTATTGAGTAAATACCTAACTCACCAAAATATAATGAATGTATTGTAAGGTAAAAGTTATACTTACCACTATCATAATATAAACCAATACTTTGTTTAAAGAAAAATAAAAGCATTGACTTATTCAAATAAATGATCATATTTAATAAATTTAAGATATTTATTAAATAATAATATTTTGATAAAATCTAAGATATTTTAGAAATCCAAGATATTTATTAAATAATAATATTTTGATAAAATCTAAGATATTTTAGAAATCCAAGATATTTATTAAATAATAATATTTTAATAAAATCTAAGATATTTTAGAAATCCAAGATATTTATTAAATAATAATATTTTAATAAAACTAAGATGTTTTAGAAATCCAAGATATTTATTGAAAGAGGATATTTTATTAAATATCTTGAAAGGAGTTTGTGTATAAAAAGAGAATTGTTTGGGGGGGGGGGGGAATGGGTAGTGAGGTGGGAACACTGACCCGAATGCTGTCAGAGGAGTTCTAACTGCGGGAGACATGAGCAGTGAGTTTTAACAGAGTCATGGAGTGATCTCGATTGTTATTGGAGTTTTGGGCACAGGGGTCAGAAGACTTGTCTTTTGGATCTGGGGACTGGAGAGGTTGACTTCAGATAGGCTTGGAGGAAAACGATGGTTTGGTAACAAGAGCTGGGGCCATGGCAGATTAGGAACATCTTCAAACACGGTTCTATGTAAGTATTAAATAGTCGATTGATATATATTCTACTTCAAAAATCCCACTCTAGATTGTGTAGTATAAATTTTGTTAATGATACTTAAATTAAGAAAGTCAAGGTCTTTACACATGGTATCAGAGCTTAGTTTAAAATTTCGGGACCATACAGGCCCATTAAATCTCCTTTCCAAACTTTCCCATGAACTCGTTTAGCGATTTCAGGTAAGAGAGAACGATTGTCAAAATTTGGGGTTATAAATTATGCGGAAACCATGGTTTTATCATTTGACGTTGCAATTACTTGCCGAAGTAAATTTCCAGTAATAGTAGCAAAATTTAACGTATATTCTAGCAATATGTTCAAGTTCGATACAACAAACAGCTGGGGATGTCGTGCTCTATCCTAAGGAAACCTCAGTAGCATCTCCATTAGATTCATAAATGGAAGCTATGGCAGCGAAAGCGCATGTTCTCCCTATTTGCGTGAAGAAAAGCATTCTATCCTAGGATTTAGGGTATCGAATCGAAATTAGCAATCTGGTCGGCATGAAGGTGAGTAATATGGGCAGATTCTAGGGCTCGAGGGGCGACTCTAGGAGGAGGGTTAACGTAATCTGATTGATAAGACATCGGATGGAAGCCATCGTTTCGAAATTAAGACCAAACCCAAAATCGAGGAGCAGTGAAACCCTGTTAATAGGGATATACTCGGAATAGTCTGGAAATTTGGCATTCTCTATAACGCAAGTTTTAGACCTATTATCTTTTCGAACGAGTTTGCGATAAAATTCGCTAGTTCCATGTAAGATATTCTTATATATAAGGATTAGTCTGCGTTCTATGCCCGATTTGTATATCGTCAACCTCAATATATATATATATATATATATATATTTTCAGAGGTTGACGATATACAAATCGGGCATAGAACGCGGACTAATCCTTAAGAAAGCACAATACGATCGACATTTCAACCTTCTTTATCATGAGGAGGATGATGTTCTCACAGGATGCCATCAATTGTCTCATTTGAACCCGTTCTTAGTATTTTTAAATAAAAGAATAATGTGGGAAAACTCTTCCATTAATATCATTGACAATATGATCATATATCAGTTTTTTGAAGGTGTACATCCTTTTCTTCCAAAATCATCCAATACCTGGTTATGAATGCAATACCGATAATTAAACAGATTAAGTTTGCTTCTTGATTCAATTTGCATCACCAATAATCTCCACAGGAACATAACCCGTCCATGAAATGGTGATATTGATTGGAATCCCTAACAACAAATTTCCGGCCAACAATCTGGGAAATGGGGACGTCTCATGTGCATTTAATTAATCTCTGTCGCTCAAATGTTCTCCACGGTCAACAAGGGCATGATAGTTTTTATCGTTGGTAATATTGTTACCTTCGACCTTAAGAGCTTGAGGAGCTAAGGTCTTGGCTGCAACCTGAGCTAGGATGTTGGCATACACTTCGATGTGTTGAATCGGCTCTACAACTCCTCGATGTTCTACCCAGAACCCTTGTGGTGGTCTTTGGGTTATTTGCCTTGGTTTGCCATAGGCGAGCTACAGTTTGAAATGATAATGCCGGTAGGAAACATCCTTACATTGGAGCTAAAACCAACTGTTATACATACTGAAGTATGAATCGCTCGAGTCATTCTTATTTAGGGAAAGTGGTAAGTCTGTGCACACATATGCAGATATGTGTGAGAACCTAACGTGGCAACTGATCCTCTACCTCGGCTCGTCCGACAAGGCCGTCGATTCCGCCCTCACCACGGATCCAGGGTTGCAACTCCTCCATGTCGACACAACCAGGGCTAAGGAGGTAGCCGATACTGTCATGACCTTGTTGTTCAGACTGATTCGATACACACACTTGCTGTCGAAACAGGGCTTTTCCAGCTCCGGTTGGCTTAGATCGCTCCAACCCCTCTGTTGGGGTATGCGTCGCTGCCACGGTCTCGTGCTTGGGATCATCGGCCGATCGACCTCGACTTGTGCTCTGGGCACGAGGAGCCTGAGAATTTAGGTAGTGACAGTATTACGATTTTAGTATTATCCTCTAAAAATTCATTTTTCGAGTGTATAATCCAGTTTCAGGGCCGGTCTCGGAAAATTTAATAAAATATTTAAAACGTGTGGAGGTCACGAGTTCGGGTCAATATTGTTGGCACCCACTCAAACGTGTAGAGGTCACGAGTTCCGGTCAATATTGTCGAAATATATTATATATATATAACATGATAGTTGGATTATTGAAAGGTTTGGTTTCAAATTATTACAAATATAATAAATATAAATATATTATATATATATATATATATATAACATGATAGTTGGATTATTGAAAGGTTTGGTTTCAAATTATTACAAATATAATAAATATATATATATATATATATATATATATATATATATATAACATGATAGTTGGATTATTGAAAGGTTTGGTTTCAAATTATTACAAATATAATATATATATATATATATATATATATATATATATATATAACATGATAGTTCGATTATTGAAAGGTTTGGTTTCAAATTATTACAAATATAATATATAGAGGTTGACATAAAATAATATATTTTGCACAAATATTTACCATAGATCTTAATATTATTATTTCAATATTTTAATAATTAATTAATTAATTGATTATATTCATAATTATAAATCTTTAAAACATTAATATTGAAATGTTAGTATGGTTCTACAAATTGAATGTAGATGAAAAAAAGAAATAAAAAGAAAAAAATTAATTAAGGTAAATTAAAGTAAAGGAGGATAAAATAATATACAAATTTGAGAATAAATTGTTGATATAAGGACTTTGTGATTTAAAAATAAAAATAAATTATATTTAAAAATGATAAGATTTAAACTATTTACGTATATAGGATGGTATTGGGCTTGAAGAATTTATTTATTTTATTATTAAATAGAGAGATTTTGGGAGCAAATATTCTTCCTCTAAAGGGATAGAGTGTAAGAAGCCGACATTTGTAAATTGTTAAAACATGACAAAAATTGAGGCTAGACAATTAAAACACCTTAATTGAGACCGACGATAACCAGTTCCAAGGAAGAGCAATCTCACGTTGAGGGAGGGAAGCCAAAGGAGTCCAAAGATTTAGATTATAGACAATCAGAGGAGGATAATTCTAGGGAGCTACAAAATATTAAACTCCTAAACTTTCTAGGAGGGCGAGTCGGAGAACGTACCGAAGCATGGTTGGAAGGAATGACAAGGTGTTTCACGCTAAGAGAATATTTTCTACCTCTAAAACAAAGGTCGCTATATTTAGCCAAAGAAAAATGCTTTGATTTGGTGAGGAAATTTAGAAAAGCAATTGTATCTCACATCGAACAAAGTTCCCTCGGGAGGGTTGTTCGAGGAATGTGCAGAACGTCAGTCCATTGTCGTGAAGTCCTCATGTACTATTAACGTCATAAAACTCAAAATATTATGAGATACTAGTGCTATTGATAGTTTCATTTCATTATATGCATTAAAAAGATGTGGGTTGACAACTTACAAGCAAAACAATTTCAGACAAATAGAAATGGCTTCAGGAGAACTTCAGTTCATAGATTTAAGTGTTGATGAATACAAAGTTGATCTAGGGGTCTGTTCGATTAAAAGGACTAGGACGAATGATCACGATGAGGATTTACTTAGTTTCTAACCATTCCCTGAGATCTTGTGTTGATTCTTGATATTACCGCCTTGTTTTCATAATTATAGCAACAATCCTAATATAACTCGAGATGTATTACTCCTAGTCACCCTTGATAATTAACCAAAGTATTCAGTGTTGTGTAGTATTCAATGACAAGAAAAGTGGTTTTCGACTTTTGGAAGAAATTAAAGCTTGTAACAATCATAATAAAATGAAATTTTATATAATTCGATATTCAAAAGGCTATGAAGCCTAGGGTGGTACATTTTATTAGAAGGGATGGGATAATTAATGCGAATGTAGGTATCGAAGACATATATCAATTGTTCATATTATGGGTCTTTGATAGTAACAAAGCATAAGTTGTATTTTCGAAGCTCAATCCCACTCCATTGCTAAACCATTACTTTTGTTTTACATTCCATTCGACAAAGGAGTTGAGATAACTCATGAATATAAGCTGCAAATTTTTCTACAATGAAGTTTAAAGATTTTGTATATCGTGCAAGTAAAGTTTGAAGTACATTCAAAATTATTATATTAAAATGAGCTCATTAACATCACTTTAAACATTAATTTTTTTCTATAACTTTTGAAACATTAGAATGGAAACTTTCTTAATTGTTTTTATGCAATTGAAACATTCCATTCTTCAAGTGGTGTTGAGCTTTCAAATATATATCTTGCTACCTGATAACTATAACCATTGATGATATGAATTTATGCAAATATCTTTTACACTGCTTTCCTATGTTAATACTTTAATTACTATCCAAGTATATGTGTAATTGGTTTAAGGAGTAGAGTGAAGGTTTAAATTTTATAGTTTAATATACATTAAATTGGACATTTTGATATTCAAACCATTATGCCATTGTTAAGATAGATAATTAGCCATTTAGAATCGTAAGGATATATCGATATCCAAAACAAAATAATATGGCAGCATAGTATTTTCATGAAAAGAAAAACAATGTGGTTTAGGAAAGAGAAATTAGGGACATTATGACACTATAAGATGATTCATGGAAATTATTTAGGTATATATAGAGATTAGTTGGCGGAGTTGCTCTAAAGAAGTTAACTCTTGAAGAAAGGAAGAATGATAATGAAAGCATGACTATGGACATTATGACAACACTGTTAGATGCAAAGTAAGATACAACCACATAAAAGACTAAGTTAGTTTGAGGTAAATTGATGGATGAAACATATGTTAAGATGGTAAGAAACCACCAAGACGATATAGTTACCAAGAGAGTGCAACAAAAAATTTCAAAGTTTGATTTCCATTGTTACCATCATATAATCAATATAATACCTAGGGAGGACGAGAAAAGAACGAAATGGCAAACTTCTGATGATATAATAAAGTTAGTTATCATAATCAACTTAGAATATTGAGATCGACAAAAATAGCACCAAAGGTGAGTGAGTGAAGTTTCACAAAGCAACATAAGAAGTCAATGACATTAGATTAACGAGCGAATCTATAATAAAATTGAGCAATTATAGGATAATTTATGTGCATGGCAACATCTATAATAGTTTCTCCCTCTAATGAGAGAGTCATATTATAAATTTTTCCTTAATTGACTAACTATATCCATGGATTATGGACATCATGGAGTATGATTAGGAAATTCTATCCCGTGATGCCTTAAAACAAGAAATGATAAGTAGATTACATTTGATATCCACTTTATTGAATTTATTTATAGGGTCTTACCCAAGTTGGGAAATAGTAACGACATTTCCAAATATAATAATTTTATGCATAAAGAGAGAATGAAATGAAACCATGATGACTAGAGGTGAGAAAACACAGTCAATTTGATAAATATGTTCTTTGTCAAATTGAAATAGACATGAAATATTAGGAATATCTGGTATAAGGAAGTAAATGGATGTTTTCTATCAAGAAGAATTTTCTTAAGGATATAAGCAACATGATTGGTAAGGGTCAAAGCAATGACTTATAAGGAGTTGTGAACACTCCTAATTTGTTAAGAAAGTGATAAACTGAGAAAATGTTTAAAGGTAAATATTAAGGATACTAATTATACACTGTTAGAAAAGAAGATACATTTGGTGATAAGATGAGGCCTAAGGACTAATGAGAAAGTGATTAATGTAAAGAATAAAGATAGGGTATACCAGTGATGTGTTGTGTGTTTGGATTAAATGAGTCAATATAATGGATGGTTTAAGGAATGGTGGTAAAACTAGTAATATCCTAGCTAGAGTTAAGACTCTAAATGGTGAAACTTGCAAGCAAAGATATATCAAAACTGTAACATATTAATAATGTGACTATGCATATCTTGTAAATGGTGAATTTCTTATTAAAGGAGGGAATTATATGTTTGTCAACAATTGACATCTTATTGAAAACATGACACTCTTAGTAGACCAAGTATAAATGCAAAGTGAATAATGCATTTTTAAGCAGTGACAAATTACTTCTATGAAAATAAATCTCTGACTAAGGGATCTTTAGAGAAGTCAATTAACTCTTCATTTCCAACATGACTCCAATAATTATGAACTGGAATAACATGATAAAGAAGTTAATGTTATTATTATCTTTTTGGATCCAGATTACAGATCAAAGATAATTAGACTTAAAAGACAAATAAATAACAAGAATTAAAAGGTTGGCTGAATCCATATGTAGCTTTGTGTTTTAGAGTTCTTAGTATATTTGTATCAAGAAATCAGATCATGCTTCGACTAAACAATAAGTGTTTTGTGCTCTTGTTTCAATTCATTTCGTTTCTATATATGCAATCATAAAGGTTGGAGCATCCCTCCATTTAGATTTAAGTCTCAACCTGTGACTTTTATAAGATTAATCAGTCAATATAGTATAGAAAATAGTAGCTACACCCTTATTTGTATATCCGTGTTCAATTATTCTATGTGACATTTATAACTGTGTTATATTTATAAGCATTTAAAAACTTATTTTGTATAATCTTACCTTCTTTTGGATATATTTATTTTGTACTATGACATGTGAGAATATATTAATTGCTTAAACATTGCTGGTACATGGATACCAATATGAAGAATGTTTTGCTTAAACATTGTTGGTACAAGGACACTGATATAAATTATAAATTATGTTATGGATATGGTATCTATAATTTTACATATCAACATAAATGATGAAATAGAAATAAAAGAGTGATTGCACTTGACTATTCAAGGTGAAAATGAATTTACAGACCTATTGGATAAACATAACCAAATATGTTATATGAACTCAAGGATCAATATCGTAGATATCAACATATTTGGAATGTGTAGAAATTGCTATGTGGGTAAAAATTTGCTTTAAACATATTGATACATATGTTATAATTTTGTGCACATGTGTTGTACATCGTAGAGGATATCGTTACCAAACCGATCGCGTGATGACAAAACTCCAAGAACAATTGAGATGCACTGAGATTCCATGATAAGGTGCTAACCCTAGTCCTACTAGGAGGGGTGGAGGTGTTGCCCACCATTTATCCTCAAAAACTTGGAGTCATGGGAGGGTTGTGCGAGTCACGCTCCCCTAGACGTGTGGTGATGACTGCTGGATGCCTACTGGTCAATCAGGTTGACGTAATCGACGCTGACACCCTTAAGGTCTATGAATGGTTGGATCAATAAAACTGATGCTATGGCATATTCCTGTAGAGGACGGATAGGATGGGAGCAGAAGAGATTAGGGAGGATGGGATGATTCTAGAATAGCTTGAGAACTCTGTTAGGGCAAGACCTGACTACTAAATTTGTAAACCAATAAATGGTCAAAACATAAATGTTAAAGTGTTCTCACACATTAAACAAAAATTCAATTATGGTACACCACCCTTATATGATTATACTATTCACTTATATAATTAATGATATACGAAATAAAACTTAACTTCGAGACGATTTTTTTTGAAGGAGGGGTGTATGTAATGACCCAACTTGAGTTATAGGCAACATAGAAATATTAGCATGCATATGAAACCTGCATATACATGTATCACGTGTACTGCACTAGTACATGCACTAATCAATTATCAAAAATTTCAGTGTAGAGCACTGAGTGAATTATTGAAGTATTGAGTAAATACTTAACTCACCAAAATATAATAAATGTATTGTAAAATAAAAGTTATACCTACCACTATCTGTTACACAACATTTTGTCACTGTCCCTGCAATCTCCATCTCGCCCATTGGAGGGTCATTTCTTTGATCAATAAGTAGTGTCACGCCTTGCACAGACCATCATTGTATCCCTTTACATGAGTGCAATATTCCTTCTATTAACAATTCCCTGAGCAGAGCTTCAGAAACCCTTGTTTTTGCCTTGGCGCGAGTAGCCAGTTCTACCCTCGCGCAATTGAGAAAGATTAACATTGGGCCCTGTGCCAGTTGGCGCTCTGTCTCAGTTAAACACCCACACCGAGCTGTTTATGGAATGTTTTTAAAAAATGGAGGCAGAGATTCCACTCCAACAACTTAGAGGATGAGTCATTTGGGAGTGGTTGGACTGAATAACCACAGAGTCCCTCCTTTAGTTTATGGTTTCCACCTCTTATGGGAACCCCCTAAAGGATAGACCTCCCTTCCACCTTTGTAGGGATCCTAACCTCCTCATTTTCCTCTATAAAAAGAAGCTATCTCTCCTTGCATAAGCTAGCTGAACATGGAGGATTGAATTACTATAGCTGAATTGTTGAAGAGATAAAACAAGAAGGAACTTCGTTAACAGAGCTCAAGTCTATGCTCTCATCCCACTCACACTACGATGATAATTACAAACGAAACACACCTATATATACAAAATATTGAGATTATTGAGGGTCCTTGTCGGGCATTCCTGGCCCAGACGGTGTCTACTCAATATTCTCGGGTACAATAATTGACACAATAAGTATACCCTACCATGATCCTTTTGGACTACGATCAAGATCATCTTGTTCACCAGGCTCAAAATCACTGGGCCACTTGTTAGGTGATGGCGAGGAATTTGTACTCCTTGTCCGATAAAGCCATTCCAAGTACTTGGATTCCCACTCACTTTCATCCTGTGCTTGAGCATCCTGATAGATGTCGACAAAAAGAGTACCTTGGTCTGTGGATTCCTTTGCTTTTCCTTTTTCTGTAGATGCCTTTACCGTAGCGATTCCTTTTCCTTTAGCTGCTTTTGAAGATTCTCCTTTAGATGAATGACCTGTATGCAACTTGACAAGATCTTTAGTGACAAAAATATTTTGTTGCGGATACAGATATTTATCAGCTGATTTTGTCCATTTACTGACATACGCCATTGGATCAACTTCAATCTCAAGAAAGGAATCTTTTCTGCTTTTCCGAAAGCTAGGTTCTGATTGAACGACCAACTCAACACCATCAAGTAATTCTAACTTAAAAATCTGGAACATATTTACAGAGTGTTCAATACAACATTGGATCCAAAATTTACAAAGGTGATTTAACCCATGAATTTCTTGCCAACCCAAATCAAAACTAACTGCTGAGCAAACGTGGTTGGATAATAGTAAACTGATAAGGCATACTACATCACTTGTCCAGTTACCATGTTTAACATTAATAGTAATCAGAGCCTTTTGGTTGATAAGTAATTTAATGGCTTTAATATTTTGCTGGCATTGTTCTAAAGCCTTGATCATACTCAGTTTTTCTTGAAGCTTTAACTGATTAAATTCTTTCAACCACGAGGAAATCTTCTTAACTTCGTCCATATTATCTGGTAGCACTGACTCATCAAATTTTTCTGGACCATAAATTTGTGCAAATGGATTAGGCACTATCGGATTTCTTATTTCGAGGCTTTGATAATCCCATGGGGTTGAAAAAGTTCTTAAATACTGTAGGGATCTTTCAATGCATTGAGTTGTTCTGACCTGGGGCTTCTTTCTACAAAAACCATTGTAAATCTCCCAGTCAGCAAAGGATTCATATATCTCATACCGAGGGAAAGTATCAGTGCTGGCAAAATATTCATTATTGCTGTGAATATAGGCTGCTTCCATTTCTTCAAATAAATCTGGGATTTGAAGAGATATGAGAAATTTTTCAACTTTGTCATGCATATTGATCTCATCAATATCAAGCATTTTTGCAGTGGTATAGATGGCAAAAGAAAAATCAACTGCACCAATCAACTGATAATAATTCAACCTTTTGAGAGTTTCTATCATCTCATCTGTAAACAATCGAGACCAATAATCATCCAGAGTTTTAAAATATATTTTGACCTTCATGTTTGGCAAAGGGTAAACCTTGACCAATTCTTCATCTAGACCCAAATTTATTCCAACATTCTTGGACTGCCAGGCTTGGCAGCGTTGAATCCATTGATTTCTCCTCATTCTAAAACCAGCGATCTTCTTGATTTGATGAGCAACTTCTTCAAGAATTAATTCTAAAATGTGAAAATGTTTAACAAAAGTTTGAAAATTATCATCTGCTGGTGTTTTACCTGGAAGCTCAAAAAGATCTGTTCTTCTGCTAGGTCCTGCAAAAGTATGCATCTTATTCATATCTCGTGTGAGAGAATCTGCCAGATAATTTGAAATTCCTGGAATCCATTCAACATCAAATTCGTACATGTTGAACCATATCTGCCATGCCAACAATCTGCCTCTAGCTAACTGTCTAGAGATTTTAGCAGATAGAAAATGTGTAAAGTTCATAGAATCTGTTCTGATTAAAAACCTTGCAGGAGCTAGATAAATTTCAAATTTTTGGATTCCATTGAAGATTGCAAGTGTTTCTTTTTCTGCTGCAAAATATCCTTTCTGATGTGGCAAAAACTCACCTGATGCATATGCACACAATTCTTCTTCACCTGATTCTTGCTTCTCAAATAATACTGCTGCCCAAAAAGAATCAGAAGCATCAGTCTGTAAAATTAAAAATCCTTGTCCGGGGGGCTTAAGTTGTGGTAAATGCTTACATTCTTCTTTAATCAATTTTACCGCATCTGTAGCCTCAGGGGACCATCCTGAATGCAAACGCTGCCTAATTGGGGCTGTTTTCTCTGATAGCCTTGGAATATATTTGTGAATATAATTCAACACACCAAGAAACCTTTGAATCATTTTAGTATCAGAGAGTTTGTCTGGAAACTCAGATAATTTTGTCAAAACATGCGGCTGCATTTGTATCTTTCCATCAATAACATGAATGCCTAAAAAATCAATACTATTTTGAAACAACACCATCTTCTTTTCTGAAAGAACAATACCATGCTGTCGAACTTCATCTAAAAAGATATTTAGATGCTGAAGATGGCTTTCTAGATCTGCACTATGAATTAAAATGTCATCAATATATACACAAATGAAGTTGTACTTGCCAAAAATATAATCCATACGCCTTTGAAAGAATTCAGGTGCATTCTTTAAGCCAAAAGGTACTACTTTCCATTGAAAAAATCCAGCAGGGCAGGTGAAAGCAGTCTTGTGTCTATCTTCGGCTCTTATCTGGATCTGATAGTAACCTGACTTCATATCAAACTTGCTGAAAATTTTGCTGTTTTGAATCTTCTGCATTATTGTCTCTTGTCTTGGTAATGGGTAATTAAAGCTTTTAGTGATAGCATTGAGAGGCTTATAATTAATTACCATTCTAGCTTTTCCTCGAATTATCTCATAATGATTCCTAACTAGAAAAGCTGAACAAGAGTAACGAGACTCGCTTGGTTCAATTAACTGAAGTTGCAGAAGTTCATCTATCTGTTTTCTGATTTCTTTTTCATCGGATGGGGTGCAAGGAATCAGCTTACCTTTTACACCATTATCATGGAGAGTGATTATTTCCTGCTGTGGACTTTCTACTGACCAAAAAACTTGAGGATTCTCAGAGCAATTCTTCAACAATTCATCATATATGTGTATCTGCTTTTGGGACCAATCAGGATTTACATGTGCCTTCTGCTTGGTTTTCTTTTGAGCTCTATCTTCATATAATTGGAGAACTTCAATCCAATTATTAGAATCTTTTGCAGGTCTTCGAGTTCCAGCTTTCTTTTGGCTATTTTGTTTTTGTGCCTCTGAATTAGCCAAGGTAAGTCGTGGAACTGAAATGGCACTTTTCTTTATATTAAGAATTAGTTTATCCTCACTGATTGTCACTGGAAGGACTGATGAAAGAAATGGCATCCCTAAAGATAAACTGGTTGAAGTATCATAATATTGAACGGCTGAAATTTTTACAATCTTCCCCCCAACTTTTAAAGAAATATTATCAACATAATGAGTCAGAGAGACGGAACCTCCAATAGTTTCTGAAACCAATATATGATTAAGAGGTTTCCAAAGGCCTTTAAAAAGAGAGGGGCGAGCCAAATTGTTAGAGCCACCAGTATCTATAAAGGCATGAACAGCAATCCAGTCTTGACGAACTTGAACTTCAACAGGGATATACAGAAGATTGTTTGTTTTAACAATCTTTTTCAAAAAAGACGATTCTTCAGGAGTAGAAACAGGGATTGCGGATGATGGTGAAACATTTTTGGGATATGGACAAAAAGAATTTAGTGGAGGAAGAACAGAAGACTCTGGAAGGCTAGGAGGTGGAATAGAGACAGAGTGAGTATCTACAACTGATGAAGGTGCAATAGAAATATCATTAGCAAAATCAGAAGTTTTAGAAGTATAATCATCTGCATAGTCATCACTATAATGCAATTCATCTTCTTCCACACAATCGGAATCATAGCAGTGATTCATCTTTTGAGACAGATCATGACTGTCATCAACATCTGACAAAGAGGCATCCGTTAAAATATATACTTCAGAAACATCATCCTGGGAATCAACCATGGACCAATTTTCAACAAATTCTTCTATATCAACACAAGCTTTGAGTTTATTTGAGGAGCTCTTTGGACATTTCTTTGCAAAATGACCTTCCTGTTTACAGATAAAACAAGCATTACTTTTAAGCGACTGTCTCCGTTTCTTCAAATATCTGTATTTTTTAAAAGGTCTTTTGGGATGAGCGACTCGTTTAGGTCTGTATTTGCCATATTTTCTAGATCTCCGTTTCTTGAACGGGGTCCAAGGTAGAACAGATCTACAGACATCTAAACCGGGGGAAAACTCAGAAGCTTTCTTCTGCCAGCATAAATATTTGACCTTTTCGGAAAATCTAAACAAAATATCAATCCAATAGATTTGATCAATGCTTTTATTCTAGACTTCCAGATCTTTAAGAATCAAATCTCCTAAATTTCCTGGCAGCTTTGACAAAAAGGACACTTTTTGAACTGAATCATTACTGAGATTGGCTTTAAAGACTTTACCCATATAATCATCTCCAAACTGTTGGAGAAACTTGACATCTTTTAGCTCCATGCGGGCTAAGTCTGTTATGAGTTGTTTCTTCTCATCAACAGGTTCTGGAACAAATTGAGTTTTTAATAGTAGTTCTAAAGTGGCGAGACCAGCATTACAAACATTCATTCTTTCTTCAGCAGTTGGGGTCATCCACTAATCATAAACAATGCCGGCCATTCTTTTTTCAGCAAGATAGAAAATAGCTTCATTGTTTAATTTCGAAATGACTTGCATTTGATATAATGCGCCAATCCAAATGCGAATTGATTCAGCAGGATTTTTAGATTTTTCTAAATCTAAAACATAACCAGTAGAACTGGTTGCAAAGAGATCTTCTTCTACTCTGGGATACTTGGTTTGTTCTCTGAAAACATGGGCCTTTTGTAAGGAAGGCAAGATAAAGGATGGAAATTTTTTAGCTGCATCTTCAAGAGTAGCCAATTCACTTTTTGATTTATGAATTGTAATTGTCTGGGCAGACTCTAAAGCTTTTTCAGAGAAAATATTTTTAACAGGTGGAATTTCTTTACCCTTTTTGGTTGCTTGAGCACTTGATTCTATTCCACTGTCTTCAATTTCTTCAAATTCCCAATAATTTGGAGTGTCCATAGAAAAACGTGGGGTTCTAAATTCTCTTTTTCTCCTTTCTTTATCTTTCTTTCTTCTAGCTTTTTCTTCTTTTCTTTGTTTATCTTCTTGCTGTTCTTCGCGAAGCAATCTGAGATTAGCTAGAATTTCTTTTGATTGAGAACCTAGATCATCTAATACGTCTTCAGCATGTGAGCACCATGTAGTTAAATAGTTTCCCAATTGGTAAACTTCATCAAGGTCTTTAGTGTTATTAACACTATGCTCTATTAAAGGTGCACAGTCAGCTCTAGTAGTTGGTTGTTTTGACATAGAATAAGTAGTGCAGAATTTATTCTTTGGAGGCCATTTGCCACCCTTGACAAAATGATGGTTTGCATACTGCCACTCTTCTTGCGGTTGAGCAGAAATATGAGAAATACGATGCATCTTTTGTACAGGAAGGAAAGGTTTATTTTCAGGTATATACAATTCATTTGAACCTATTTCAGGTTCGGAAGAAAAAACTTCAGAAATGGGTGAAACATTCACTTTGTTTGAGGAAGACGATTCACTTTGATTTACAGGCACAACATATCTTCTGGGTTTAAACAAAGGTCTTGGAATCTCTGGTTTAGGAGGAATTAACTTGACACAACCATCAGCAACTGCAATTCTTTTCAATCTTGACTCAGGCTTCTTTACATCTTCTAGAGATTTGTATTGGAAATACCAATCATTAGGAATTTCTTCAGGATTATATATGGCTCCTTCAACTTGAGCATTAGACAGACCCACTGTAACACAATCTTTGAGTACAGGTTGTTTGAGTTTGGGATGTGCAGTATTAGTCAACTGGAACGAGGTTTGGACTATCACAGACAAATATTCACTGTCATCTATCAAACTAAGTCCTTGGACTCCGGTCATTAGCTTCCAACAATCTTGAAGATGAGGATCTGTAAGGCTAATAGCATAGTCAGGATATATGGTTCCATATTGACATCCAGTCGACAGATTTCCCATAATAGTTCCTATACGGGCATGGTCATAAGTCTGATGACGGGTATCAAACACTTCAACTATGCAAGGGGTATTGATACCATGACGGAACAAAGGAGCAAGGCCAATACGAATTCCACCAAAATGAAGATAATTATATTTTTTATTAGCAACATACTGTCTAAACTTTTTAATATCATCTTTCGAAAACAAGTTTAGAGAGACAATCTGAACGGATGGACCAGAAATTTTGATAGTCACCTCCACTTCCTTTAAAAAGGATTTTGATTTAAAGAGAAAAGTTACGGGCAACTTATAAATATCAGTAGCATGCAGAGATGGGGGATTCCAAGTTTCAGGATTGTCAACTACATCATGTTCAGTTTCTTCAAAGCGAGAAGTAATTTCAGTCACGATTTTGCGATCTATGTTTGAAAAAGTACGTAAAAGATGAGCCATAACAGAATCAGAAACAGGGCTTGATGAGTATCTGAGACGCGCTTCGGCTGAACCCCGCTGGAGGAGACTGCGACGTCAAAGCTTTGGTTGTACCCCTTCCTTCTATCTATTCATATATGTGACTATTGTTTGGTTACCATTTTGTGTTATGTCGTTTGTTTAATGCAATATGCTTAGCCCTCTTTGACTGGCTAGTAGTTATGAATGAAGTTATTATGTCGTATGCTGTTCTTGTTTGCTGATCTATGTGCAGGTATCTGAGCATGACTGCAGAAGGATTGTGACTTGCGGAGGCAGGAGCGAGAGGCCACCACCACTACAGCCGTGACAACAACATTGGATTCCAGGTAGGTCGATCTACCGAGTCCTCTTTTCATTAAGTAATTAGGAACCTACACTCTAGCATGTCTCTTTGTTTCTAGACCCACTTTAGGGCTAGAGGGATCGCCTCTGTCCGCAGAGAGGATTGTAGAAATCTGAATAACTGATATGTTATCCACCGAGATTCTCCTGATCACACACTATTTTATCTTCATGCACAATACAGAATCTCTTTTACCATTGGTCATTACATGCGGAAATAAAATCAATTGCATGCACACATTAAAACCATAAAAATTCACACATATGAACACAGTATGTAATGGGAAAGCTTAAAGTTGAAAACCCCCAACTATCTGTATATTATATATGTCATAGAGATCATGTAACAATCATCATACAAAGCTCCTCACAAGCTCTCAGTATAATCTCCACTTGCTACACACTAATTAGGCCCGATCTTGCAAATCCCATGCACCGATCTTTGCCAGCCTTTAGCCTGCCTCTACTGTGAAATCCCTGCTGAAGAATGCCTCTTGATGAGAATGAATTAACCTAGCCTTGCTCACGCAGTCTTTATAGGCATCTCTACTAAGTGTTGGATGCAAACCATGCATCACTTATAGTCACAACTGATAGTCACACTTGCCCTTTCACCTATCTTTGCACTGGTCTCCACTGAAACTGTCCATGCACTGAAGTTAACTGATGTATTCTTTAATTGATTAATGAGTTTATAATTAGTGAATTAATTAATAATTAATTCACACCACTCTCACTAATTGTATCAATCAGTTAAACTAGATACAAATAGCTCAACTATGTTTAGATTAGTTAAACTGAATACAACTCCACTAACTTCCTCAATCAACTCCACCAAACTCTGTCACATGAGTTCTAGCTGAAGTATCCATGCAATAGCTCCACATAACCCTCAGGAATAGTGTAATTCCTTCTGTCAGCTCCTGTGCCACATCTGTGCACTTAACTGAAGTGCTCAAAGAGAATAAGATAATGTTTATAGTCCAAATATTATTAAGAGCTAATAATATTTGACATATCTATTTTTAGACTGGCAATCTAAAAATAGATTCCGCCCAGTATGTCTAAAAATAGAAGTCCATCTATTTTTCCAACTTAACCAACCATCCACAAATAGCATCCTACAACTCATAGAATATGATCGACATGTCTAAAAATAGACTAGGGAGCAAAATCACACAGCAGGTGGGCCCCACATAGTTTTGGTGATCACTTTCCAACTAGGACCGGGAATGATGTTTCAGGATGTCTCCTTCCTTGTTCCAATCGGTTAAACTAGATACAAATAGCTCAACTATGTTTAGATTAGTAGTTAAGCTGAACACGACTCCATTAACTTTCTCAATCGAAAGCTCCTGGCTTTCTGTCACATGAGTTCTAATTAAAGTATCCATGCAATAGCTCCACATACCCGTTAGGAATAGCGTAATTCCTTCTGTCAGCTGCTGTGCCACATTTGTGCACTTTACTGAAGTGCTCCAAGAGAATAAGATAATGTTTAGAGTCCAAATATTATTAAGAGCTAATAATATATTCATAATATTCTATTTAGACATATTATGGAATCTATTTTTAGATCGCGCCCAAAAATAGATATGTCAATATTATTAGCTCTAATAATATTTGGACTCTAAACATTATCTTATTCCTCTGAGCACTTACTTAAAGCAAATGGGATAAAAGGTGAGGCCATTTAAGGAATTACGCTATTCCTAAGGGTTATGTGGAGCTATTGCATGGATACTTCAGTTAGAACTCATGTGACAGAGTTTGGTGGAGTTGATTGAGGAGTTAATGGAGTTGTGTTCATTTTAACTAATCTAAATATAGTTGAGCTAGTTGTATTTAGTCTAACTGATTAATACACTAGTGAAGAGTGGTGTGAATTAATTATTAATTAATTCACTAATTATAAACTCATTAATCAACTAAAGAATACATCAATTAACTTCAGTGCATGGACAGTTTCAGTGGAGACCAGTGCAGAGATAGGTGAAAGGGCAAGTGTGACTATCAGTTGTGACTATAAGTGATGCATGGTTTGCATCCAACACTCAGTAGAGATGCCTATAAAGACTGCGTGAGCAAGGCTGGGGTAATTAATTCTCATCGAGAGGCATTCTTCAGCAGGGATTGCGCAGTAGAGGCAGACTATCAAGTGGCAGAGATTGGAGCATGTGTTTTGCTAGATCTAGCTTGATTAGTGTGTAGCAAGTGGAGATTGTACTGAGAGCTTGTGAGGAGCTTTGTATGATGATTGTTACATGATCTCTATGACATATATAATATACAGATAGTTGGGGGTTTTCAGCTTTAAGCTTTCCCATTACATACTGTGTTCATATGTGTGAATTTTTATGGTTTTAATGTGCATGCAATTGATTTTATTTCCACACATAATGATCAATGGTAGAAGAGATTCTGTATTGTGCATGAAGATAAAATAGTGTGTGATCAGGAGAATCTCGTTGGATAACATATCAGTTATTCAAATTTCTACATGGTATCAGAGCGATATTGATCATTGGAGCAATTGCAAACATTGAAGCGGTTGAGTTTTAGGATAAACTTAGGAAAATAAAAATGGAGAAGAATGACACTATTCCGGTATACTTGACAAAGTTTGTCCATTGCAGGGATGAGCTTGGGAGTGTAGGAGTTAGTGTGGATGAGGAAGGACAAGTCAAGAAGGTTGGGATTCGAGCAAAGAATCTCTACAGACTTGAAGTAGATGGGATTTCTACGGAGCTTCCTACTGTTGGGAAGTGCAAGAAAGACATGCAATTGATGCTTGAGAGGGAGAAAGTTTTGCATGCAGGTAAGAGTGAACCTAGGGATGTGGAGCAGCCACAAGATGAGGATCATGGAGTGGGAGAAACCACTCATGCAGAGAAATTTCGTGCCAAATGGGCAGAGGGAGTGCATGTAGGCTACACCACTGCAGAGGTGGCTGTTTATGCATGATTAATCCCAAGAGGAGATTTTTGGGCAGGATTCATGAGATGGTGTGGATATCATGAATTGAACCCGGCTACGAGGTGCCCACAACGTAGCAGTAGCATGATCAGTTGGATTGATGCAGGCAGATCAAAGTGACAGTGTCAGATACTGCAGCGCGGTTCAGAGTTGACAGCAAGTGCAAACTGCATGGGTGTAAGAGTTCAACAGCGCAGTGGTTCCTGATGACATGTGCAGTTGGTACCACGGTGGTTGGAAGATCTTGATACATGCACGATTGATTGAGTTGTTTGGAGCCTATTCAGTTTCAGAGGAGTTGCAGAGCAGATGCATGGAGTTGCATGGCGCTTGTGGAGGTTGTAGGGCGAATGCATGGAGTTGCATGTCGCATGCAAAGACAGTCCTTTCTTGTTGAGAGGAAGTGTTGAAGATTGCAACAAGAAACAGTGAAGGAGGCATCCTGAAACATCATTCCTGATCCTAGTTAGAAAGTGATCACCAAAACTAGGTGGGGCCCACATAGGGGATTTTTTGTCATGATTTTTTGTCGAAAGTCTATTTTTAGACATATGATCATAACGATAAGTTGTGAATACATTAGGATGGTTGGTCAAGTTGGAAAATAGGATGATTTATATTTTTAGATTTATTAAGGAATCTATTTTAGATCGTCACTAAAATAGATATGTCGAATATTATTAGCTCTTAATAATATTTGGACTCTAAACATTATCTTATTCTCTTGGAGCACTTTAGTTAAGTACACAGATGTGGCACAGGAGCTGACAGAAGGAATTACGCTATTCCTGAGGGTTATGTGGAGCTATTGCATGGATACTTCAGTTAGAACTCATGTGACAGAGTTTGGTGGAGTTGATTGAGGAAGTTAGTGCAGTTGTGTTCACTTTAACTAATCTAAACATAGTTGAGTTATTTGTATCTAGTTTAACTGATTGATACAACTAGTGAGAGTGGTGTGAATTAATTATTAATTAATTCACTAATTGTAAACTCATTAATCAACTAAAGAATACATCAGTTAACTTCAGTGCATGGACAGTTTCAGTGGAGACCAGTGCAAAGATAGGTGAAAGGGCAAGTGTGACTATCAATTGTGACTATAAGTGATGCATGGTTTGCATCCAACACTTAGTAGAGATGCCTATAAAGACTGCGTGAGCAAGGCTGGGGTAATTCATTCTCATCAAGAGGCATTCTTCAACAGGGATTGCGCAGTAGAGGCAGGCTAAAGGATGGCAAAGATCGGTGCATGGGATTTCCAAGATCGAGCCTGATTAGTGTGTAGCAAGTGGAGATTATACTGAGAGCTTGTGAGGAGCTTTGTATAATGATTGTTACATGATCTCTATGACATATATAATATATAGATAGTTGGGGGTTTTCAGCTTTAAGCTTTCCCATTACATACTGTGTTCATATGTGTGAATTATTATGGCTTTAATGTGTGCATGCAATTGATTTTATTTCCACATGTGATGATCTATGGTAGAAGAGATTCTGTATTGTGCATGAAGATAAAATAGTGTGTGATCAGGAGAATCTCGGTGGATAACATATTAGTTATTCAAATTTCTACAAGGATTTATTTTCATAACACTATCATAATATAAACTAACACTTTGTTCAAAGAAAAGTAAAAGCATTGACTTATGCAAATAAATGATGATATTTAATAAATCCAAGATATCTATTAAATAATAATATTTTAATAAAATCTAAGATATTTTAGAAATCCAAGATATTTATTAAATAATAATATTTTAATAAAATCTAAATATTTTAGAAATCCAAGATATTTATTAAATAATAATATTTTAATAAAATCTAAGATATTTTGAAAATCCAAGATATTTATTAAATAATAATATTTTCATAAAACTAAGATATTTTAGAAATCCAAGATATTTGTTGAAAGATGATATTTTAATAAATTTCTTGAAAGGAGTTTGTGTATAAAAGCAGAAGGGGGGAGGGGAGAGGTGGATTTGATGGGCATGGCTAGTAAGGTGGGAAAATTGACGCAGATGCTGTCAGAGGAGTTCTAACTACGAGAGACATGAGCAATGAGTTCTAACAGAGTCATGGAATGATCTCGATTGTTATTGGAGTTTTGGGCACGGGGGCCAAAAGGCTTGTCTTCTGGATCTGGGGACCGAAGAGGTTGACCTCAGATAGGTTGGGAGAAAAATGGTGGTTTGGTAACGGGAGCTGGAGCCATGGTGGATCATGAACATCTTCAAACACAGTTCCAGGTAAGTATTAAATAATCAATTGATGTATATTCTACTTCAAAAATCCCACTCTGGATTGTGTAGTATAAATTTTGTTAATGATGGTTAAATTATGAAATTTAAGGTCTTTACATAGAGCTACTTTATTGAAAGGCTATAGTTTTTTATGTGATTTAATATCATGCAAAGAACGGGGGATTCAAGACGAAATTAATTACTCATTATGTAGAATTTGATGTTTTTGTAGCAATTTGGAGTTCATATGATTTAGGCATGATGCCCTTCGATTCTTGTCATAACACTGTAGGGAGTTGTATAAACAGTCACCCCAATGTGTGATAATTCCGTTTCACCAATTACATAATGAGTTAGCAATCACTGCTCCTTGTATAAGGTCATCCTAAATACAATGTTCAGGGTAATATAATCACTTGATGGATTTCATATTGATATTTGAGATTATGACAAGATGTGGTTTATGCAAATCTTTAAAGGCACATACATTTAGTGTATTTTGTTGTCTGTATCTTGTTGGACATTGTAATTAAGGTTAGAGCCAAATAGGCTTGAGGACTTCATAGATGAATTTTTTGGGTATGTGTTATATTCTTGACACGACAAGTGGTAGACGTTATTACGTTGCGCTGGGCACCCTGAGGTGACAACCCCCTTGCTAGGAGGTTTATAGGCAGCAGTAGCCCCCTGCATGGGGTTCGGGCAACACCTCGATTTTTTTTTTTTTTTTTGCAGACCCAAGAATGATTTTGCCCATAGTTTTTGGCATGATGGGTTTTCCCATGGTATTTTGTATATTTGGTCAAGGGAACTATGGTTATGTTTTAATTCAAGGTTTTAATGGATTGGGGGTTTATGAATGCTTATACATGTATATGTATTGTAACATTAATGAAAAATCAGTTTGATTTTATTAGTTTGGAGTTCCTGGAGAAAAAAATGTGTATATTTTTTGTTCTCACCATTGTATATATTTCTGTTTTTAAGAATTTATTTGCAGGTAATTTCTATACAAGGTTAAAACCTTCAGAATTTTCACAACCACTGGTAGCTTGACTAAGGTTTTCTTTTTTGATATGATTTTCTTTCGTTGAAGATAGCCATTTCTATTAAGTAACACAGTACAATACTTGGATATGTCAAAATTCCATAGCTATGTTTATAGAGTGGCATCAAGATTTAGTCGCTAAGGAAACTTACTGCTTCTTTTGTCTCATTTTAAATTCCGAAGGCTCTCCTCACAACACTGAGATTTTATGGAATGTATTCTAATGCCATTTAGCAATTTCATTTGTGATGAATAAAAGTGGTTTGTTAACCCAGAGTTGACATCCTCAGAGGTTTAAAGTAATTTCTTTATATTTGGTGGCAATGGAGGTAAAATTCTTCATTACTGAGTGTGGTACATCGATCTTCTTGAAATGTTGTCGTTGTGGTCAGTATTTCAGTCAAAAAAGTCATAGACAAACAAAATATTATTTTACTACTCATGTTGGCCCTAACATGAAAATTCGACTCAACCTCTTGAAGGGGCTTGACCCTTAGTCAAAACCCACATGGTTGGGCTCCTATATATTGACACTTCGACTTCCTCATTTGGCATCTCTCATCAACTCAAATCTATCTCAAGAATAAGGCTTTTGTTCACACGTGCAAGGGACACTTGAAGCTGACCAACAAAGTTTGACCACCATCATATCAATTTGACCAACGTTGTTTTGGCATTTTCTAGGCTGCTTTGAGTTGAATCTTTGACTAGATGTTGACCGAATCTCTAGGCAGAAATCTGGACATTGATCAAACTTGTTTGACCATAGGTCAACGGTGATATTTTAACTGAATTTTACGAGGGAGTTGCAATGTTGAAATTTTGCGTATTTGATCACAATTGACCAAGAACAGTAGAGGCTAAAATTCAGCCCGTTGACCATATTTGACTAGTTGAACATAAGTTTGACTTCTCTCCTTTGACCAGGTTTGACTTGGAAAGTGGTGTGGTCAATTTGACTATATTTTGACTGGAAAATTCAGATGTATGTTTGATTGAGTTGGACAATTTCTCCTAGGAAAAGATTGCTAGGTTTTTCCTTGGTTTGGGTTTTCCCAGGATAAATTTTTGTCACTTGTGCATCATTGTTTTACTGTGATCTCTACTCTCGTACTGTATTTATCGTTGACCAAGTTTGAAATGGAAAGCAGTGTAGTTAATTTGACTATATTTTGACTGGAAAATTCAGATGTATGTTTGATTGAGTTGGACAATTTCTCCTAGGAAAAGATTGTTGGGCTTTTCATTGGTTTGGGTTTTCCTAAGATAAATTTTTGTCGCTTGTGCATCATTGTTTTACTGTGATCTCTACTGTCCTACTGTATTTATGGTTGAAATTTTTTGGAGTGTAATTGCTTAATGATTTGGAATGCGCTAAATATATAATTGTATTATTGGAAGTAATTATTAGCACTAGAATATCAACATGGTATCAAAGGTTTGGTGAAGGAAAAAGGGCATTGAGATGACTCTTGAAGATATCTACATTTGCAATATGATTGTTTGACCAAATCTATGGCCATTGGTTCCTATAAGACACATAACAAGTTGGAAGGTGCTACAAACTTCAGAGCATGGAAGATAAGGATTGATCCCATTCTTGCATTAAGGGAATTTTGAGGTCTAAAATGGGCCTCCTAAGGAAATTATAAAATAATAGTGGAAATAATAAAATAAGATTTGATTACATCATCAAACTTTATAGGGAAAAAAGAAAAGAAAAACTATTTTTTCAACTTATCTTCCAAAGTTTTTACTCAAATTTCGAGTGGGAGTACTCGTTGGATGCAAAATTTAATTCCTCATCCAATGAGTACCCATGTGACATACTTTTGATGGGTCCTGCTACACGAAAAATGAGAAATACATGAAAAATACGATTGCAATCACATTTTTTTTTTTATGTATTTCTCATTTTTCGTGTAACAGGGTCCATCGAAAGTATGCAACATAGGTACTCCTTGGATAATGAATTAAATTTTGCATCCAACAAGTTCTCTCGATCGAAATTTGAGTAAAAACTTTGGGAGAGAAGTTGAAAATACGAGTTGAAAAAGTAGTTTTATTATTTTATTATTTTTTAATCTTTTTACCCTTTTACTTAAAAAATGGTGAATCATCCTCCATGGTTGACATCATATTCTTGAATCCTATTGGTTTTTAAAAAGTTTATTTTTATTGTACATTTTTCTTAGGAGGCCCATTTTACACCTCAAAATTCCCCTAATGTAGGGAATGGCGTTTTGGAGTATGTGAAAGGTCAAGGTCACTGAACCACAAGATAATGAAGGAAAAAAAATATAAAAGAAGAATGAAATCACTGGCATGAGAATTATTGTTGAATCCATTAGAGATCATCTGATTCCATATGTCTCAGGTTTGGATTCTTCAAAGAAGATGTATGATGCACTATTTGGGTTGTATACCATCAATAACATTAGTTAGAAAACGAGTTTGAAGAATGAATTTCATGATGTTAAAATGACAAAGGATGATACTGCGACTTCATATTTGAGGATCTCTTAATTAAGAGATCAACTTCAAGCTATTGGTGAAGCTATTTATGATACGAAAGTTGTGATTTCAACACTTAATGGTTTTCTTGACCCTTGGGATTTGTTTGCATCTAGTATTTGTGGTAGAAAGGAGATTCCAAATCTTGAGGAATTATGAACCTCATGTACTCAAGAGGAATCTAGACTTGTCACAAAGGGGAATATTCTAGGACCTCAAGATGGCAACTCTCAAGCTTTTGTAGCCCACTCTAAAGATGGCAGAGGAAGGAGAAATTTTGGAATCTTTCAAAGGAATGCAGGAATAAGAACTCCTCCCTCTCAAGGAAAGAAAGAATGTCAAAAATTCAATGTTTTCGTTGCAACAAGTATGGCCACTATCAAGACAAGAGTCATGAAGGGAATACTAATAGGAAAAGGAAGGGCAAGCATCATGCGTTAGCTGCAGACAATGATGATGATGAGCATCCACATTAGAAAATTCCAGGAATGACACTACAAAATCATTAATAGTTCATGATAAGGATGGAGATATGATTTACTAGTTTGATAAGTTTTCAAATAGATTTCAATGGTTTTTGCAAGTAGGCAAGGAGAAAGAGGGAGTTGACACTTCCCTACAATTCTCAAAAGCCAAGTACTCTATCTATGTCTTCCTTGATTATTATGGTTTTGATTTGTTAGCCCCATGTCTTTGTTTCTTTTGCAGGGTTATAATTGTTCTTCCATGGTATGCTAGTGAGGTTTGCAAGTACATTGTAAATATTGCTAAGGCTCTGGCAATAGATGAAAATTTTGGAAGAACAAAGAATGGATATTCGCAAGAGGATTCTCCCTAGAGTGATTCATGCTCAAGAGGGAGAAATTGTATTGATATCTAGAATCATATCGAAAGGGTTCCTAGTTCAGAGGAAGTGGGAAGACTAGTAAGTTGAAGGATGTCATTGTGTCGAGATCCATGTAAAATCGGTGATGACTTCAAGGTGGATTTACAAGATCTAGCATTTGGTAAATGATATAGAGAAGGACAAATCGAGGATTCTCCCAGGAAGAGGGAGAGGACTATGAAAGGACATTTGATCCAATTGTTAGGTACACTTTTGTTAGACCTATTATATCTGTTGCTTCTATTATGAGTTACATTAGGTGGAATTCAATTTTCTCAATGGAATAATTAAGGAAGAAGCCTCAGGATTGATATGTGTTACAAAATCAGAAAGGTAGAAATATTTTCTTATATTTGATAATTACTTGTGATGTTCTTGTTTATCTTATTATATTTCCTTTTATCTTCTTTCCTTTTAGTTCATCAAGCAATTACCAAATCAATAAAACATAAATCAAGTACACTAGATGTAGGCCAACAACCAGGGGAAAACCCAGTTAGTAATTCTTCCTTCAATAGTTTTCCAGAGATAATCCAAGACTCTAGACCTTGACACAAACTCTCCTCCACACCAAGTCAACCTTCCAGATGATCTTGGCAGCAACAACAACAATAAAAACATTATGCAACGCTTTCTCAGACCCAGTAACTTCAACCTTGCTTTAGAGAGTTTGATCTGGACTGAAAGACTTCGATCTTGCCCTAATACAACTTCCTTGAGTAGTAGTACCCAACAACAACAACTTTGACCTATGCAACAAATTACGACAATAGGCAACAACAGGCAACAACAAGAAGAAAAATTCGATCTCCCAAACTAGGGAACGAGAGAGAGAGAGAGAGAGAGAGAGAGAGAGAGAGAGAGAGAGAGAGAGACCGAAAATTTGATTTTCCCTTTCTCCTCCTCCTTGACCAAACTCACCCTTCTTTTTCCTTCCTCCACGTTGCACTTTTTCTGGCTACTAGAGAGAGATCAAACATGCTTGAGATGTTCTTCTCCAAATGAATTCGAGTTGCTTCTTTTATATCCTTTTGGTGAGGTCGAATAACCATCCTTGAGGTTGACTCTATTAACTCATAATAAATCCTAGAAGTCCTCAATGGGGATTTTGACCTAAAACATGATGATCCAAGCATGAAACCCATGCTTTAATAAGTCATTGTAATAATAATAATAAAAAATTCTTTTCTTTATTCTTTTGAAAAGTACATTACATAATGATTCAAGTACATTAATGAAGACCAAACCTAGTTACATTTTTCAACACTCTTGAACTAGGGAGGTATTCATATTATACAAGTACAAGGATGATTTCAACTCTATGAACCATGAATAATTTTTAGGCACCACAATGCCATGGACTATAGTCCTCACCAAGGAAATCTATCCATTGGTCTTTCAACAATTTAGGCACTGTAATTCCATGGGCTAGATTCCTGACTAGTGCAATCTATCAGGGTGGGACTAAGATGGACTCAAGCTGTCAACCACTTTAGGTACCATCATGGTTACTTGCTAACCATAAACCTAGGAAACTAGGTGTGTATTTGAAGTCAGAGCTTCATGACCAACACTACCCTTCCAACTTCGGGACCTAGACATTAACACAAAGTGTCGGCCATATGTCCTCCAACAATGCTTCACTCACAAAGCCTCAATGCTCCTTGATCCAACAGATCAAGTACAACCAATTTTTCCCTATCAAATTGATCGTTAACCAACATGTCATCAAAACCTTCAAGAGATTTACCTGTACAGACACAACCCGAATCAATAATATACTTTCACATGTACAAAATCAAATACAAACCTTTAGGGTATTTCAGACAACTTTGAATTTTCTTCACAATTTTCCAGGTAAGACTATCAACTGAATCGTTGACAAACGATTCCTCAATCATACACTTCTCTTTCCTACTTCACATGTAGCAACATATTCTTCAATTAGATCTTGCTATCCTTGTTTCAACAATAATGCAATTTATTCTTTTCATCATGACAATGCCCTCCCTTTTCAAATAGGGAGATTTCACTTATCCAGACTCACTCTTAATCTCAGGGAGATCTCTTCTCTCCAGGCTCCTTAATATCAGGGACATATCTTCTATCCAAGCTCCTCTTAATCTAGGGAGATCAACTTCTTCTTATGTCATTGGAGAAACTTTCATGGCTTTCATCCTTCTTATTAGAGTCATTCATATATCATGCTTATCTCATAAAATTTACTTACATTCATTTTCACCATCTTGAAGATGATGTACCTACACAATTTATATAGCAAGTACAACCAAAACTATAGAAGCATGTATTTAGCCATAACAAAATTTTATAATAACAGAAGCATTATACTTTATAGATATAATGAGCAAGAGACTACATTGCAACTTCTTGCCCGGGTTTAGATACAATCCTTAAATCATATTTATAACTTATCAAGATATCAAACTCATTATATCTAGGGTTTCAATATTTTTTCAATGACATGACCCGATCTTTCATAATTCATATGTTAGACTCCTCACTAGGATTTCATATATACCATAGATTTTATACATGAGCTTCAACAATCAAAACCGATCACAGTTAATCAACAACATAACTAACTTCTACTAGGGTTTGATGTAAGCCCTAGATTTCCATCAACAAATTCTCAACAATCACTATATAGATTCACATATTCTAGATTGTTATATCACACATACTGGAGAATTTAACTACTACTAGGGTTTAGTTGTAAAACCATAGATTTCCCAACCAACATCATCCTAGAAGATGAAACCTAAACAAGGGCTTAGATTAAATCCTAAGACTTATGACCAATAATAATTAGGTCAACACACATATCTAGAAAATCATCATCACATCATAAGCACATCATACCTCAGACAATATTAGAAATATACCGATCTAGACCAGGCTAGAGATTCAACCAGTGTACACATCTAGGGTTTCATTCTTAGGACCTTAAAACAAGCGTTTTGCTTATAGACCCAACCAAACTCTAAAGATCTAGGATTTCATAACATAGTAAAGCAAACCCTACTTTACCAAAAATTCAAAGGTTTGAGATTTCAGATAACACCATTTCAACCCTAACAAGTTAGGGTTTTCATGATCCTACCAAAACCCCAAACATGACATCATTATCAAAAACTTCAAATAATATTTTTCAACAAGGACATCATCATGAAGGACTTCAAATAACATTTCCAATAACCCTAAGCAGGCTAGGGTTTCATACATTAACTTTAGCATACACTTAAGTTGGGGTTTTCCAGATAACTAATCTAGGGTTCTATACATACAATCAAAGATACGAGGAGGGTAGTTTTATAAAAAGATGAATCACCCTAAATGAGAATAATTATGATTCAATATAACTAGACATAACAATGTTAGCAATGAGAATATAAAATGAATAAACCTTTATTATGAAAAGATCAATGATTCATAGTTTAAGGCATACCTTTGTTCCTTGACAAACATTGCCTTCGGAGGCCCTCTTCTATATTCCTTGAGGATACAACAAATTTTTTCCTAATCATGACAATAGAGGTAGAATGGTGATTAGTATTTAATATAACCAAAACTTAAATAAGTACATGAAACCAAAAACTAAAAAGACATGAGATACTTACCTTTGGGAGATGTTGGGTGCGCCCTCCAAAGATTGAGGGATACCTATAACCTTATAAAAACCATAAAAATTGTCTTTTCCAAAAATATGTTAAAACCTACAAATACTGAACATCAAAAATACAAAATAGAATATCTAAGACTAGGAGTAGAGGACTTAGTAGTGTAAGTCCCTTATGTCAGATTCTTCGTCCCTCGCTCTGTTTAGGACTTATTCTTCATCAATATTAGCTTGATCTCTTTCTATCTTCTTGTTTCTTGGGTTGTCGGGACAATTACTGCTATAGTGACCTTTCTTATGACATTGATAGCATTCTACTTATGACATATCTACCTTCCTTCTTGGTCCTTTTGATTTCTTGAAGTTTCCTTTGTGATGAGCAGTGTAGGCATTTGAAACTTCTCCAAGATTGGAAACTAATGAGATCCTTAATTCTTCTTGGCTACAAGCAGTCCATAGCTCTTCAAAAGTGGGAGTTTCCTTCCAATTGTTAATACCTGCAACAAATGCACCCCAAGAAGGTGGCAACCCTAATAGATTAGTGATCACAAGTTCTTTGTATGGAACAACTTCATCAATGGCAAGAATATCATCTCTGATTCTTGCTATCTTCACAAAGAAGGAGGCCAATGTGTCTTCTTTAGACATATTTGTGGTTCTTAGTTCATTCTTTTAACTTGCCACTTGACCAATGTTTTTAATAGTGAATAGTTTTGACAAGGCCTCATACATTTCTTGCACATGATCAATGTTGGCTATGAATGGGACAAGATTTTCCTTTATGCCTTCTACCATTAGATTCATGGAAACCAATTCTAATTCTCTAAACTTCACTTTATCAGCATCATTGGAGTCTTCTGTAGGACTTTTTACTTTTCCTCTGACCAAGTCTAGTACTTTGTTCTTTTTAAGAATGAGGTCAATCCTCTTCTTCCAAGACCTATAGTTAGAGGCACCTTCAAGTTTGTTCTCTCCCTTGATTGAGTTAGACATTGTCCCTGGAGGTAGTAGACTCCTTCCCTTGATTACTCTCTTTGAATGATTTCTTTATCAAGTGCTTGAGGCTGAGCTTTTCTCTTTCTTTACCAAAGCTCTGAAACCATGTTAGAAAATCAGAAAGGAAAAAAGATTTTCTTATATTTGATAATTACTTGTGATGTTCTTGTTTATCTTATTAGATTTCCTTTTATCTTCTTTCCTTTTAGTTCATCAAGAAATTACCAAAGAAGTAGTACATAAATCAAGTACACCAAATGTACGCCAAGCAGCCAGGGTAAAACCCCTCTTTAGGCGAAAACCAAGTCAGTAATTATTCCTGCAATAGTTTTCCTGAGATAATCCAAGAATATAGACCTTGATACAAACTCTCCACACCGAGTCAACCTTCCGTCCTTGCAGATGACCCTGGTAACATCATCAACAATAGAAACACTTTCTCGTACCCAGTAACTTCGACCTTGCTTTAGAGATTTTGATCTTGAATGAAAGACTTTGATCTTGGTTTCAGAACATCGATCTTGCCCTAATACAACTTCCTTGAAAAGCAATACCCAACAACAACTTCGACCTATGTAGCAACTTACAACAATTAGCAGCAACAACAAGAAAAATTAAATATCCCAAACTAGGGCACGACAGAGAGAGAGATAAAGACACCGGAACTTCGATTTTCCCTTTCTCCTTCTCCTTGAACAAACTCTCACTTCTTTTTCCTTCTTCCTCCACTTCACACTTTTTTCAACTACTAGAGAGAGATTGAGCTTGCTTGAAATTTTCTTCTCCAAATGAATTTGAGTTGCTTCTTTTATAGCCTTTTGGTGAGGTCGAATAACCCTACTTGAGGCCGACTTGATCATCTTAAGGCTGACTTGGTGTGGAGGCAACATAATTCTTATTTGACTCAACATTAAACCATTTTACATGATTCAAAATCCGAAGAAGGGTCTTTTTAAATGTACAATGACTCTATTAACTCAAAATAAATTCTAGAAGTCCTCAATTGGGACCTTGACCTAAAAAATGATGACCCAAGCATGAAATCCATGCTTTAATAAGTCATTGTAATAATAATAATAATAAATTCTTTTCTTTATTCTTTTGAAAAGTACATTACATAATGACTTAAGTACATTAATGAAGACCAAACCTAGTTACATTTTACAATAGTATGGATATGTAAGAAATATTGTTTGATCTTGTTTCTAATGAAAGTGGAAGGATTCACTTGAAAGAGGGAGCAACAATGGCATGAAGGTTTTCTGATGTGATAGAGGGAGTAGTCATGACAAAGGGATTCAATCTCTAGGATCGAGATGAAGGATATTGGATATATTACTTCTTGGGACTAGAGGTGTGTAAGAAGCCAGATGAGATCTTGGTTGGCCAAAAAGGAAGTGTATTATTACGATCCTTCATAGATATGGGATGATGGACAACAAGTTCATGGTCATTCCCTTGGTATCCAATCTGATGAAGCTGAGTGCTAAAGGGAGTAACTTGGATTGCCTCAGCAGGATTTGTTTCAACGTTAGAAGGAGCACCTAGTCAAGGTGATCAGAAAGCAGTTGTGGTGATGTATTTAAGCTGGTCAATTTATGGTTGAGCCAAGGCATGTGACACAACATGTGTTGAGGTACCAACATGGTACAATTGGATTTGGATTGAGATATGTCTCATATAGATGTAGGGATTCATAGATTCAAATTTGGCTGAGAATGATGATTCAACTTGGGGTCTGCTAAGATGAGCAAGAAGTTAACAACATATGAATAAAATTATATTACAATTTGGCGAGTTGTGAAGCCATGTGGCTTCGAAAGCTACTCATAGGATTGTTTGATCAATTGCAGGAGATGATCATGATGACAAGTCAAAGAACATGATACAAAAGGAGCAACAAGGCTCCTATGAATTTCTATGGTCGAGTTGGTTGCAAACATTCTCACAAAGCCTATGTCCATGGATGAAAGTTGGCATGAGCAATGAGGCTCCTATGTATTTTTATGGTTGAGATGGTTGCTGACATTCTCACAAAGCCTTTGTCCCTGGATGACATTGGCATACTTCTGGGACAAGCTTGGAGTGATTGAGAATGCTTCCCTTGGGGTAAGGGAGTGTTGATGTTGTAACATCAAGGGGTGGATAATCTCCCTTAGGTTATGGATTTTGGCCGGGGGCCTGTTGAGAAATTAGATATTTTATTAAAAAATTCTCTTCTTGATAATTACTTGTGATTTTGTTATGCTTCTTTCACTTAGATCTTATGTTCGTTAGATTATTATGTTCTTCATCAAGTCAATTATCAAATGCACAAGAGACACAATGTTTAGGATTTCAAGTTAGGACCAAAACCTCTCCCTCTTGGAGAGGAAAACCTGATAGTAATTATTTTTATAGATCTTCAATTGATGAGTACAAATACCATGACAATGACACTCGACACTAGTATGCCTCCAAGACCCTTGTTACTTTCTCTTCTAGGTGTGAAATTTCTGAATCTTATATCTTATGCAGAAATTATTATTGTTAATCCAGTTAAGCTCCTCATACTTAGATAACTGAATAAATTCAAGTTAACATCGAAGAAAAACACATAACAGATCTCTACCAATTCAGATCTAGAATAAGCACATGCACACATTAGCAAAGTGACATAGTTATTTCTGGACAAATAGTCCCCAGAAAAACCGAAGGTGGGAAAACCGATCTCTGGCTGCTGGAGGGTTGTAATATTCCCAATTGGGAAATGCAGCAATACAAATCATAATAATGTAAAACAAAAAAAATCTGAATATGACATAAGAGAGGTCAATATGCAACCATCATTTTATTAAGATATCAACAGAAATATACAAAAATATCATGAGGGACAAGCCACTCAAGCAATAAGAACAAGCCTCCAATGATCAAAACAATCAGCACATGAGTTGCTGCAACTGTATAGAATGCCAGAGAGCAGTGACATTGCTATATATATCAGTGTAGCTGCTGTTGAATACATATATAAATGAAATGTGGCTGATAGAAACAAAAGAAATTCCCATCAAAGAAGATGTGGGCTCTAATACAAGATTTCTAGCCAACCCGGAAATGATTGCTAGAAATACCAAGAAATGTACAATGTGACAAATAACACTGGGGTTGAGATGTCACTGCAAACTGGATCTGAATAAAATGAGGCTATGAAAAATCTAAAATGATGATGTCCTCCTCCAATAGTATTTCTAAGTAGAAGGTTGATCCCTCTACTTAGAAGTAGACCCTCTTGATGAGCTCAATGAACCCTCCCAACAATTGCCTCCAAAAATAACTCAGTTCAGAATTGTGACTGTGTTGTGAGGGATGGTAGATGGTTGGCCTGATGCCAAAGATGTAAAAATATGCCCAGGAGCCCTCCTTGCTGATACTCTAATGGATAGGCTACCTCTCCACTGAAAAATAAGCCCAGAAACAGCTCTATGTGATCCTCCTTTGCTACACCCTGCAACACAACCCAACTCTAAACAGAAATTGCGTTGTAGCTGAAGGAGGTAGCTTGGCCAGAATGCCAGAATGAGGAAATGCAACTCGAAGCACCTCTCCTTCCCTGAGGATGAGGTAGGGATTCCCGACCAGGAACACCCTTGTGCTAAACAACACAACAACCCTGATAAACATCAAGAGGAAACAAAAGTCTAAACATACCAATATCAATAATAATCTAAAAAATGAATAACAAAGGTTGCCATCCTCTCCATATATAGCAAGTGAACCTCCTCACATTGGGTCCCATCCATACTTTCCACCAAGCTCATGCAAGTTGTCCTCCACCAAAACTGCGCTGTCTCATCATAAAGGCCACTCCTCCATGACAACATTGTTGATTTGGTCAAAGTTGACTGAATCAACATGATCCAATCCCTATTCACACCCAGAGGTGCTTAATCCAGCTGCTTATTCTTCCTCCTTTCACATTACGAGTGTTATTATTCCTTCTAAGGGGGTTTTATGGGCCTCCCCATCTACTTATTTACCTATCTAGTGATAAAACAAACTATAATATTCCATTTAGATGAAGGCTAAATTTTTGGAATATTACAAGGGTTCTATTATTAAGAATATTTTTGAATACACAAATCTGGGTTCCAAATCTAGAAAATCCAACAGAGAAAACACTAGATCTACAACTCTCTAGCTGATCTAGGGCCAAAACAATGACTGATTCACACCCTCAAATGGGATTTACAGAACTCAGCCAAATCTAGGCCTAGAAACCCCAGCACTACCCCTGAAAGGCTCTGTGTCAACCTCTAAAGCCCCTGAAAGCCTTTGCGTCAGCCTTGGATGGCCTCCAAACCCTCAGCGCTACTTCGGAAGGGACTGCGTTACCCTAGATTGGGTGACGCAGTCACTACGCTTCCCCTAAGGGTCTCTGCATAACCTTTGAAGGGTTTCCTGAAAATTACGCTGTCCTTGATGCTGCTGCCTTCCTCTGCACTGTCTTTGAGCCGATCTCTTATTTTTCTCTTGTGTATTTTAGACCCTGGGATCAGATCATCCCCTTAGTCTAAATTCCCCTCTCTCCCGTTGAAACACTTTTGAGTATTCTTAGCAACCCCGCCCTAGAATCTCAGCTCAGCTTCAGTGCTCTGCCTCTGTGTTTCTTTACAAATGACCCCAAGACTTTTCTCTATACTTTTCTCGTTGACAAATCAATGACCATGATCAGATCTTGAATCAATGGCTAAGATTAAAAGAAAGCTTGATCTGTGTGACTTAAGACAATTTCATCACATGTTTAATTAAATTCACTTAAATTATTTAAGTTCCCTGAGTTTTGATTTAGGAAATACAATTAAAGTAATTAAATAATTTAATATCTCCTAAAACAGATGAAATTTCTCGAATCCATTACTGGGTCTTGTAGATCAGGTGAACTCTAGTCCCTCCACAAAGTTTGGGAGCTAGAGCACAATTGATGCTACCCCAAATACACAAAATCTCAACACTCCCTCTTAGCATCAAGGGTGTGCTTTAGCAATACATCACACTATGCATTACATGAATTTGAGTACTGGTTTTGTGCTGTTGAAGCTTGGCCTCCTGCCACTCGACTTTGCACTGCTTCTTCCATTCTGTACTGCTGCCCATGACTCTGCCACTGCCACTACAACCACTGTACTGCAACTCCCTCTCAATATGATGCATCTGTGCTGCTCATAGCACTGCCACTTCTGATCTGTTGCACTGCAACTTCAGTTGTTGAGAGAAACAACTGAATCTCTTGCCCAATCTCTGATAGACAAGTCAGATGGGTTACATCCTCATCACTGAAGCTCCATAGGCTATAGATCTGTGCTGGCATCTAAAGAAAGATGCATATCTACAACTCTGCCTGTGTAATCAAACTCCCTATGCACTACTGAAGTCACATCAGCTCCTTGTGATGAAATCTATCACACTGCTAATTCACTGTGCTGTCCCTTTGAAGCCTTCTGTGCTGCTGCAACTCTGCACTGTGTAAGCAACACTGCTCTGCGTTGCTGAAGTCACATCAGCCTCTGCGCTGCTACTTCTTCTACGCTGCTGCTGCTTTGCTCTGTGCTGCTCCTCGTCTAGTCTTCGATCTGCCTGTGCTTCTGCTTCATCTGTGATCTATGCACCCACTGCTACACTTGTATCGCTACTGTCTTAAGGCTGTTGTAGCTCGCTTGTGATCCAAGAGATGAGCTTCTCAAGGATCCCGCCTTCCTCCATGTAGCTCCTCTACATGTCCATGTCACCCCACCCCTGTGGTTCATGAGCACTCATGGCTGCGCTATCTCCTGACCCATCATCTGCGACAACTGCCTTGGAAGAAGATGCTTCCTTGTCCTTTTTATTCTCTGGATAATGGCTGGAAAAATGTCCCATTTCACCACACTGGAAGCACTTGATCTTTGAAAGATCCTTCTTCTTCTTCGGTTGCTTCTTCGATGCCAAGACTACATCTTCTTCGTCTTCATTCTTTACTTTTATCAACGCAGGGTTGTGCTGCCTCTTGGTGAATCTGTGTAGTTCTTCTTGCCGTAGGATTAACCACAAGCTGTCCCAATCTGGGAGGTCCGCTCTACCCAAGATACTTTGGACAAAGGTTTCCCACTCATCCGTGACTGCATTAAGGGCAGTCCTGACTATCATTGCATCATCTATGGTTGCACCCGTTGCAGTCAGTTGATCCCTGATTACTTGCAGTATGAAGAGGAAATGTTCCCTGTCTTCTCCCTTGGTCATCATGAATGACCTCATTTGGGTCTCCAACAACATTTTCCTTTGGGCAGACTTGCCCTCATACCGGGAAGTCAAGGCCTTCCACATCTTGTTAGCTGTCTTCTTCTCAACTATGTGTTGTACAATATGGTCCTTGATACTATCCATTATCAGTTGCTTGGCATGCCCAATAGCTTCCTTATGCTTCCATAGGAGATCTGCATCTGTCGGTGTGGCCATAGTCTGCTCTGCATGGTCTCTTAAATTGTACGCCTCAAGGATAATCAGGATCCTTTCTTTCCAAACCGAAAATTTTGAGAGGCACTCTCGCTGATCCTGATCACGCAGTCCATGAGGATCCATCTGCTTAGAATGTGTCAGAGCTCCTCCTCTCTATACTAGAGATCTGGATCTAGGGTCCTTTATGAACTGGGCACTCTCTGCTCCCTTTGACACTTAATTTCCCTCCTTGGAAATCTACCAAATCAACTATGATTCAGCTTCTTCTTTGATCCTCTGATCAAACTGCAAGTTTCCTTTGGCAAGAAACTCTCTGAGAAGCTGATCTCTTCCCAATCTTTGTCACTTGTGCTAAGGCTAAAAATATGAAATCTTCAGAGTTTTAACCCCACCAGCTCTTCTGAATTTCTGCAACTTTTTTGCAGACGTTTTTTGGATCTGACAGATTTAGATTTGAATCACATTGGTTGGCTTCAGACCCAACCAATTCTGTTTCTGAGCTTTCTTTGCGCAGTAATTGCGTGGGCTTGCTAGGACACAGCGCTAGACATCGTCACCCTTCCCTCTGCGTGAATCTGCTCCCAAAAACTGTGTTGTCCCTTCATATTTTCTTCTCTTTTGCTTTTCCAGCTGCTTTCTGTAGCTAGATCTTTCAAATTCTTCAGCTGGTGACACTTCTAGATCTGCAATTCCTCTGATACCATGTAGAAATTTTCGAATCTTATATCTTATGTAGAAATTATTACTGTTAATCTGGTTAAGCTCCTCCTACTTAGATAACAGAATAAATTCAAGTTAACATCGAAGCAAAACACATAGCAAATCTCTACCAATAATGGCCAAAGTGTCCTCAAACACGTAATTTTATTAATCACAAAAAAATAATTACATTGGAATTATGCAAAGAGTTTACACCCGAACAACACAATCACACTTGCAATGAGCTATTTATAAGCTCAATGTCCTAAATTCCACTAATTTTGGATCACTTATTAAATAACAAGTGTCCAATTACATTAAATGAGCTTCTAACTATTCTACTAACTTTACTCCTAACTTAGAGCCTAGGAAACGACTCTTTTCTAGAGTCCTATTTTTTAATAACAAATTTCTATTTCTAAATATCTCAAAGATTTATTAAATATTCTAGAATAATAATTATTAATTTAATATCTTAAATTAATAATTATTTTATTCAAACATTATAACCTATGATAAAATTTATTTTGGATCATTTAACATTCCACCCTATGATCCAAAGATACATTACAACAAATACCAAATTCATCCCTGAACTTAGTAAATTTTATTCTGCCAAGAGGTTTCGTGAAAATGTAGGAGGTCTGATCTTCTGAAGGGAAAAACACTGGCTTGATGATGTCCTTTGCAATGAGAGATCTGATATGATGATACTTGGTGTCCACATGCTTTGTCTTTGAATGGAAAACTTGATTCTTGGCAAGCTTTATTGCTGATTGATTATTGACGAATAATGAAGTAGCTTCTACTGGAGGAATTCCCAAGTCCTGTAAAACTCGACGTAACCAAACAATCTCACATGCTGCTTCCCATGCTGAAATGTACTCTGCTTCTACTGAAGAAGTGGCCACTGTAGTTTGCTTCTTGCAACTCCAAGAAACTGCAGCTGACCCCATGTTCATTAAGTAACCTGAGGTTGATGCCCTGTCATCAATACTGCCAGCAAAGTCGGCATCTAAAAATCCACCAAGTACAAAATTTTTAGTCTTTTTGTAAAGAAGACCAAAATATTTTGTTCCTTAGATATATCGAAGAACTCTTTTGGCTGCATTCCAGTGGCTGCCTAGTGGTTCTTGCATAAAATGTGAAAGAATATTGACTGCATAAGATAGATCAGGACGAGTGGTTGTCAAATAAATCAAGCTTCCAATCAACTGTCTGTAAGTAGTGCTATCCACTTTCCCCCCCCCCTTCAAATTTTGAAAGTTTTAAGTTTTGTTCCATAGGGGTAAGGACAGGTTTACAATCCTGCATTCCAAATCGCTGAAGAATTTCTGCTGCATATTTACTTTGGGAAATGAAGATCTAATGTGGACATTGGAATACTTCAACTCCAAGATAGTAGTGAAGTAGTCCCAAATCTGTCATCTTAAAACCTGCATGTAATTCCTTTTTCACATGTTCAATGTGATCATCATTGTTGCCTGTGATGATCAAATCATTGACATACATAATGAGAATGACCAGATATTTTCCCTGTTGGCGCTCATACAAAGTATCATCAGATTCACTGCGATGAAAACCAACTTTGCGAAGGTATTCATCCATTTTTGCATACCAAGCGCGGGGAGCTTGTTTTAATCCATATAAAGCCTTGATTAATTTGCAGACTTTATGTTCTTGCCCTTCAACTTCAAACCCTGGTGGTTGTGTCATATATACATCTTCCTGTAAGTCCCCATTGAGAAAAGCGTTTTTGACATCCATTTGATGAACTTTCCACCCTTTCTGAGTGGCCAATGCAAGTGTTAATCTGATGGTGTCCCATTTAGCTGTAGGTGCAAAAGTTTCTTCATAATCAATGCCTTCCTACTGTGCAAAACCTTTAGCGACAAGTCTTGCTTTATACTTGTCAAGTTCACCATTTTTCTTGTACTTAACTCTGTAAACCCATTTGCATCCTATGGGTTTAACATTTAGAGGACAATCAACCAGTTTCCAAGTGTGGTTATCAATTACTGCTCTATATTCATCAATCATGGCTTGTTGCCATTCTTTATGTTTGACTGCTTCTTTGTATGTGGAAGGTTCAGTAAAATCATGTGCTAGCAAGGCGAAAGTTGCTTCACTTCTGTGTTTCTGTCTTGTTCCTGTTTTATTTTGTTCATCAGTGTTTACATCTTTCAATAGTTGAACTGCCCATTTTGGAAGTTGTTGCTCACTTGTTTGAGTATCTGAGAAGTCCCCATCATTGTAAAGGGGATTAATGTAAATTGATGTTCGTCGTTCAGGTGGTGAATCTGGAGAATCATTGTCAGAAGAACTGCTGCTGCTTGGAGACGTTGATGAACTGCTAGAAGACCCAGATGATTTTGTTGAAGTAGATGGACTTGATGACTCATCTTCAGAGGAAGGAAAATCAAGTTCATACCAATTTGGTGAAGTTGGTTGACTTTGCATATTTCCTTTCCTTTTGCTGCCCTTAGTTTCTAACTTGTGAAGAAGACTTTCGATTTCTTCAGCACTCTTACTCTTTGTTTCATAAAAAATGACATCCCTGCTTACAATAAATTTTCCATACCCTTTCTTTTCATCTGAATAGCCAATCATTGTGCATTTCAAACTTCTTGAATCAAGCTTAGTTCGCTTTTCTTTGGGAACTAAGGCATAACAGATGGATCCAAAAACTCGAAGATGTTTAACTTTAGGTTTGAAACCTAACCAAGCTTCATAAGGGGTGATTCCTTCTAAAGAAGTAGTTGGAGATTTTTTTCTTAGATAGACAGCTGTATGGATTGCTTCTGCCCAATATGTTGGACTTAACCCTTTGAAAGTTAACATGGATCTTGCCATGCCTAACAATGTGCGATTCACCCTTTCTACGACTCCATTTTGCTGTGGAGTGTAAACATTTGTAAGATGCCTTCTGATGCATTTTTCATTGCAATAAGTTTTGAATTCATTTGAATTGAATTCTCCCGCATTATCTGTCCTGAGAGTACCTATCTTTTCTTTGTCCTCATTTTCAGCAAGTTGTCGAAAATTTTTAAACTTCTCAAATGATTCTGACTTGTTTTTCAAGAAGTAAACCCAAGTCATTCTACTGAAATCATCAATAAATAGCACGAAATATTTGCAACCACCTAATGAAGTTTGTATTGGACCACACACATCACTGTGAACTAGTTGCAGCAGCCTGTTTGCGCGCCATGTACTCGTTGGAAAACTTTCTCGACTCTGTTTGCCATAAATGCAGGCTTCACATTTAGCATTTTCCTTGTTTAAAGTTGGAAGTCCTTTAACCATCCCTTGTTTCTGCAATTGAGAAAGACTATCAAAATTCAAATGTCCATATCTTACATGCCATAATCTTATAGGTGAAATCCCTGTAGTAACTGCCCCTGCAAAATTAGAATGCCTTGGAATAACTGTCCCTTTCATCCTTAATAGTTTTCCGTCTTCATATCTTGTCATCATTGTTTGGAAGTTTTGCTTGACTGAATTAATCTTAACTAAGCCATCTTCCATAATTATTTGATGTCCGGCTTGTCGAATCATGACAAAAGACAACAATTTTTTCTTAAAGGTGGGTACATACCACACATTGGAAATCAATTTTTCTCCAATGTCAGGGAGAAAAACTTTGACTGCACCTTTTCCATAAGGCGTATGTTTTGTATCATCTGCTAGAAAGATGGAATTAAGATGGCACTCTTGAAAATTCCAAAAGAAATCTCGTCTACAGGTCATGTGTTGAGTTGCTCCCGAATCCAAAATCCAAGCATCTTCATAGTCACTCTTAATATAGGAGGAAAGGTGGATTGCTGGTGAAGAAGTGAAGACATATTCTGAGTCATTATCATCTTGATCTTGATCATTTGCAAATTGTGCTGAAGGCTGTTGAAACTTAGAAATTTTATTGATAGATGTGCGACAATCTGAAGCATAGTGACCAACTCTGTTACATCGCCTGCAAACAATTTGACTCAAATCGGTGCCTCTTCCTTGAGACTGCCCTCTGCCTTGAGACTGTCCTCGACCTCTGCTTTGTCCTTTGTTTTGAGATTGACCTCTCCCTGGATTCTGTCCTGTGCCTCTGTTTTGATTTTTGCCTCTGCCTTGAGAATTTTTTCTGACTGAATTGGAGCCTCTGTTGGAGTTGTTTCCTCTGTGTTGACTGCGACCATGACCTTGCGCTGCTTTATTTTGATTAAAATTACCTTTTCCTTTGTTTCTGGAATTTTCAGCTGAGGAGTCGCTAGTACTGGCCTCTGTGAGAAAAACATCTTCACCAAATTTCTTTTTCTTCCCAAAAGTTTTATCATGTTGAGTCAACATTTCACAGAGCTCATCAAACTTTAGCTTTTCTAACTTTCCAGTTAGTTGTAGAGTTTCCAAAAAATGTGTGTAGGAAGAAGGAAGCCAAAAAATTAAAATTGTGACCATAAAACTATCATCTACTGTTTGAAAACCATCATTAACAATTTCCTGCTTAATATTCTTAAGTCTAGAGATGTATTCAAGAATATCTCCTTCTTCAGTCAATTTTTGATGCAACAATTTTAATTGTAGGTCAACTCTTTTTGATTGAGGTTGAGTATCAAACAACTCTTTAAAAGTTCTCAAAGCAGACCATGCATCTTTAGCATTTTCGATATGGACATACATTTCATCATTGATAGAAGATTTAATGAGAGCTAATGCTTTGGCATTTTTAACTTCCCATTTTGCAAGTGCAGCTGCATCTGTAGGTTTATTTGGCTTTACATCTCCATCACAAATATCATGCCATAGTTCATTATAAACGAGAGTGCTTTCAATGAGGTGTCGCCATGTTTTGTAAGATTTTGAGCGTTCAAGTTTGTCAGAATCAGAAAAGAAATTAATCAACTTAGACATTGTAGTGTTTAAGACTTCACACCATGAATAAAGCTCCAAAAAATATCAAGATGCGCAACACAACAGCAACACACGCGGCAAAAAATGATCTATCGGGGCTTGGCCTTGATCCTCGAATAGTCGTTGAAACATGAGAAAATTGACTGATCTATGCACTTGGCTCTAGTCAATTTCTCAAATATTTACTAGGCAACTTTCAAAATTTGACTTTTACAATAGTGCTCTTGCACAATCTGGTAAAAAAAAATTACCCCCCTTCAAAGTAAAATTACTTTGAGTTACAATATCAACCCAGAAACAAATTACAAGGCAAAAATCTCCTTATTACTCCAAAAAATTACAATACCCTTATTACTCCAATTACAAAAAAAAATTGCAATGTTCTTCAAGTAAAAATATATATTCTACTTATTTATCCAATGACAAAAAAACTCCAATGTAAATATATGTTGACAGGTTTGCCCCCTCAAAACACGATGAAATACAAAACAGTTTGGGGGGATTCAGTGCAATTAACAATTGCATCTTTATTTTCATGGAAAAATGCCTCCACTGTTTCAAAGAATGTATTTTCTCTTTGCCGTAAGACTGATTCAAGGACGCACATAGGTTTGAACCGTACCTACCATACATGTGACTCGAGTTTCACGTTGAAAGCTTAAAGATGAATTCAGACATTTCCTTCATAATTATGATGGGGCTGGATCAAATTGTGTCAGAGATCTCGTCCAAGTGATTTGGGTCTAGATAGATTCTTCAATCTGATCTCCTGGCCCTTATTGTTCCCACGCCGCCATAGCTTCTACTATTGGCAAGCTGCCTCAGTCCAAACGACTAAGGAATTGTAAGAGGCAGAGCACAATAATTGAGAAATTTGGAAACAAACGGCTACTACAAATCAAATGTTTGCAAACAGTGTTATAATAATATGCTGCGGCTGTTTCAAACTTTCAAACGCTGCTTCAGACTTTCAAAAGCTCCCTCAAACTTTCAAATGCTGTAATCGAATTTCAAACTATAATTTCTGTTTCTTTTTTTTTAAACACTGTCACACGCAGGGAAATCCGCAATTTGAATGAATGCTATCATTTTTTTGTGTGCCATGGAGAGACAACATGCAAATGCAGAATAATTGCTGAGCGATTAGCACAGAATCAAGCGACGTTTTCCTCTCCTTTTTTTTTAATGCCGTTGTGCTATAATCAACGTTAATTTCGATTCAATTCATTCAAGATAGTAGTCTTGCTATAATCTCTGGCTTCCAAAAAAAAAATTCTACAACTTCTATGGTTTGAAAAAGCTAAATTGGTCCTCATCCCTAATAATAATGCACTGCAAATTTTCTTGTAACCTTAATGTCACACTGATTTTGCAAATTTTTAATATTCAAAAGGATTTTAGAATTTATAAATCTAAAATAAAAAATTTCTGTTCTTTTTTTTTTTAAACAAAAATTTGACAAATTTCATACCAATATTTTGCTAATCGATTCAACGAAATTGAGTTTTCCAAGAACTTGGAGAGCTGGAATCCTCCTCCTCATATCCACTGCAACATTACCGTAGCTCTGATACCAAAATAATGGCCAAAGTGTCCTCAAACACATAATTTTATTAATCACAAAAAAACAATTACATTGAAATTATGCAAGAGTTTACAGCCGAACAACACCATCACTCTTGCAATGAGCTATTTATAAGCTCAATGTCCTAACTTCCATTAATTTTGTTTCACTTATTAAATAACAAGTGTCCAATTACATTAAATGAGCTTCTAACTATTCTACTAACTTTACTCCTAACTTAGAGCCTAGGAAACGACTCTTTTCTAGAGTCCTATTTTTTAATAACAAATTTCTATTTTTAAATATCTCAAAGATTTATTAAATATTCTACAATAATAATTATTAATTTAATATCTTAAATTAATAATTATTTTATTCAAACATTATAACCTATGATAAAATTTATTTTGGATCATCTAACAAAGCACATGCACACATTGAGAAAGTGACACAATTATTTCTAGACAAATAGTCCTCGGAAAAACCCAAGGTGGGAAAACCAGTCTCTGGCTGCTGGAGGGTTCCTTGCTGCTGCCTTCCTTTGCGCTGTCTTTGAGCTGATCTCTTCTCCGCCTTGTGTATTCTAGACCTTGGGATCAGATCATCCCCTTGGTCTAAATTCCCCTCTCTGCAGCTGAAACACTTCTGAGTATTTTTAGCAACCTCGCCCTAGAATCTCAGCTTAGCTTCAATGCTCTGCCTATGTGTTTCTTTACAAATGACCCCAAGCCTTTCCTTTATACTTTTCTTGTTGACAAATCAACATCCATGATAATATATTGAATCAATGGTTAAGATTAAAAGAAATATTTATCCGTGTGACTTAAGACAATTTCATCACATGTTTAATTAAATTCACTTAAATTATTTAAGTTCCCTAAGTTTTGACTTAGGAAATACACTTAAAATAATTAATTAATTTAATATCTCCTAAACCAAATGAAATTTCCCAAATCCATTTATGGATCTTGTAGATCAGGTGAACTCTAGTCCCTCCACAAAGTTTGGGAGCTAGAGCACAACTGATGCTACCCCAAATACACAAAATCTCAACACTAGGCTCCTTATGTTGATCTTCCTTTTCTCCACTGTGCTACATCAACACTAGGAAAGCTCGGTTCCTAACCCTATACAGTGAGCTCCTTTTTATGCCCTTCATTGAACTAGCCTTGGTCACCTATACACTTTTCTTCGGCCTACTTTCCTTTTCCTTTGATGCATAAGACCAAGATCTTCTTTTCTGTAGTGGCTCTCCTTTATGCTGTATATATCATGGATTATTTTTCAAATAGGATGACCTAGGACCGAGGCTGTACTGCCTTTATTACGCACTGATTACAACCTCTTTACGCATTGTATTACAAACTTATTCTTTTCTTAGGTAGCCCTCGGTCTACCTTCTTCTCTTATCTATCTTCACACTGATTACAGTCCTTGTCTCACACTATAATTGTAGACCCTTTACCGAGATGAATAGACCCAAGACCGAGATGTATGAGAGCCCTTCTACTTCGCTGAAATGTGATCCTCCTTGGCATCAATGTCATACCCTATCTTGCACTTGGTGTTGTAGACCTTGTTCGAAATCTTGGTGGTATAATGAGGCTGCAATCCTCTTATTTACAATGATTGTCTCCCTCCTCTAAGCCAACTGTCTATCTGAATGTGATCCAACTTCATCAAGGAGACTTCTAGCATATTCTAAGCCGACTTAGAGAGGCTAGTTGACAAGGTCTTGGAGCATATATTTACATCAATAATTTGTCCCTTTACAAGTGTAACATCACTTCATATACATGACTCTAAATTATATTTATGACAAGAAGACAAACACCTAAAGACATCAAGAAGAAGTCTTTGACCTATAGTAAAAACTCGCTCATGAAACCCATTAGGTAAGTGTTGTGGAGGTAAATCCCCTCTGCGGACAGAGGCGATCCCTACTAGCCCAGACCGGGTCTAGCAACAATCGTTCATGCTATAGTGCAGGTTCATAATTGCAAATAAATCGACTAGCGATGAAGGCTTACTTGGAATCCAACGCTGTTGCTTGTAGAAGAGGTAGCGCTCCCGTTCCTTAGCTCTGGCAGATCACAATCCCCACGATCTCCGTGATAGGACACATGCACATGCGAGAAACAAAACAAACGCAAGCGTAAAATCCAGTAGATGCAACTATATGTCAGTCAGAAAGGACATAACTCATCATCATAAATAACAACAAGAGTGGAACCATAACCAATAGTCGTTTATTATTAATCAATCAAAGGAAAATTACAACCAAGTTCTGACGCTGAATTCTCCTTCGGAGGGTCGCCAGCAGAACACGTCTCGAAAAGCCTGTCAAGGATGGGAAAAACCTCTCTCTTCGGATCTTGACAATAGTCTCCTTGCTTGGATTTGGCCTTAAGGGAATTATGGAGGCTCTTGCAGCATAAGGCTCTTGGGAATTTGGGAACTTGAAGACTAGCTTGCAATGGAGATGGGCAAGCTTTTGTAGATGGAGGAAGGGGAGTTGGGATCCCTATAATCATGGGATTGACCCTATCCTCAAGGAAGCTTCCATGAGAGGTGGCAAACCACTTCCTCTACATGGAAATCCGGAGCCAAACCTACCAACTCAAGATAGATACTAGTTCATGAATTGGTTAGGATGAAACTTCCGACATTTATTTTTAAAAAACACTCCTTAAATTGGCTGGCGCAAGTGTGACTCTGGGACAGAGCGCCAATTGGCGCGACCTCTTTGAAGGATTTTCCCCATTGGCACTGGTACTGAACTGTCTGCCCGCGCCAATGCAAAAAAAGCCATTTTTAGGGTTTTTCACAAGGAGATGTCTTCAGGGCAATGAAAGCTCTTGTTCAGAGGGATGTCATGAAAATGGTTTCAAGCCATCGCGCTCACGGGGTCACGGAATGAGCCCTCCAATGTGCGGGCGGGGGATTGCGGGGACGGTGGCAAATACTATGTGAGATGCCCCCTAAAGCATGAGGCCCGAGAGAGAGAGAGGGGTGAAATGCTTTACGAGAACGTGTCCAACTGAAAACTCCGCCGTCGGAAAACCTGCGTGGAGAAATACAACTGATATCTCAAATACATGATATATATGCGGTATGGGCGCAGCCATCCATAACAGACTATACAATAATCCAGATCCAAGGCATGGGCGCAGCCATCTAGTGAGGATCGATAAATAGACTCAGGTATGGTCGCAGCCATCCAATCAGTGAGTCATGTAAATAATCATAATAATCCACAAAATCGCAGCCTGGATTACAACAGAAACAATCCAGGGTCTTGCGCTCCATCTCGACCCGAACAAAGTACAAGTTCAAGCATGCGAATATGTGAGCTAAAGTCGAACATGCGAGAACATCGTCTGATTACCAGCCAATGATGAAAGCTGTTAACAGACGCGAGAGGAACCACCAATAATGACAATGGCCCTCAAGGTACTATAGGTACAATCTACGGCGTGTGAATCAATGAGCTGGTGTCGAACACCCGTAGAATCACTCGATCGGAGGCCAATGATGAAAACCTCACGTCGAATGCGACGAACCTGCCATTGAGGCATGCAAGCTCCAAGGTACTAGAAGGGAGTCTCTAGATCAGCTTCCTGGATAATGAGCTGAAGTCGACAGGAAGTGACCTTGATCAAAGGTGGGCCATAATGTTTCCCACATCATCGACACGAGACAGAGGAACACAATGTTTTTGTGAATCACGATCAGATGAGAATCAGAGCAAGATTGGTACTTGCATAGGTCAACTTCTCTTGAACATATAAACGACACGACAGTGGACTTGGCAGTATTTGACATCAAAAGATCAGAGGTCATAATGACGAGGAAAAGAGCAGATGAGAGGTCAAAAGGGATTATCCAAACCCACGGTGGCAAGTGAAAATGAGATGAGATGTCCCCAGCCCGAAACGAATGCAGACAAGTGCCATGTTCAAGAGCGACATACTGCCGACACGACAATGACGTTGGTTCCATTTTTTCCCCGCCATTTCTAGCGAGTACCCCAATTATTTTTGATAACAAGCTTGAAGGGGATAGCATATGCTTGTGATATAAGCCCATCCTAGTACATTTAACGAGCCCTAGGAAGGAGAAAATCAAATAACGTCATGACTGACAATTTCTGATGTCATTTAGGTTTAACGAGTTGGAAAAAGGGAGAACTCGACATCTTTTCATGTTTAGAGAGTTTTAAAAGATAGCGGAAAAGTAAACTCCAATGGTCACTTTTCATAAATAGTTTCTCAGATCCAAAAAGGTAGAAAACTATGTCTAAGAAAACCTCCTAGTTGCGATAGGCTAGGGTATTTATTTTTCGTAAGTAATCTATCCCAGCCCAAAAAAGGGGTAAACGTATACTGGGTAGATGTCGTTTCGCAACCACTTTAACGAGATCGAAACGACAAGGGACTCGACAATCTTTTCATGTTTAGAGAGTCAGAAAAGAGCTGAAAGATGACTCCTCCTGGAGGAACGAGTGGTATAAAGGGAAGCAACTGGTTCCGGTAATGGTGGAACTGCTCAGAACAAGTAAAGGTTAAGAGGCTGGCTAACAAGACCACTCATTGCAGTGGTTCCTCAGGAACAGATAAAACAACCAAGTGAAGGCATATGATCGGCCAAGCGGATAATGACGATGGAGTGAGAAAACGAAGGCACATCTGGCAAAAATAGGCTGATAAAATGGAAATCACAAGAGATAAAATGGATGGTTTCATTTCTACACAAGCTTAAAATCATGAAACTCTGCTTGAAGTTGGTTTCAGTTTTACACAAGCTTGAAACAGAATTAAACTATGCTTGAAAAAGTAAGCATGCCCCTAGCATGGTGACTCAAATCGAGGTACATGCCCCCCAAGCTTCAATCCAGGCACCTGAGTAAACAGATGGAGGGAGTGAAGGTTCAAGTTACGAGATCTAAGAAAGACTCGACTGGGATTTTACGAGATCTCATCAAAGACTCGAATTGAACAGGAAAGTGTTTCATTATTTTAACGAGGTTGACACATTAAAAGAACTATCCTCAGGACACCTTGTTTCATGGTTTAAGGAGCTTGGCACAAGACAAGGAACTATGCTCCGACGAACTTGTTTCATGGTTTAAGGAGCTTGACACAAGACAAGGAACTCTGCTCCAACAGACCTTGTTTCATTTTTTAAGGAGCTTGACACAAGAAAACAAACTGTGCTCCGACTGACCTCATCATGATGAACAAGAAGTCATCACTTCCAAGAGTTTCCCGTCTGATGGAAGGAAAACATCTTGGAAGTCAGGACCCAATGCCCCCAACACACTATGCACAATGGCACTATCACTGAGTACAGGCACAGGGTAGGTAGCCACATAGTTGACCTGCGGTGGGGCAGATACAACGGGTGGATAAAAACCAGGAAGGGATGATGGTCGGCCAGTTGCCACATCAGGACCAAAGAACGAAAGCTAATCAATGGTCACAATCCGTCCTTCATGTGGAAAATAGACCACACGAAAAAGGGAGGAGACAAGCACTTCCATGGCATAGGTGTAATCGTGCCCCAAGAGCAGATTGAAATCCAAGGGGCCTGGAACAACCATCACATCCATATGGATGGTTTTACCTCCCAATGTAACAAGTAACCTTGGAAGGATCCCTAACGGTTGACTCGTTCTTCTGTTAAATGCTAACAGATTCTGTGTAACAGGCGTAAGCGGCAGTGAGCCAAAAGCTTGCCAAGTATTTGAGGATAGAACACTAACAGACGCGCCTTCGTCTATAATGGTGTTGGGTACGACCAGACCAAAACCCTGTACTGTGATCTCGAAAGGCACATAAGACGGAAGGCGGTATCCCGCAAATCGATTCCAATCAAAGAAAGTGACCAAACTACTTGGAGGGGTTACCATTGAATCGAGATGGTCTTCCTCTGGTGTTACAGAAGAAGAAGGAGCATCCTCCACGACTTCCATCACGGAGTCGGGAAGAATATCCTCCGGGACCTCCATCACGGGAGGCGGAGGAGTAGCTTCTTGAGGTATAGGGATAGGAGAATCTTTCTCCAAGTCCGAAGAATCTGAAGAAACCAGCAGAACATGAGGGGTGTGGGGTCCACTCTCAACGGAAAAGAGCTGGTGCACCGCGGACGGGGACAGTTCAATCGATCCCACGACCAATGGTTGGTCGGGAATGGATTCATGAATTTGAATTTCCGGGGGAGCGGGATTGACCAAGGATGACTCTTGACCAATCGTAGGATCAGCTGGTGGAGGACTCAAAGAAAGATGTTTATAACCAGCCAGGAGGCATGGTGTAGAAACAACCGAGTTGTCCAAGACTCGTTTGGCTTCATCCATATACAGACAAAGGTGAATGGCATGGTGCCCTTCACACAACTTACAGGGATTTGTGATCTTACCCTGCTTCTTAGGAGCCTTACCAACACCAGTTGAAGACATGCCCCTAACCTGACTCCCGGAAGCCAAAGGCAACGGTGGACAACTGTTGGACCATACTTCGAGTACCTTGGGAATGCCAGGGTAATCTCGAAGAAGATGATCTCCTGTGCACAACATGCAAGGGAACTTGACTTTCCGTGGAGGGTTGGAAGGTTTATCAAGAGGAGATGTTTCGGAAGCTGTAGCTGCAGCCTTAGCCTCTCTCTTATCAAACTTCTTCTTCTTTGTCTTCTTCTTAGCCACCTGGTTACTCGAATCTAGACTTTCACCAGGCGAAGTAGAAGAGGGGGACACAGAAATAGGCGAAGAAGGGGAGAGGTCCACCTTGGAATCAACATGATGTTGTTCAGGCGGAGGAACTGATTGACCAGTAGCTGAGATATTTGGGACCACAGAGGTTGAAAACAACCAAATAGGCAACCCAATAGTTAACCCAGGAAGGGACAACGTCGCCATATAAGGAGCGCCAACATTTCCAAAAGGAGGAAAAGGACCAGGATTCCCTTTGGAGGGGATTCCTTGGTTGGTGAAATCCGGAAAAGTTGCCATCGAAAACCGCACACGGGCTAAAAACCAAGGCACACAATCAACGGCCAACAAGCAAACTCTAAAAGGGCATGTGATCGCGGGTGATTTATTTTACCACATTGAAACTTAGAAACTTCACTGTTTCATGTTTTAAGAGTCGAGAAACAGATGAAAGGTGACTCTATCTCTTTCAGTTTTGAAGCAAGCGTGAAAGGACAAGCGCTTGATGATATTTTCAAATTTAAGGAGTCAGATAAGATCAAAATGACTGCTCAGGGATTCTAGGCAAAGGGTGTACCAAATAACCGTGAACTGTAATATACACCTTGGTTTCAAAATGAAAAAGAAATCAACCAAGGACTTAACGTAAGGGAAGGCAATCTCCCCGAATGCTGTGTTCGGTGTATCACGAGTATAGGGTGGTAGACTCGGCTTCCTATGGATAAAGGATAGAAACCTAGTGGTGTCTCCCTTTATATACTCGACGGTACCGGGAGCACAAGTCCGTACTAGTGCTGTCTGAAGCCAAAAGGCGAACGACAACTACTAGGTTTAAAGACGCCGGAACACGTCTCTAGCCTAGACCACTAAATGTTGCGTTAATGTTTCAATGCTGCCTTAGTGTAAATTGAATAAATTTTAATGTTTATCTTCAATTACGTTCCAGTTTCTAGGCCCTAAAGAGTGTTATGTCTCAAAATCTCCTCAATGCAGCTATATGATAAAAGAAATCTTTCAATTCGATGAGTGCTATCTAGTTAAGGGAAGATTTTCAAACAATGATGCAATAAACAACAACACTGTAACCAAAATTCTTTCCAAACTAGATGACTTTCACTATCCAAAAGTAATTTCAAACATTCAACGATGTGAATAATGCAATGTAATCTATGCAAAATCCCCTTTTTTGAAAACTATGCAATTGTAATCTATGCACAATTTCTTTTATCTTTTCAAATGATAAGAATGCACTCAATGCATTTTTCGATGAAATGAGAATCTACTTAATGCATGATTTTAATGAAAGGGAATGCACTCAAAGTGATTTTTAGCTTTCAATCATTAAACAATGCGATCTAAGTTCAATGATAAATCTCAAAAATACTTTTCAATGCAATGTGATCTAATGCATTTAAACAAAAAGAACACTTTGAGACGAAAACTAAATAAACGCAAATCTTCTTAATGAAGGATGAATGCAAAAGAGATGTAAACAAACACTAAGAATGCAATCATTGTTTCAAAACACTTTGTAACAAAATTGCTCAAAAGTTGACAAGACATATGAGGTCAAACACAAAGAGGACTTCCAAAGCATGAGATCAAAACAAGGCATTCATTCCCTTTTACATCAAACAATCATGGAAAGAAGACACTTCAAACAATGAGCAACGTAATCTATGCTCATACAGGGAAAAGACTGGAAGGGAAAGACACACTGGTGAAGGATTTAGGGAAAAAGTCTCAATTTTCATACACCCTGAAATTGGCATGACTTTATCATTGACAACTAGCACCAACTGGCGCGACTTGCTCACTGACAACTAGCGCCAATGCCCAATTGGCGCGGGTTGCTAACTGACAACAAGCGCCAACGCCTGAAAATGAAAAAACAAAGAATTTCTCCCAACCAAGACCAGACTCACCACTTCAAGCAGAATCTCCAAGACTCAAATGAACCATGTAATCTAGGCTCAAAGCGAGATAAAGCGAAATTCGAATGAAGAAGAAGCCAATCACTCAAATAACGCAATAAAATGATAAAAAACTGCCAAACGAATGTAAAGAAGCAATCACAAGGTCGACTAAACCGATAAAAACCAGAAACTCCCAAGGGAGGCTCGACACACAAGAGCACCTAGATGCCCTAGGGCTAGAATGTGAAATTGATGGAAAACGGCAAACAACCAAAGGACGAAGGTCACAGCCAGTCAAACAAGGCTCCAGAACACTCAAGCAGTTGAAAAAACAAAACCAAACACACTGATCAAGCTCAGGAAGGTCAAAACAGAGCAAACCCTAGTACCTCACAGGATTGGTGCGAGCGGGGGAACAGAGGTAGCGCCATAAACGGAGTGGCGTGGGTAATACACTAGCGACTGCGCCGATGGGTGCGACGCCATTTGTAAGCGCGCCCGGTCGATTTTGCTATGGAAAAATAAGCAATCAGCAAAAAAGCCGGATAGGTATTGATCAAGGCGGCCAAAAGCCAAAATCACAAAAAGACGACCAAAAGAGCGAGTCAAGCAAGCGGTGAAAACAACCAAAAAGACAAGACAACACTCCAAGTGTTGAGTTCATAAAATAAGCGAATTGACCGAAGCGGCATTGATGCACGCCGCTAATGCGAAACAAGCGTTTCGAAGGGGTTATGCGGCCCCAACAGGGCTTCGTACGTAGCTTCTGAGCGAACAACAACAAGCTAGACATTCCCCAGTGGAGTCGCCAATTTTTTGTGGAGGTAAATCTCCTCTGCATACAAAAGCGATCCCTACTAGCCCAGACCGGGTCTAGCAACAATCGTCACACGCTATAGTGTAGGTTCCTAATTGCAAATAAACCTACTAGCGATGAAGGCTTACTTGGAATCCAACGTTGTTGCTCGTAGAGAAAGTAGCACTCCTGTTCCTTAGCTCCAGCAAATCACAGTCCTCACGATCTCCGTGATCGGACACCTGCACACGCAAGAAACAAAACAAACGCAAGCATAAAATCCGATGGAGTACGACTATGTCGGTCGAAGGACACAAGTATCCAAAGATACCGGAATAAACAGTGGAACTACTTGATAGTCGCCTTTGTAATGCAGATTAAAGGAAAATTACAGCCAAGTTCTGACGCTGAATTCTCCTTCGGAGGGTCGCCAGCAGAACACGTCTCGAAAATCCTGTCAAGGATGGGACAAACCTCTCTCTTCGGATCTTGACAATAGTCTCCTTGCTTGGATTTGGCCTTAAAGGAATGAATCAAAGCTCTTGCAGCATTAGGCTCTTGGGAACTTGGAGACTAGCTTGCAAAGGGAATGAGCAAGCTTTTATAGATGGAGGAAGGGGAGTTGGGATCCCTATGATCATGGGATTGGCCCTATCCTCAAGGAAGCTTCCATGAGAGGTGGAAAACCATTTCCTCTACATGGAGATCCAGAGCCAAACCTCCCAACTCAAATTAGCTACCAGTTCATGAATTGGTTAGGATGAAAATTCCGCCATTTATTTTTTTAAAACACCTTAAATTGGCTGGCGCGAGTGCGACTCTAGGACAGAGCGCCAATCGGAGCGACCTCTTTGAAGGATTTCCCCAATTAGCATGGGTTCTGAACTGTCTGGCCGCGCCAATGCAAAAAGGGCCATTTTTAGGGTTTTTCACAAGGAGATGTCTTCGGGGCAATGAAAGCTCTTGTTCAGAGGGATGTCATGAAAGTGATTTCAAGGCACGTCACTGCTCACAGGTCACGGAATGAGCCCTCCAATGTGTGGGATGGGGATTGCAGGGACGGTGACAAGGTGCTGTGCTTGATGAAAGTACTACAAAATACATTTTATTATCTGTCTCTTCATTACATAAATTCATAATTACAAATCATTATGAAGACCGAACTTAGTTACACTTTTCAACACTCCCTCTTAACTAGTGAGGTATTAATAATGGTACATGGTCACTCTCAATCTGAAGAATCTCATAAGAAGAATCAGATTGGTAATCCCATCTGTATAACATCATATCAATCAACATTGTCATAGTGCAAGGCCTTGACTAATAGCTCCATCTCTCCACGAGATATTTGAGCTCCAATGTTGGCGAGACCAATAATGAATATACACCTTCATCATTGCCTCTCTTGGATCATACCCCACCTGGGTTCACTCAGGGTATGTCTAGGATTATTCTTATCTTGTTTTCCCAGTCCTTAAAGAATATCGGTCCTTCCACGACTACTCTTATCTTGGATGCCCTATACATCCTCAAAGAGTATCGAATGCCAGATGATTACCCAATCCTCCATTCTGTCTTCCCGGGTGAAGACCAGAATGATGTGTCTATCCATTCTCTCCTCATGGCCTTCACTAAGACTTACGACGGTTAGTCCTAGTCTAGTGCATGACACATGAGTTAGAGAATCATCTCCCTCACTTCCTTTTAATTTAGGAAGGACATATTCCAATTTACTCATTCCTATACAAGGAATGTACCTATGCTCCCTCTCAGCTTAGGAACCACCAAGTTTCTTCCAAGTAAGAAACTTATCACCAGGCCCTCTCTTAATCAGGGACCTGCAACAACAATGATGAAGAACACGGCTACTCATGAAGAACTCCTTTTCTTCGATGTCATAAATTTCTTCGTTGTTGAGGAGTCTTCATCTTTAGGTTCTCTTCATAGGGCATAGATCATCCATAACTTTCATCCACGAGTCATATCTTCTATTAGAATGTGATCCATCTGGTCTAGCTTCATGTCATGTTGCTTTTCTTCGAACCATATTTCTTCCAAGGATCTTTCATCCAACTATATGGTTATCAACTTGTGGAAGACATGTACTTCCCTTTGGCAGCCTTGGATAAGCTCATCTAGATATTATTCAATTATAAATATGAACTCTTGAATCAAAAAATTTCCTTAGTGATGATCTCTCATCATGATATCTTCTATAGGCATCAACATCCTTCATACAGATTGACACATCTCTTAAAGATATGTGTTGTCAAGGGTCTCCATCTTTTTCTGACTTCTATCAGAGTCTACATATCTTCCCAGAAGATTTCTTGGTCAAGTTTTCTTGGATTCCTTGGATGTTGACTGTTCTTTACCATGGTTGCATTTTTCATGATTTCTTCCTTTCTTTCTCCACACAATTATTTCATTCCTAGGAGCTTCCGATTTTTGTGTACAACCACCTCATATCCATATGAGGACATATTAGGTTGATTTCATCTAGTGTGGATCATGCCTTTTGGTAATCTGTGCATCAAAGGAGATTCTTTTTTATTTGTTGAAACTTCTAAAGATAGAAGTATACTACCTGCAACCATATGACATGACTTTATGATATCTAGTGTAAGCATATATATATATATATATATATATATATATATACCTTATCTCTTTTTCCTTTTGAGTCATCCTGCAGTAGTTTTCCTTGGAATGAAGAATTTCATTCCCTTGACCTCCTTCATCAATATGTCATCATATCCTAATCCCATAATTCTGCAAGTTAGAATTCTCGATGAAACCTTTTGCTTTCTTTCTAACTAGTGAATCCAAAGAGGACTCCATTAGAAAATGTCAGCACCTATTTCCATGCATGATGACCTTGATCTAGATGACTGCCTTCTTTACACGTTATTTTTAGTGAGGTTCCCAGGAGCCACTTATTTCATAGCATAGTTGTCACATAAATTTGTTTCAGGCATCCTCTTATGAAGAGTGTTCCTCCTTCAATGCTTCCATCATGATGCCAATTCTAAAGTGATGCATCTATCTAATATACAATGCTTCCTAACATACTATTTTACAACCAACATATACCTCTTAAAGAGGAAGATGATCTCAATCATAGTAGAGATCTTTCACTTCTTCTTTCGTAGGTTTCTTTGAATCCGGTTCTTCCAATTCTCCGACGACATGGGCTTCTTCCTTTTTCCTCTTGTCTTTTTTAGATTTGGGACAATCCTTTTTATAGTGCCCAAGTTCATTACATATGTAGCATCTTATTTCGTCCATATTTCTCTTTCTATTCCGAGGACCAAATTTACCAAATCTTCCCTTCCTGCTTGACATGGTAGTATAGGTTTGATTTTCTTCATTTGATCCTGTATCAAATTTAGATTTTAATCTTGTCTCTTCTATTTTACATAGAAACTATAGATCCTGGAATGATGTTTCTTCTTTCTTCCCATAGATGCTTGAAGTGAAGTTTCCCCATCCCTCTGGTAGAGCATTCAACACCACTGTAGTCATTTCTCTATCAGACATTACTTTTCCCAATTCCCATAGTTGATCTTGCATTTCAGAAATATTCATAATTTTAGGTTCCTATAATTTATAGGATCAAAGGTGATTGACTATTTTCTCTCAGTTATATCAAAATGTAAATAATATTGCGTCTTGCAAATGATTTAAAAAAAAATAAAAATAAAGAGAAAGAAAAATGAAAAGAGGGTATTTGAAAAGAAAAAATAGAATAAAGAAAAACAAAACAAAAGAAAAGAAAAGAAAAGAAAAAAATAGAGAAAGAAGAAAAATAAAGATGAGAACCCCATGAAAAAATAAAAATAGAACAGAAAGTGATGCAAATTTAAATGCCACTACTTGATAGATAGTTTTATTTTCTCGAATAAAATGAATTTTGTGTGCATCTTGTTCAAAATTTGACAACCCAGAGTCATTGTTTATATCATACATTTTAATCATGATCAAACAACTTTCAATTTTTTTCAATTAGATTGGAGAATAAAATTAGACAATTTGCCTAATCCTGGCTAATATCAGTTAGGTAGATAAATAAGTTGATTCAATTGTTTAATCTGGATCAATGCAAAAAATGATGGATAGGATTGGAGTAGGTGTTTTTCCCCTCAAAGAAGATAAAAAAAAGGGTCTGCACATTCAAATGCACCCTTTTGATTGGTAAAAAATAGTCTTATATTAGGAAAAATTTGATTTCAAAAAGAGTGAAAGGGTAGAAATGTGATTAATTTTACATGAAAGGCTCATTAGTGCATTTTATCCTAAGTTTGAAATATCATAAGATGTGCGTTATTAACATGAGTATTGGGATTATAATGCCTTTATCCTAAGTCAAAATGCAAATGTTTTAATCCAAAATTTTCCGCCTATATAATAAAGTTGCTAAATGACAAAAGGTGTTTCTTGCATTCGGTTAAATCATGCGCTCCACCCGAGTCATGATCATACATAAATACATAGAAAAAATCCTAAATTTACGAGAAGCTGATGGAGTATTCAAGTATGCTTCCATACTCGCATATATGTCCATTTACTATCAAGAGGACAAGTTCCCATGTTTGCTGCAAAAATTAGATGAAGAAGGAAACCCACAGTTAGTGATTTTTTGGACCTATTTGATGAGAAAAGATTCAGATGAATACACCTTCAAATAGTACATAGAACAGTTCATTCATCGATTCATGAGCCTGCTGACCAGCAATGTAGAGCCAAGAATCAGTGTAGAAATTAAGAAGATCTTGCACCTGATAGAGCAAGCCAAAACATGATATTGGTACCCCTACCAAAATTACACAGAGATCAGGGTGTATGAGTGTGAGTTGCCACCATACAAGCTGCCCGAATACCTCCCAATGAGAGCATTTTCCCTGGATTATATAAGGCAAATGATAAATTTGGATGAAATTCATTTTGTCTCAGCAAAGAAGAAGTCTTAGTTCAGAATAAAGACATTGGTTGGTCCCTTTATTTGTAACAGGAGGGAAGCTGGTGAAGAAGCATGCAAGCTCCTCAAACAAATGAGTTTTAATCTTAGCTTTACATGGTTTTATGATCCTTTGGGCCAAATCTCCTAGCTGAGGGTGGAACACAAAACCACTCCTTATGTGCACACACAGAGGCCAGAGATTGAAAGGTATATGAATCAGTTGGAATGGACAGAGAACAACTTACAGGAAGCAGAGGAGCAACTCATGTCCACATCTAATCTACATACTCCTACTCCTAAAGAAAAGACAAATAAGAGACAAAGAGAGGAAGGATCCCCTTCAGCTACAGGAAGCTCAACAAAGGAATTCAAGATAATCTACAAAAAGAAAACTAAAATGAGTCCTAAGACATATTCGGGAGAAGACGAAGAAGAACAAGCTACCATAGTCATTAAAGAGTCACTCTCTTCTACACAATCAGGTAGAAAATTCACGGAGTCCCCAACAACAACATGAGTTTCACAAGATCATCAGGACCCATCCCAAATATCTGGGCTAATTCATGGAGATAAAGGGAAAAGTATTTTTGACAAATACAAAGAGCTAAAGCTAAAAAATGAGATCCTTAAAGGCAACACCTACACTCAATTCTGGAAACAAACTGCCAGTGATCAAAGAAGGCTTCTATCAACCTTTGATTCCGAGAAGGGAAAAATGAAAATGGAATTCTTATAAGCTCATATTCCACATCCACAAATAACGACTAACTAAAAGAAAACCTCCTTTGAATATGACACAAAGTACACTCATCCCATCGATCAGATGGAGATGCATAAGCAAGCAGGAGAGATGATTTTTTCTACTTTGAATAACACTTCTATGAATGCTTCAAAGTTGCAGGTGTCTCTCACAAATGTTCAATCTTAGCTAAAGATTGAAAGGATTTCATCTCTAGCAAAGGACACCAAAATCAAGTCATTAGAAGATTTGGTCATAAAGATGGGGTATAATCCAGAGAATGTCAAAGAAATTGAATATTTAATCAAGAAGAAAAATGATGATATTGCAGTACTTAGAAATCAGCTAAAAATGCCAGCAACTGAAGACCCACAAGCAATATAAGTAGGAGAATCAGAGAACTAGAAGGAAGACATGCTCAAATTGATCATGGAGCACAATGAAAAAATCAGAAATATGGAGACAAAGATGGATAAATTAATCAAGGAGAAGGAAAAAAGTGCACATTTGGCCATGGTTCCTTTAGATGTAGTTCCCTTTATAGAAATACCAACTACAGATACTTCTACATCAATAGCGCCTCTATCCCAAACCACAGATGCTACAAGCAAACTCACCAAAGCAATGGAAGACATTTCAATACAAACTGAAGAAATCAAGAAGTTGTAGGGACAGGTAAAGGCCTTACAAGAGAAGAAAAACAAAAGTGAATATTCACACATGGCTGAGGCACAAAGGTCCCAAAAATTGATGGAAAAGATACAACAACTAGGAAAAGAGACAGGCATGGGCTAGACCTTAGCCCAAGCAAAAGAAAACGTATGGTCAACTATCCTTAAGTTGATGAATGAAATTTGGCCTTCAGTGCAGATCATTTTTTAACAAAATGAATTAATTCATAAATCCAAAGAAGAAATTGTGCAGATCAAAGAAAAATTAGGTGATAAGCCCACTGAAGCGACTGATATGATCATATTTATGAATTCTAAGAATAAATATGAGTTTTAGGAAATGGGAATTGAAGATAGAACAAAAACAATACTTGAAGTCAAGAAGGTTTTGACCAAAAAGAACCTCATCCTTTAGCTGGAAGAAAAATGTCGAAAGAAATCCTTGGTGTTAACGGAGTTTTCAAAAGGATTGAGAGAGTGTTTAACAATAAGGGCACACACAATTTTATTTGCCTTCGATAAATGAAAATTTGATGCTGCACAAGGGAGGGGACTACAATAAAGAATTGAGAAATGTGGGTTGGGGAAAACTCCAAGTTTGCGGTATAAAAGGCGACATAACGGGGAAATATTTTGCGGAAGCAACCGGAAACGATTTTACCATACAACATGAGGTAAATCACCTCTTTGTCATCAAGCCTACTTTTTCCAAGTACACTGAAGTAGATGAGATCTACAGGAGGGTGACTAAATTGTCAATTCCGAATGAGGAAAGATGGGAGAAGTTGTGTGAGTTACTAGATTAAGTGAGTAACTCTATCTTCAGTCGGAGAAGTGCAACAATGACCAAATTGGTAGATCAACAACAACTTCCTTTAAATTAGGGCCACCTTTCGAATAGTTCCAACTTCCACTATTAGTTTGTAATAGGAGATATAATTTGTTTTAGATTTACCTAAAATATATCTTGAAAAGTTATGACAGGATTTTTGTAAATATTTGTATAAATACTTCAATTTTCGAAGTATTGAGGGTTTCTTTTTGCATTCCAGAAGCTATTGTAATTATTCATTTGAAGGGCTGATCAGTAATAAAAAGGACATTCTTCACATGATTCATGTGTTGGACTATTTGGTGATGTCTTTCTCTCACTGTCTATGTGATTATTTATTTGTTTCCATACTTATGTATTCTTAAATCTGAATTACTTTACTGAAAGTTGTTGAACAAAATTTGTTGAAACATACACTCTAATTCTCGTTGTGGGTAATTTAAATGTTTTCCTTTGATATCAAGTTAAAGAATTCTTAATTTCTCTTTAGCTTTGATTGAATAATATCACCAATAATGCAACTTTGGTGTTAGGATTACAAGTGTCCCCTAGTTTGTGGATTTTGGTGTTTAGAGTTGGAAATATGTGACAACCCTTGGCTAGTTCCCCTATTACAAACATTGTAACCATTTGTTATAATTAAAATAGATAAGAATTGGGACATTGATTTCATTTTGAAAAATGCAACAAGAAATTCTTAATTTGATTTTTCCTTGGTCAAATTGGGAAAATTCTAATTTCCACATCAATAGACAACTTGGATGAAGTTGACTTATGTGACATGGCTCTTGTCACTCAGTTAGCTCAGTCAATTCAAGTTAGGGGGCTTGGAGTTCAATTGAGTTTGTGTGATTTCTAATTTGTGGCAATCAAGACCAGCTATTTCAAGTTGTTTTCAGTTAAAATAGTTCTAACTATTGGAGGAACTAGTGGAAGGTCAGTTGTGCAGTGGGAATTCAATCAAACTCAGTGATCATCCAATTAACTAATCAATCAATCCAAAATAACTAGTACTTGTAGAGAATTCGAGTTCCCCAGCTGTGTTGGAGATTCCAAGACAATGTAACACCAATTGTAGACTATTCTTGAGTGTACAGGTGTTACATGCAGTCAAATTATCAACCTTGGGAAATGCACACGAATTTTGGAGGAATTTCCTAAATAGTAGGGGCATAATTTCTCAAGAATTGTGCAAGGAAATAGGGGCAAAAACGGTATAAATTGACTAATCTTGGGTCATAGCTTCTCGGTGAGCAGAGAGATAGGTTATTCACTTGCAGGTTGTGCTCAGTTGAGCAAAGCAATTGTAATACATCTATATTCATCGGATTAATGCAAGAAGGCATTGGGGTTTTGAGCAGATTTATTTCCCTCAAAACAATACTATGTGAATGTGTGTTATTTCTCATTGCATGTTTGTGATTGATGTTCTAAATTGTGAATTGAATTTCACAGAGCAGTAAAGTAGGTCTGTATCTTGTGATTTTCATTAAAATTTCATGAGCAATTGTAAATCTACATCATAATTTCTGCAGGTATTCAGGAGGATTCACATTAGAAAAAATATTTCGATTTCTCGGGAGGATCGAATTTGCGAGTTTAGTGTAGCAGGATCTTAGTGGGGCAGAGACTTGATATGCCTTGGAAGGCGGCTCGAATTTCATTACATGGAAGGATCATTATGGTTTCGATCATTATGGAAGGATCATCCGAAGAACCATTATGGCTTCGAGATACCTTATAAGATGTTGAGAAACATCACAGCTTCTAGAGGAATATTTAGAAATTAAGAAGCCATGCTTGTTAATTTTTCTTAAGACTATATTGTTCTTTTCTTTGATAATTGCATTTCTTGATTTACACATTAAATTCACCCCACAACATCATTACATTATTCATATTTACATCATTATTCAACACATGAAACTTGTAGAAATAATAATATCATCATCATCCATTCAGCAGAATGTAAAGTAACAATAGAAGAAACTCATTCACACATAAAGACACCAGGATTGGTCAAAGACTAGGGAAAACCACACTATGGGGAAAACCCTTTCAAATTCTTCTTCTTTTTAGATTTTCATTAAAAAAGAGAGTACAATGATCCATATCTTCATCTATGAAACTATTCAGCAAAAACAACTATAACATCCATGAAATGAACCCAACAATGCTTATACTCAAAACCCTAATTCTAAAGCTAGTAATGAGCTAACACCTTTTTCGGTCAACTATCAAACATTGTGGTCAATGAGACAAACCTTTGGATAATAAAAAAAACCAACATTTAGGTCCCATTCAAATGGAGGAGTCATGCATGCGACTAGAAAGGTCCAATCACTCCCTTGAGCCTGTAAGCCAATGACTGTGGTCGAATTTAGCCTCTGGAGAGCTTGCGAGTGTGATTCTGAAACCATAGATGCTAGTCTCATGGAGGACGTGTTGTGTGTACGACTAAGATGCATTGGCGCACGGATAGGTGGTCAGTGATGGTTGAGTTATTCCTGGCATGCATGCCTGCGATTGAGGCCAAAAACCCCAAAAACGAAATGCGAGCTTTAGACGCGCAATTTCATCTACGAGCGAAGTTGTTCCTCCGCGGATCTGCCTCAGACCTGTGCGAGCCAAAATCAAGAAAGAGAAATAGAAGAGTGTCTTATGATGATCTCCAAATGAGGTAGAGGTCACTTGTATTTATAGCCTTCCAAGGGTGTCCACTTTGCTTTAGGACCAACCTGATCAAATATGCACATGTGGGCTTATAATTCAAAAAGACACTTTCCCTTATCCAAATTAGATGATCTTTAGGTCGATTTTGGTCCTCTCGAAAAGAGGAATTCAATGCAATCATCATCTCCATAAAATGAGTTGTCCAAAGTGGAATTTGACCGCAGTTGCATATTTTCACACTCCCCCTTAACTGAGGAAATTCACTGCATTATGTAGTATATGTCTGTCATATACGAGAATTTCATTATCATGCATCGCCATTGTTCATCTCGATTCATCTCTTGCTTATTTATGCTTAACTCTTGATTGTCCCTACTCATATGTTGAACAATATCGAATCTAAAAGAAGAAGAATTTGACATCGAAGGGGAGCTCAATCTACCACCCTCTATTAATAGGGGAGCCACTGCTACTACCCAGAATCTCTGCCAATGGGGAGCCAAATCTATGATCCACATCATCATTCAAGAGAATATAATCAGGGAGCACATATCAACGTGAAACTACATCGAGGAGCACATCTCAACCTGAAATCTCATGTTGGAGCTAAACATCTACGACCCCATATTGAGTAATAGGTGATATAGGGAGCACATCTCAACCCATATTATTTATTTCTCATCTTCCCATCAATGACCCTCAAAAGTCATGCAGTAGAACACCTGTTTCATAATCAACTTATGTTGTACACCCCAAGTAAACTCTCAACCCATTGGTTATACGGGGAGCGATATTCCCAACAAACCCATCTTGTGGGTATGATGCCAACTGGGGTATACTTTGTAAATGCCAATATAGGGGAGAAACATCTCCAACCCTATGGGTAACATATAGGGGATCAACATCTACGACCCTATTTTGCAGAGATCCCACAACCCCAGGAGCCCTCTATCTCAATTCCTCACCCTGGGAGCTCAAACAGGGGGGGGGGGGAGAGTTGGCTCAGTGTCCTCGATCAATGATGCTCTCTGTAGATCAACAACATATCATCGTGCTCATATCGGGTAATCATCATGTCTCAATAGCAGTTGTCTCTTGTTCATATAGGACATGAAAATATCATATTAAAACAATATATATATATATATATATATATATATATATATATATATATATATATATATATATATATATATATATATATATATATATATATATATATATATATATATATATATATATATATATATATATATATATATATATATATATATATATATATATATATATATATATATATATATATATATATATATATATATATATATCACAAAACGGATACCATAGTCATCCTCCCTCTCATGGTGGTAGCAACCACAAGCCTAAGCTTGTCTTGTGCACCAACACTATCTTAATACATGATCTCAGTCCTAGTTATATGCAAGATTCTCTGGAAATTGATTCCATCTCTTTTCTTGCAATGTATCCATGTCATATCCAGAACTTGCTTAAACATCTCTCCGAAGAGCTTCTTCGTCATGATTTGTGACTAGTCATGCTAGCAAATTTGTACTCAACCTCGGTTGTACTTAAAACTATCCAAAACATCATGGAAGATATAGTACTAACACATCACCCAAATGTGCTTATCTCATCAATAATGATCCCAAATAGCATCAGAACATTCATGTAGTCACATATCACACAAAGAATGTTTCCTACCAAAAAATGAGTGTCTCATGAAAATATGTCTGAAGGGTGCTTGGAAAGAACTCAATGTGTATGAAGGGGCTCAATCATGAATTCACTCAGGTTATATGCACAAGATATATGTATATATATGACTGTCCACATGGAACATCAATGCTTCAATCAACTGTCAGTTGCAAAGTCAAGTTAAAAAATGTCTCTTCATAAACTCTTGAAATTCAATCAGAGTGTCCAAGGATTTTCATACTTAACAAAGTTTTTTCAATAGCTTCACGATATAGATTTTATTTTCAAAACTTTAGAGAGTAATTCATCATGCCATAATTCTTCATTTTGAACTTCGAAGTCCATCTTCCTCTTACTTTGATCATCAAAGGTTCATTACCTATCAAGAATATAACATATGTATACAAAACCAAAATCAAGCCATACTTTGCTCCCCTTTTTGAGGTAGAGGTTCAAATATATAAATCTTCTGGACTTCACCAAATAACATTCATTGCAGACATATTAGGCTCAGGGAGCTTGCTTCATACAATGTGTTCTACAAACATAACACTTTACGAAACCAATATGCTCAACCTTACATAGATCAATATTGTGCAATCATGTCATCTAAGTCAACTTATAAAATATTAGATGCCAAATCAAAACTAATATAAAAAATGTCACTGTTGTTAGCCACCTATAAAAATTTTCATACCAAATGGTGGTTAAATGATTTTGGAGCCTTCAAGGAACAAATTTTATTGCAAAAAAGTGTTGGCTCTTGAAGACTCTTAAAGGCCTCATGCCTATGTCCAAAATCTTCATTTGCTATTTCCATTTTATACTCTGAGAATTCTGCTAAATTCCAAAGAGAAAAAACTGCTGCAAAAACCATCATTTTCCCCTTCTCCCACTCACAACTAACCTTCATTTGCTCTCCTTTTCCCCCATAAATTTCCCCTATTTTTCATGTTTTCCTTTCATGAAAATCACCCTTCCATAGTTGAAAACCCATTTTTTAACTATTTCGAACCCCCTGATTCCTTTGAAAACCATGAAAAATTCATAAAAATTCATGTTTTTATTACAGGCTATAGCCCCTTTGGCTAAGCCCCCTAACCACTTCCCCCACATGCCCTTACCTTAAAAACAAAGTGCTAAGCCCCTCACGGTGCTTATCGCATCGCTAAATTTCAAGCGAGCACAAGTCTTTTGCCGCGTCGCTTTAAAAAGTTCCGATGCGATCACCCGCTGTATTATAAACCTGCCCGATCACCTTTTTTCTTTTATAAAAAACGAAGAACCCATTTATCCAAAGTTTGTTATTAAAAACCAAAGTCGCATGGTTTAATATAAAAATGGGTAGATTAAGAAGACCCGATCGCACAATCGCGATCGGAGAATTCACAATAGGGTTGATCGAGAAGACCCGCATCAAAGTTCCGATGCGATTGGGTCTTGTGTGTTAAAACTCCCCCCCACCTCTGTTTCATATGACCTTCCCTGGGCCCAAGTGTTAAAGATCCCGGGCGCCAATCGCATCGCACAAATTCAAAGTGCGCAAGTTTTTTTCCATCGTCCAAAAGTTCCGATGCGATTAGCCTTTTGTGTTTAAAACCCCGATTGCATTTCATTCCCGATCGTTCTTTCCCTTTATAAAAACATGAAACCCACTTTTCCAAAGTTTAAACGAAAAAACTCAAGTCACGTGATGAAATATTTTAATGGGTTGATTGAAAAGAGCCGATCGCGCAATTGCAATCGGAGAAAATACAATGGGAAGATTGAAAGACCAGGCCCGATGACCCGATTGCGATTGGCCCTTTTATGCACGCCCCGGGCATATTACATTCCGTAAAGACCACAGGCTCCGTAGTCGGGCGCCTATCATATATGTATATCCCGATTCATTTAAAAACCTTTGTTTTTGTTGAAAACTTTGGGTTTCATATGTTATAAAGTTTTTCCGCCGGTCCACTCTAGAACTAATCCCCACCGTTGATTGAACGCCGATCAAGCGGCCATCGCTCCATCGCATCACAAAGTTCAATCGCACGCATTTTTTTCGTCCCTCCAATCGGCCAGTCCTCCGATTCGTTTCCCATCGTCGATCTGATCCTCAGATCGACGACCATCGCTTAATCGCCTCGGCCCTTTCAATCGCATCGCAAACTTACATCGCGTCCACTTTCTTGTTCTGCCGATTGACCTCTCTCCCTATTTGTTCTCCACCATCGATCTGATCTGCAGATCGACGAACTGCGCTCCATCGCATCGCATGTTTCGATCGACCCATTTGCACGCCACCCCCGATTGCGATCCCCCGATTGCAATCTGCCGATTGAATCCGGACTGTCCACGTGTCCGAATCGGACGGTCCAAAATCACTCTTACTTATTCTTTTTCGCGCCCTTCTTTTACCTCTTTTTGAGTAAATCTCCACCGTTGGATGTTTTCATCCAACGGCCACGCTCCTCTCCCACCCTATGAAAGCAGTTAAACCTAAAAATGCAGGATTTCCTAATGTTTTGTTTATTTTGTAGGTTTAAATGGTTTTTTCATAAGAATGCTGAAAGCCGGGAATGACGATTCCCATACCTTTGATTTATCAAAGGGAACCATCCGCCGAGCTCCATTCCATTGTTTCATCGATACTCTATGGGAATTGATGCCTTTAAAAGCCCTGCGTGGCTCTACACATTGACAAGACACTGTGTTTTAAACGCGGTTTAAAAGAGTATAAGTTTGAAGAAAGGAGTGTAGCAGAGATGAAGATTAAAGATAGCTCTGAAAAATTACGGCTAAAAAGATTATCGAAAGCCTAATTCCCTGGGTTAAAACACAATCAGAAGAAAATTTTAAGTGTTTAAACTAACAGAAAGGTTTCCACCACCTGCCTTTGAGGTGAATTGATTCCTCAGCTACTACAAGAGCCACCTGTTGCCTCAAACCATTCAAAACAAAGGCCGAAGTTATTGATTGAAGAAATATCTGCCTTCAGCGCTGCCCAAAAGTTAATTATGCTACAGGAAGCTTATGCAACAAAATATCTTCAGGATTACTCCACGTTATGCAGAGCCTGGAAGTCAACAAAACTCCCACCGAGTTTAAATATTAATTGTAAAACAGTTAATGCAAAACCACCTGTAAACTTCTTCATCGAGCCTCTTAAAAGGCCGAGAAGTCTTCACTCTGTATCAATTGTCCTTGAGATATTTTGTTAGATCTCACCTCCTCATCTTCCTATAAATACTGCTGTGGAAGATGAACAGTTGTTGGTTGTTGTTTGATCACAGGTTGTAATACTGAAACTCTTTGAAGTAAATACATAGTATGTTGAAGTTGAAGAACAAATTGAAGTTTTGGAGGTCTTGATGATGTTGTTGCATGCTTGTCCCTGAGAAGGCTCTATCATTGGATCCATGAGCTTGGCTATTGGTGAAGTATTCTGAACTGTTTATGTTTTTCCCCTGTTTTCATTATGTTCCATAATTTCTTACTACAGTAGGATAGAAAGTATTAGGCTAAGAAATGACTCCTAGAAGCACCTTAGACCTATTCATCCTTCACTGTTTTATGTTTTCTTCTGCTGAAGTATTTTAGAGGCTTTAATCTTTCTCTTTAGTCTTCATGCTTGTTTATTTCTTTAATAGTTTGAGTAGTTGGTTTCAGCATGATTTATGGTTTTCCCTGCTTGTCTGTTGCCACTTTAAAGATTGTTATTGAAGTCTCCCTTTGAAGTTCTTTGCTTACAGTGAATCAAAGAGGTCTGTTTTGATCTTATATGTCCTCTGCTATGGGTTGTTGGGACAGTTTATAAATGAATATGATTGTTTTGGTGTTCTCTTGTGGTACATGGTATGGTCTGATGGTTTTATGTTTTCTAAATCCTTTGTGATAAAATCATTGGAACAGGTTGTCCATGAATCTTGAATTTTATTTTAAAGATTTTTTAATCATTATTCTGCAGAGGACAGATTTACAGGTGTAGTTTATTTTGTCTGTGAAAAGAACTCTTTATTGTTTCAAATTGTACTTTCAGAATTCCTTTGTTGAGAATTTAATTCTCTTTCCAAATCATTAATATTCCATCATTCCAAAAAACAAAAAGGATCTTGTGGCCAAGTTAGATTTTCCCTTTGATATCCCATATCCTTTGATGAGTTTGTCATGACCTTATTTTGACTCCATTGCCCAATGAACCAGATGTTTCTCCATTCTGTGTATCTTTCCTATACCTTTCATGTTCTGCTATATCAATTCAATCCAACCAAACAAATAAACACCTGCACTTAATAACTAGTCTAAAATCAATACTATAAGCACACAAGATAAACTTTTGCAAACAAACATTTGAGAGATCCCTCTCTGAGAACAGGAGGACTAGATCCTGTAACTCTAAAGATTGGTTCTGATGTTGCCTTGTCTTTTGATTTTCCAAACTATCAAAACAAGGGACACCAACATAATGGCGATCACAGTGGGACCATTCTGAGTCAGTGACAATCTAAGTACCCCTTAGGACTCTAGAAATCCCTTATTTTTCAAAGACTATCCAGTGATTATCAGCCACCTCATCGCCACCAACATAATGGCGATCACGGTGGGACACTCTGAGTCAGTAACAATCTAAGTACCCCTTAGGACTCCATAAATCCCTTATTTTCAAGAATATCTAGTGACCCTGAGTGAAATATTTAAAATTAAACACTCACTGTCTAGCATAACATAAGTAACCTTCTTCAAGCACTACCATGCATAATGGTAATCATGATAGGACCTTTGAATCAGTGACAAACTAAGTAACCCTTAGGATTCTCATAAAGCCTTGTCAAAACCTTGAAGATTTTAGTTACCAAGCCATAAGAGTAAACTTTGTACGTTTTGAAACCCTAGCTAAGTGTTAAATCAGACTTAGAACACTCTCTTAACCTATAAGACTGAAATAACTCAGAAAAAACCCAGAAACATTCCAGTTTGTCTTCATAATCAACATGGTGGTGGACCAAAAGACCTTTTACCTCCAAAAGAGCTAAAAATTTCCACTTGGTGACTCCACAATCCTAAAAACAGACCTCAAGACTCCACTGGGAAGACCCCAAGTCTTTATAAACATCATACAAACTCAGCTAGAAGGTTTTAAGATTAAAATTTTCCTTCTTATGAAAATATCAGTTAGCCTCTTAAAGATTTTCATATTTGGTTAAAACTTTTATTTTTTAAACTAGGTCTGAAAAACATAGCATAGTGGCTCCTAGAAAGATTCACACTAGAGCCTACTCTGACCCAAACCCACCGGGAATATTTGACAACCCTGAAAGTATCCTTAGGAAGTCTCCTAAGATAAAATTATCAACTGTTTTCAGATTACCCTTGAGAGCTAATTCAGTTCCTGAAAATCTTTCAGCTCTACAACAACCTCAAGTTGACTTAGTAAATCCATTTAGAACTAGGTCTCTTGGTGATTTAGATCAGTTAGGTTATGAGTCTTCACTATCATCTCCTGAAACAAGTAAACCTCTTGGTAGCAGAGAAACAACACATCCTGATTTACATTTCCTTCACAACTTAGGTGTCTCTCATCCAAGATCAGCTCAGCAATCTATTTCTGGTCCATCCACTTCTGCTCACCCTTCGTCCGCTGTTCAAACCACTACACCCCAGCCCACTGTTCCTGTTATAAATCCGCTCCTTGTAAATCCACCCCCACCACCTATCATGGAAGCATGGTATGCTCCCCTAGTCCTTCCTGTACCATTGGTTAATCTTCCATAGGACTATCAGTCCAAAATTCCATTATATGATGCCAACAATGCTACAACTGCATCACAACATGTAGATAAAATGAATGACTACTTTGACAGAAATGAAACTGATGATGATTCTGTCAAGCTTAGGTTATTTGCTCAGAGCCTAGGGGGAGAAGTAAGAAAATGGTTTAAAGGTTTAGCCCCCCATAGTATTAATGATCTCCAAGGCTTCCATCAATGTTCTTAAACAAATGGGAAGTAAAGAAAAACCCTCTCCAAGTCCTTTTCGACTACAAGAACCTCCATAGAAATACTGGAGAAAGTGTGCAAGCTTACTGCACTAGATTCAATAGTGCGTATAATGCACTTTCCCCAGAACTAAAACCTCCACAGGGCTCAGCTTTAAACAAATTTCCTGAAGGGTTTGAATCTGACATGACCTATCAGCTGAGAGAAAGAGATTTTGCAACTCTGGAAGATATGCAACAGGGTGCTCTTTCTGTGGAAGTCAACTTGATAGAAAAGAGAGCAAGAATGAAAACTGAGAAGAGAGTATCTTTTAGAGAAGAGTCCACTCCTTCTACTTCAAGCTCAAAAATGGAGAGGATGTTGGAAGAAATGATGAAAGAGATGAGCATAATTAAAAATGCACAAGCAAACCAAAACCAAATTACACCTCAAAACAATCAAAACAGAAATAGAAATCAGAATTATAGAAGAGATAACAATCAAGATAAGAAAAAAGAAAGCGACCAACAGATTAGACCTCCCTTTCAACAGAACTATGTAGATCAATATGAGGAAGATAGGGAGTTGGAAAGGTTGGAAGAATCACATGTAAACTTGATTGGATCAGACATTGGGGATGACGTTTTCCTCACTGAGGAAGAACAAGGTTTCTTCTCTTATGATCAAAATACAAACACCTATGAAGATTCTGATAACTATAGATTGGGTTTTGAAAATGCAATCATGGAGGTACATAAACAATATGATCTTAGGAGCAAGGGAAACATAGATAATTCAAAAGATAAGAACACTAGCACTGCTGTCAAGAAAAACGTAGAAAAACAACCCAAAGGGACAATAGAAAAAACCAACATTTTGGCCAAAAAACCAGACTTAAACAAAGACAAAGGTGTCTAGCCAAATATTGAATAGAGCACCCCTAGCACTTCAGCTAGTGGTCCTAATAAAACCGCCCCAATTACTAGTCCAAACAAGGTTCAAGAAATCAAAGCTGCTGAAAAGAATTCAATTGAAAAGGTAGATGTAAATATCAACAAGTCTATTATTCCTTTCAGCCTTGAGGGAGAGATTGCTAAGATAAAAATTACCATCCCCCTAGCTGAGCTAGTAACCCAAGAAGTGTACAAAAACCAGGTTTTGAAAGCTTTGAACTTAGGAAGTGATACTGACACCTTAAACCTAACAGATGATAAACCTGAGTTATTGTTTGGTCCTGAAGTGGAAGGAAAATACCAAGAAGGGCCTGTCCCTCCCTTCTATGTTAGCTTGGACATACATGAGAAAATTTTACACAATGCCATGTTAGATTCATGAGCTTCACACAATCTAATGCCCAAGGTGGTAATGGAAAGCTTAGGCTTAGAGATTACCAAACCATAAAAGGATTTATATTCTTTTGACTAAAGCAGATTCAAATGTTTGGGTTTAATTAAAGATTTATGTGTTAATCTAGCTCAAATTCTTGCTAAGAGTCTAGTAATGGATATAGTTGTAGCTGACATCCCCCCTAAGTATGGCATGCTCTTATCAAGATCTTGGGGAGCCAAACTTCAGGGAAGTCTTCAAATAAATATGTCTTATGCCACCATCCCTGTTTTTAACCAAAACATAAGACTATACAGAGAATCTCACATGAAGTACATGGTGAGCAACATAGATAAACCAAACAACTCTCCGATCTATTCCATTCAGTCCAGTTTAGATTCCTTTATCTTATGTAACGACGAAGAAATTACCCAACAAGATAAAGAGAACGTAGACCCAATTGATTTACCAGGAAAATCAAATCTTCCCTCGAATCAACTTCAAAACATTGACATTCAACAGCAACAAGAAAACGAAAATGAGTCAAATATAATTTGGACAGTAAACTTTGATGGATCCTATAATAAAGCAAGCGCAGGTGCAGGCGTATGGATCTAGAATACAAATCAGAGTTTTTCATACAAATTGGATTTCCCATGCACTAACAATATCGCTGAGTACGAAGCCCTCCTCCTAGGCTTACAATTGCTTAAACAATTAAAAGCCCAAAGGATATCCATCCTAGGAGATTTTGAACTTATCATAAAACAAATCAGAGGAGAATACTCATCCAGAAATCCAAAACTTAGGGAATATTGAAACGCTGCCCTCGATTTATTGAAAACTTTTGAAAAATATGAGCTTGTTTTCATTCCTAGAGCGTTTAATCATTTGGAAAATGAACTCGCTTTCAACGCTAGTAACTGTCAAATACCTGAGATAAATGAACAGCTTAGTGTAAAGATCAAACACAGGCCTGCTGTGCCTGATAACAAAGATCACTGGAAAGTTTTTGATTCTGACCAACACAGACGATTTCTTAAAATCAGAAAATGATTTCACCATGCCAACATCAGAATCTAGCCATAATGAAGACTGTTTATATATCGAATAAATCCCAGAAGCTGAAATAACACACTCTACTGATATAAATCATTATGAGAATCCATTCGAAGCAGAGTTAATTGACAACACGGACCAAGAAGACTTGGAAATATTACGATGCAAAAATGATCAAATTCCAAGAGGTATCACACCTTTAGAACACCTCTTCGATTTTAACGATGTAGCCAAAGAGCCGAGGATGGAGCCTGTAGAGACAAACGTAGAAGAACACAACATAGGCTCCCTAACAGAACCCAAGATGATTAAAATTTTCAGCACTCTTCCAACTCACATAAGATCACAATACATAGAGCTGTTCAAAGAGTTCAAAGATGTGTTTGCTTGGGCATACACAGATCTGAAGTCTTATGATACCAGCGTCATTCAGCACAAGCTTCCCCTAAAGGAAAATAAAAAGCAGTTTAAACAAAAACTGAGGAGGATAAACCCTCTTTTATTACCTTTAGTTAAGGCAGAGATCGAAAAGATGCATGCTGCTGAAATCATAGTGCCCATTAGATTTTCAGAATGGGTATCAAATTTAGTTTCTGTTAGAAAGAAAACAGGGGAAATCAGACTCTGTATCGACTTCAGAAACTTAAACAGAGCATCCCTAAAAGACAACTACCCATTGCCCAAGATGGATCATATACTTCAGAAGGTAGTTGGGTCAAAAAGGATATCACTCTTAGACGGGTTCTCGGGTTACAACCAGGTGTTGGTGCTCCCAAGTGATCAAATCAAAACTGCTTTTACCACACCTTGGGGCACCTTTATGTATGTCAAAATGCCTTTCGGGTTAATGAATGTAGGGGCCACCTTCCAAAGGGCCATGGACATAGCCTTTTCTGAAGATATTGGCTATTTCATAATTATTTACCTTGATGACATAACTGTCTTTTCAAAAACTGATGAAGAACATTTGACTCACTTAAGAAATTTTTTTGAGAAGTGTAGGAAATTTGGCTTGTCATTGAATCCCAAGAAGACACTCTTTGGTCTCCAAGAAGGTAAACTTCTTAGACATATAATTTCGGAAGAGGGAATCAAAATAGACCCTACAAGGATAGATGGCATATTTCAAATTAACCATCCAAGAAGCCTCAAAGAGTTGCAATCTTTCATTGGAAAGATTAATTTTTTGAGAAGGTTTATCCCCAACCTTGCTGAACTATTAAAAAACATTACAAACATGCTTAAGAAAGATGTGGGTGTAAAATGGACTTTACCAGCTAAAAAATCATTCGAACTGGTCAAACAAGCTCTTACCCAAACACCAGTCCTGATTAGTCCTGATTTTACCAAAGACTTTTACATTTTTTCTTTTGCATCTGAACATACAATAGCTGCAGTCTTGCTTCAGAAAAATGATTTATGGAAAGAACAACCAATATCCTTCTTTAGTAGGGCCTTAAGAGATTGTCCTCTTAATTATAACATCATGGAGAAGCAAGCCTTAGCATTAGTGAAAGCTTTAAAGGACTTTAGAGTCTACATTTTACACTCTCACATAATTGCTTTTGTTCCACATACTGTCGTCAAGGATATTCTAAGTCAGGACCCTAATGGAAAAAGGGGAAAATGGATTGCAACTATTCTTGAATATGACTTACAAATTAGGCCCACCAAACTAGTTAAGGGGCAAGGATTAGCAAAACTTATGGCTGAGTCTAACTTCCAAGAACTAGACATAAATATGGTGGATGTGTTGGAAGAAATGGAAGAATCTGATGCTCCTTTTATTGAAGAAACATTTCTAAATTCTCCTTGGTATGCTGACATTATTTATGTGCTTTTATATCTAAATGCCCCTCCTTCTTTGTCTAAAACTAAAGCTAGATTTCTAAAACAAAAAGCTTTGAGTTTTTGCATATTAGATGGAGTATTATATTGGAAAAATGTTGTTGGAATTTTTCTTAAATGTTTACTTGAAGATGATGCAGGAAAAATCATGCATGAGTTGCATGACGGAGAATGTGGAGGACACCTCTACTGGAAGGCCACAACAAACAAAATTCTTAGATCTGGTTACTATTGGCCTACCCTTTTCCCCGACACTCAAAAGTTGGTCATGTCTTGCCATAAGTGTCAAATCTTTGATGGCAAAAGAAAACTCCTTCCCTTACCTTTACATCCTATCAGAGTTGAGGCACCTTTTCAACAATGGGGGCTGGACTTCATTGGGGAAATTCATCCATCCTCCTCATCTCAGCATAAGTGGATCCTCACAGCCACTGACTTCTTTACCAAGTGGATAGAAGCTATACCCTCGAGAAATGCTAATGACTCTGTCATTATCAAGTTCCTTGAAACAAATATCCTATCCAGATTTGGTTTTCCCAGAAAAATCATAACAGACAATGTTGTTGCTTTTAAATCTAAGAAAATGGTTGATTTTTATTACAAATACCACATAACCTTGGGCCATTCCACTGCTTACTATCCCCAAGGAAATGGATTAGCTGAATCCTCCAACAGGAGTCTCCTCAATATAATCAAAAAACTGTTGGAGCAAAATTAGAAATCATGGCACTGTAAGCTGGTTCATGCCTTATGGGCTGATAGATTAAATACAAAGAAGTCAATAAATATGTCCCCCTATTAGTTGGTTTATGGCATGGATGCAGTTTTTCCTACCTCATTGGGAGTTCTAGTCATGAAACTCCTTCAAGAAGTGCAGAGTGAAGAGAATGACATGCAAAGAAGGATCAACCAAACAATCCATTTACAATAGACCAGAGAAGAAGTTTATGAGAGAACACTGTTAGTCCAAGAAAATATGAAGAAACTATTTGATAAGAGGTCCAAGAAAATATGAAGAAACTATTTGATAAGAGGACTAAGGCAAACAATTTCCAAATTGGAAATGTTGTTCTTAAATGGGATTCAAGAAGAGGAGAGAAGGGAAAACATGGAAAGTTTGAGAACTTGTGGAAAGGGCCCTATATTATTCATACTGAGAGGGGTCACAATGCATTTTTCTTGAAAGAATTGAATGGAGAAGATCTATATGGAGGTCCGGTCAATGGCAGGATGCTCAAACATTACTTCTGCCAAGAATCTTAAGTTTCAAAGAATTTTCCATTGTAAATATCATAAGTCTAACTATTGCATTTCAAAGTTAGAAAAATCAGAAAGACAAAAACAAAGAAAGAAAAGAGGGCAGATGGTAAAAACAATAAAGGTACAGCCCCATACCAAAAAAGAGAAACAAATTCTGAAAGTGTGCAAGCTTAAATGCCACTCCTGAATAACACACTTCTAGTTAGTCAAACAGCCTAATCTTGACTAATTAGCTTTAAATTTTCTGCTGATAGAATAATGAATTCGATTTGCCAAACTGTTAAATCTTGGCTTATCAGTAGATAGTTTAGGATAGAAATGAAAGTTTCAAACATGTTCAAAATTTGAACCCGAGTTTCCAAAAGAGAGATGACTCAAATCTGTTTTATTTTTCTGAGTCAAAAAGAAGAAAATCTGGCTCTAATTATCTCAAAATCTGAACCAGAGAGCAAGGAAGAAACAACTCACATAAGAGTCAAAACAGAGCTGTAAAAAGAGTGAAGGAAGTGCTTGAATTTTCAGATCTTAAGCCTTCTAAATTTGATTTAATTTTCTGCAAATAATAATCTATGTGCAGCTTGTTTTTATGCCATAGATCAACATCAAATTAGATTGATCAATCCTAACTTGAATGCTTTTTAAATTTTTGTTTTAGTAAAATTAGAGAATAAAAATCTGTTAGATTGTTTAATCCTAACAGATTAGTAGATTAGGTAGAGAAGCATGTGGGCTCAACTGTTTAATCCGAGCCCATGGAGAAATAAGAAGTAGAACTAGATTAGATTTTTTACTTTAAAAAAAATAAAATGTTGTAAGAGAGTTTGCCAATCCAAGTGCACTCTAATGAAGAAAAAATGTTAGACCTGTAGGATTGGGTAGGTAGAAAGCTTGTTGATAAAAGATCCAATGTTTTTCCATGGCTGCTAACTTATTTCCAGAACAAAAGGAGATCATTCAAGTAAATAAATCAGCCCAATGGATGAGGCAACTGATCAGCATCTCAGAGAATGCAGGTCTGAAATTCTTGATGCCTTCAAGAAGGCACCATCCCCAAGTGGAGCCACTGTTAGCCACCTATAAAAGTTGTCATACCAAATGGTGGCTAAATTATTTTGGAGCTTTCAAGGAACAGATTTTATTGCAAAAAAGTGTTGGCTCTTGAAGACTCTTAAAGGCCTCATGCCTCTGTCCAAAATCTTCATTTGCTATTTCCATTTTATACTCTGAGAATTCTGCTAAATTCGAAAGAGAAAAAAACTGCTGCAAAAACCATCATTTTCCCCTTCTCCCACTCACAACTAACCTTCATTTTATCTCCTTTTTCCCCATAAATTTCCCCTATTTTTCATGTTTTCCTTTCATGAAAATCACCCTTCCATAGTTGAAAACCCATTTTTTAACTATTTCGAACCCCCCGATTCTTTTGAAAACCATGAAAAATTCATAAAAATTCATGTTTTGATTACAGGCTATAGCCCCTTTGGCTAAGCCCCCTAACCACTTCCCCCACATGCCCTTACCATAAAAACCAAGTGCTAAGCCCCTCACGGCGCTTATCGCATCGCTAAATTTCAAGCGAGCACAAGTCTTTTGCCGTGTCGCTTTAAAAAGTTTTGATGCGATCGCTCGCTGTATTATAAACCTACCCGATCACCTTTTTTCTTTTATAAAAAACGAAGAACCCATTTATCCAAAGTTTGTTATTAAAAGCGAAAGTCACATGGTTTAATATAAAAATGGGTAGATTAAGAAGACCCGATCGCGCAATCGCGATTGGAGAATTCACAATAGGGTTGATCGAGAAGACCCGCATCAAAGTTCCGATGCAATTGGGTCTTGTGTGTTAAAACTTCCCCCCACCTCTGTTTCATATGACCTTCCCCGGGCCCAAGTGTTAAAGATCCCGGGCGCCAATCGCATCGCACAAATTCAAAGTGCGCAAGTTTTTTGCCATCATCCAAAAGTTCCGATGCGATTATCCTTTTGTGTTTAAAACCCCGATCGCATTTCGTTCCCGATCGTTCTTTCCCTTTATAAAAACATGAAACCCAATTTTCCAAAGTTTAAATGAAAAAACTCAAGTCACGTGTTGAAATATTTTAATGGGTTGATTGAAAAGAGCCGATCGCGCAATCGCAATCGGAGAAAATACAATGGGAATATTGAAAGACCAGACCCGATGACCCGATTATGATTGGCCCTTTTATGCACGCCCCGGGCATATTACATTTCGTAAAGACCACAGGCCCCGTAGTCGGGCGCCTATCATATATGTATATCCCGATTCATTTAAAAACCTTTGTTTTTGTTGAAAACTTTGGGTTTTATATGTTATGAAGTTTTTCCGCCGGTCCACTCTAGAACGAATCCCCACTGTTGATCGAACACTGATCAAGCGGCCATCGCTCCGTCGCATCGCAAAGTTCAATCGCACGCATTTTTTTAGTCCCTCCGATCGGCCAGTCCTCCGATTCATTTCCCACTATTGATTTGATCCTCAGATCGACGACCATCGCTTAATCGCCTCGGCCCTTTCAGTCGCATCGCAAACTTACATCGCGTCCACTTTCTTGTTCCGTCGATTGACCTCTCTCTCGATTTGTTCTCCACCGTCGATCTGATTTGCAGATCGACGGCCTGCGCTCCATCGCATCGCATGTTTCGATCGGCCCATTTTCACGCCACCCCCGATTGCGATCCCCCGATTGCAATCTTCCGATTGAATCCAGACTGTCCACGTGTCTGAATCGAACGGTCCAAAATCACTCTTACTTATTCTTTTTCGCGCCCTTATTTTACCTCTTTTTGAGTAAATCTCCACCATTGGATGTTTTCATCCAACGGCCACGCTCCTCTCCTGCCCTCTGAAAGTAGTTAAACCTAAAAACGCAGGATTTCCTAATGTTTTGTTTATTTTATAGGTTTAAATGGTTTTTCATAAGAATGCCGAAAGCCAGGAATGACGATTCCCATACCTTTGATTTATCAAAGGGAACCATCCGCCGAGCTCTATTCCGTCATTTCGTCGATACTCTATGGGCATTGATGACTTTAAAAGCCCTGCGCGGCTCTGCACATTGACAAGACACTGTGTTTTAAACACGATTTAAAAGAGTATAAGTTTGAAGAACGGAGCGCAGTAGAGAGGAAGATTAAAGACAGATCTGAGAAATTAAGGCTAAAAAGATTATCAAAAGCCTAATTCCCTGGGTTAAAACACAGTCAGAAGAAAATTATAATTGTTTAAACTAACAGAAAGGTTTCCACCACCTGCCTTTGAGGTGAATTGATTCCTCAGCTACTACAAGAGCCACCTGTTGCCTCAAACCATTCAAAACAGAGGCCGAAGTTATTGATTGAAGAAATATCTGCCTCCAGCGCTGCCCAGAAGTTAATTCTGCTACAGGAAGCTTATGCAACAAAATATCTTCAGGATTACTCCATGTTATGCAGAGCCTGGAAGTCAACAAAACTCCCACCGAGTTTAAATATTAATTATAAAACAATTAATGCAGAACCACCTGTAAACTTCTTCATCGAGCCTCTCAAAAGGATGAGAAGTCTTCACTCTGTATTAATTGTCCTTGAGATATTTTGTTAGATCTCACCTCCTCATCTTTCTATAAATACTGCTGTGGAAGATGAACAGTTGTTGGTTGTTGTTTGATCACAGGTTGTAATATTGAAACTCTTTGAAGTAAATACATAGTCTGTTGAAGTTGAAGAACAAATTGAAGTTTTGGAGGTCTTGATGATGTTGTTGCATGCTTCTCCCTGAGAAGGCTCTATCATTGGATCCATGAGCTTGGCTGTTGGTGAAGTATTCTGAACTGTTTATGTTTTTCCCCTGTTTTCATTATGTTCCATAATTTCTTACTACAGTAGGATAGAAAGTATTAGGCTAAGAAATGACTCCTGGAAGCACCTTAGACCTGTTCATCCTTCACTGTTTTATGTTTTCTTTTGCTGAAGTATTTTAGAGGCTTTAATCTTTCTCTTTAGTCTTCATGCTTGTTTATTTCCTTAATATTTTGAACAATTGGTTTCAGCATGATTTATGGTTTTCCCTGCTTGTTTGCTGCCACTTTAAAAACCGTTATTGAAGTCTCCCTTTGAAGTTCTTTGCTTACAGTGAATCAAAGAGGTTTGTTTTGATCTTGCCCTTTGTCCTCACTTAAACAGTTGGCTTGAAGGTCGTTATAATTATGATCCTAGATGTTTTTAGGTGTTCCCTCTTCTATGACTGTAATTATCAGTAAATCTTTTATGTTTTCTAAGTCCTTTAGAATAAAATCTTTGAGAAAATAGGGTGTTCCCCGAATCTTAGATTTCATTTTAAAAGTTGTTTTGAAATCATTATTTGCTTGAAGGTGTGATTTGTAGAATTTATGGTTAGCCCTGTCTATCAAAGAACTCTTTATTGTTTCAAATTATGCTTTCAAATTCCCTTTGTTGAGAATTCAATTTCTCTTTCCAAATCATTAATGTTCATCCCATTCCAAAAAACAAAAGGATCCTGTGGCCAAGTCAGATTTGCCCTTTGATATCCCATATCCTTTGATGAGTTTTTCATGACCTTATTTTGACTCCATTGCCCAATGAGCCAGATGTTTCTCCATTATGTGTATCTTTCCTAGACCTTTCATGTTTTTCTGTATCAATTCAATCCAACCAACCAAACAAACACTTGCACTTAATAACTAGTCTAAAATCAATACTATAAGCACACAAGATAAACTTTTTCAAACAAACATTTGAGAGATCCCTCTCTGAGAACAGGAGGACTAGATCCTGTAACTCTAAAGATTGGTTCTGATGTTGCCTTGTCTTTTGATTTTCCAAACTATCAAAACACGGGACACCAACAACTGTAACAAATTCTTTGGAATAGGTGACTGTTAGAGAAGCATAAAGGAAAAAAGATCCTCTTGTTCTTGATTATTTACTTGTGATCTTATTTAGTTCTTATTATGTTCTTCTTATCTTTCTTCTTATTAGTTCATCAAGAAAATATCAAAGAAAATGTACATAGACCAATGACACCAGATGTAGGCCAGTTGCTAGGTCAAAACCCCCCTTGAAGGGAAACCTAGTCAAGAAATTATTCCTTTCAATAGCATTCTTTGAGACTCTTTACCCTAGAACAAGACCAGACCTTTCCGCCAAACCGAGTCAACATCTAGAATTTCGATCCCTTTCCAGCAACTTCAACTATGCAATAGTTCTGACATCATATGGCTTCCGGAAACAACAAAACTTGGAAGACTTTGATCTCTCAATCCAGAGCCTGAAATAGAGAGAGAGAAAGGCACCAAAATTTTGTTTTTCTTCTTCTCCATAGACTTCCCAAAACTTGCACTCTTTCAGCTTCCCGGCAATAGAATTCGTGCAGTAGTCCTGACATCATACGACTTCTGGCAACAAAAAAACTTGGAAGACTTCGATCTCCCAATCCAGAGCCCGAAACGGAGAGAGAGAGAGAGGCATCAAAAATTTGTTTTTATTCTTCTCCTTAGACTCCCCAAAACTCGCACTTATTTTAGCTTCTCGACAACAGACTTTGAACTTCTTCACGACTTCAAGAGATATCTAACTGCTTGAGAGAATGTGCTCCAAATGAATTCAAATTAATTCCTTTTATAGGCTCCAAGTGAGGTCGAATAGGTGTCTCTTGGGACTACGTGAGCCAATATGATATCTTCCAGGCCAATTAGGTGTGGAGGTCACTTAATTCATATTTGACTCAATAATAAAACTTTTTACATGATTCGAAAGCCCAAAATGGGTCTCTTTAAATGCACAATGACTCTATTAACTTAGAATAAATCCTAGAAGTCCTCAATGTGGACTTTGACCTAAAAAATGGTGACCCAAGCATGAAACCCATGCTTTAATAAGTCACAATAATAATAATAATAATAATAATAATTCTCTTCTTTATTATTTTGACAAGTACATTACATGATGACTCAAATACATTAAATGAAGACCAAACCTAGTTACAATTTCCAACACTCCCTCTTAACTAGGGAGGTCTTCATCATATACATATACAATGGAATATATCATACTATATGAACAATGAAGAACTTTAGGTACCACAATTCCATGGACTAGATTCCTGACTAGGGAAATCTATCCATTGGCCACTCAACACTTTAGGTACCACAATGCCATCAACTAGATTCTTGACCAAGGAAATATATCCAAGTGGGACCAATATTGATTAAATATTTCAGCCTCTATAGGTACCATCAGGGTTACTTACTAACCATCAACCTAAGGAACTAGGTGTGCATCCACTTGATGCCACCCTGCCAGCCAGGCATCAACACAAAGTGTCGACCCGATGTATTTCCAGGCAATGCTTCACTCACAAAGCCTCAACACAACATTTTCAGGCAATAATTCACTCTCAAAGCCTCTGGTAATGTTTCACTTGCAAATCCACAACATTTTCAAGAAATGATTCATACGCAAAGCCTCTAACAATGCTTCACTTGCAAGGCCACAACATTTTCAGGCAATGCTTTACTCACAAAGCCTCTAGGAATGCTTCACTTGCAAGGCTACAAAATTTTCAGGAAATGCTTCACTCACAAAGCCTCTAGCAATGATTTACTTACAAGGTCACAACATTTTCAGACAATGCTTCACTCATAAAGCCTTTGGCAATGCTTCACTTGCAAAGCCACAACACACCTTGATCCAACAGATCAAGAACAACCAATCTCTCCCAATCAAATTGATTGGTAACCAACGTGCTATCAAGTCCTTCGAGAGATTCACCCGTGAAAACACAAACCCCACTCATCAATAATGCATAATCAAAACAAACTACGGGGTTTCGATGTTGCCCTTCAACTAATTCCAATAGGACTATCAATAAAATCTTTCAAGTGAAGATTCCTCTTCCTATGTTAAATGTGGAAACATATCTTTCCATAACATATTCTCCATGAATGACTATGATTCTTTACTCATGGACTTCACTAAGACTTACGGTTGTTAGTCCTAGTCTAGTGCATGATACATGAAGTAGAGCATCATAACCATTTCTATCCAGGATCCCTCTTAATCTAGGGAGATAATAGTTTATCTAGGCTCCCCCTTAATCTAGGGAGAGAAATTTTTATCAAGGTTCCCTCTTAATGTAGGGAGACTTAACTTTGGTGTTGGAGAATATTTCATCATACTTATCAACTCCTCATATTTATGATGTACTTGAAAAAATTTAAACAACAAGTACAACCAAAACTATATAAGCATAAAGTAAGCCATATCAGAGTCATGAAAGCATTTTTCAACTTTATACATATTAGATACCAAAACAACAGGCATATACTTTTTAACATTTCTGCTAAAGACTTTTATCATAAACCCTAGACTAATTCACAATGTATTTCATTCTTATCTAGGGTTTCGATGTTACTTCCAAAGGTATAATATACCTTGACACAACATATAGCAAACCCTAGAACCATCATAAATATACAAGATATCTAACAATATTTAAAATTAACATGATAGAACTTTCACTATGGATTCATACACATCCTAGATTTCATATAATAAAGTCAATCAAGATTAATCACTACATAGATATGATTAGCTTTCACTAGAGTTAGTTTCAGACTCTAGATTTCAAATCAATTATCAAGTTATATCATGAAGAGCTTCTACTAGAGTTTAATATACATCCTAGAACATCATAAGTGCCATCCACTAGGATTCATTGTAGACCCTAGATTCACCATCTATAAATTCTCAACATACATAATAAAGAATTTAATCATTACTAGGATTCATTTATAGACCCTAGACTTTTCAATCATCATACTAGATCTTTCAAAATTTGACTAAGGTTTGTTTCCAAACCCCAAATTCTTAGGACCATTAGAAAATGTATCAACACACATATATAGGAGATTACCATTATAAGCACATCATACGTTAGTCAACATTTACACATTAGACACACATCGAACTAGACTATGCTAGGGATTCAATCAAGATAACATATGCCTAGTGTTTCACTCCTAGGACTTTTCATAACAGGGATTTGGCCTATAGACCTAACCAAAACCTAAGATTTCAGTCCATTGTCAAAGAACGCCCTTATTATATCATACTTCAAAGGTTTGAGATTTCAAACAACATCATTTAAACTCTAGCAAGTTTAGAGCTTCCATGATCTTATCAAAATCCCAAACTTGACATTATCAATACATTAATCAGAATAGAAATTTTTGCAAATAACCCTAACTAGGTTTAGGGTTTCACATATCAACAACATCCCCTTAGGTTAGGGTTTTCTAGAGAACCTCCTTAAGGTTCTATTCAAGCAATTTGAGGTGTATAAGGTGGGTAGATTAATCAGGTGATGAGTCATCCCAAACAAGAATCCTTTTAGGATTCAATAGTGCTAGACATATACAAAATTAGTAACATATGAGATGGATATTTCAAAGAGAGTAATAAGACTATACATATCAATACATACCTTTGATTCTTCCCAAAAATTTTGACTTTTTTGGCCTTCTTTTTCGATCCTTGAAGCCTTCTCCATGAATCTTGAACATCGAGCAGATTGATTCCTAGACAAGGAATATAAGTAGACAAGTGATTATACTTATTTCCTTTAACTTGGATACTTTCTTGTGAATATTGATTATATTCTTTGTGTTCTTTAATTAGATCTTATCATCAAAAAATATCAAGAACAATAAATGCAATAATAGAGGACATAGATATAGGCTCTAAGCCAAGGAAAAACCCCTCAAAGGGGAAAACCTGTAAACTATATTGTTCGTATAATTTGCTTCAAATGAGATACAAAGACCCAATCCCTAGACCAATTCCTTCTCCTAGTACCAAGTTGACCCTTCCTCAAGTCCTTCCTTGAATCCGCACAAAACTGCTACACACTTCAACTTCGACTTGCTAGCTACAATACTGCTACTCGACCTACGACTTCGACCTTTTAAGTTTGACCTTGTAGCTCTTGAATAAATCCTAATTTAGCCTCCTTATGGGATCTTCCAATAGCAAGAAAAATATTCCTAAGGTCAACGAGGTCTAGACAAAGTTTCCTTCTCCCTAGCTATAAGATGTTGCACTTCATCCTACTGCAACTATGTTTTGCAATTTCTACCTCTTCCTGCAACACATAAAATTTAGACTTTCACACGTGTGAGAGAGTGATCTGGGTCCGTCAGCTACCGGAATTATCCAAGATTTTTTACTTCTGTGATGTTGATATAATGCATTTAAAAGAGCATAAAAGAGCACACATGCATTCTTAAAAAAGAGGAAACATAGTGACAATCAACCAATCAAGAGCATGACACATTTGATAAAGGATTTCACCCAGTGTGGGCTATGTCTTCGGGCCCGATGTCAAGATAGAGGAGGTTGCTTCATATAATCCTTTGAATGATGATGATATACATGGAATACTCTTTTTCATAACAAGGACATAAGCCCTCAACCAGAGTGGCTTGTCTCTCCACGAGATGCTCTACTGAAACTCTCACTCAAAAAGGGTTTCTCTTCAGCATCATAATATAATAAAATATCACAATAGTGTGGCAAAAAGTATCACAATATCACAATAATTTGATAACAATCATCCCTCAACATAGTGTCAAACAGGTATTTCATGAATATTACATCATCTCAGTAATAACAAAAAGGAAACTTAACATAAATGCATCATGTACCTCCACTTCCGAAGATGGACGAAAAATGAAAGGATCAACTGCTGAATCTGACTGCATCCCGATGTCAAGATAGTGGAGGCCGATTCATATAATGTTGTGAATGATGATGATGTACATGGAATACTCTTTGTCATAAAAAAAACATAAACCCTCAACCCGAGTGGATTGTCTCTTTACGAGACGTTCTCACTACAAGAAATCTCACTCAAAAAGGGTTTCCCTTTAGCATGAAAAGCTAATACAATCTCACAATAGTGTCGCAACAAGGATCACAATCTCACAATAATGTGATAACAATCATCCCTTAACATAGTTTCAAACAAGGATCTCACAAATAATACACCATCTCAACAATAATCAAAAGGAAACATAACATGACTGCATCATGTACCTCCACTTCTGAAGATGGACAAAAAATTAAAGGTTTAGCTACTAAATCTAACTGCAGCACTGAATTCCTAGCATCAAGTAGTGTAAAATCGACTTCCAACTCATCCAATTATGACACCATCAAAATCTTGGCCTTCATGAATCTTTTAGATTCCCCATAATTCTTCAAAGTTTTTGCTCCACCGGTTGTCTGGAGATCTGCTACTTAGATGGAAAATCTGATTTTACCATCACGATCCTTGTAGAATTCTAAGAATTTTGAGAATAAAGTTGGCTGCATTTTGACATTGGAAAAATTCATCCTCCAAGGGAATCTTTTAGATTCCTCAATGTGGTTCAAAGATTCCACGCTCTGGGCTGCCTGCAATTCTGTTAATCAAATGGCGAATATGACTTCACCATTGCGCTCCTTGCAAAATTATGTGAAATTTGACTATAAACTTGATTCTGACAAAGTGAAAAAATTACCTCCTACGAAAATTCACCAAGTTTAGGGTTCCACTCTTGCATCTGGGCAAGATTCTGCCTGGGGCATGGTTTCACACCCTTGTAGTTTCATCATGCTATGCTCTGCCTCCTCTTGGTTGAATGAGTGAGTGAGTTTTAAATACATTGTATTGGTGGAATTCACAAGGTAAAGCCCACTTGGGCTGTTGGTATTTGCTGAAATTAGCTGGGAGGAGGTTCTAAGGTCAAACTCCCCATCCGCCCATACAACCATACAACAATTTTCACCATTTCATATTTTACTATGGGTTGGCGTTAATGTATTGGAGACATTTTTTAATTGGTTGTTGTAACGATTGTATTATGGTTGGTGTTTTATTTTACACCACCCCACATATCATGTTTGAACCAACGACTTGTTGATTGTTTGTTATGGTATGGGGCCACGTTTATGGAACCGCCCGGGTGGCGAGCCGACTCATCGGGTCGGGCGGGTTCATGCTCTGCTGGTTCCAGAATTTTTTTGTTGTACAAGTATGGTGGGCAGGGTCCGCACCACATGGCCCTGAACCAATCGTTGCTCATATACGATGTGGGACAGCTTCGGTGGTGCCAGGGTTTGACCACCCGCCATGACAGATTTGATGTGGTTCAGTCTTGGGGGTTGGCGAGGGTGGTGGCCTGCCAACCCAACATAATAATTAATATATAATGTTGACTGGGGGTGGCATCCCACCCCCCAATTTATATATATTTTTAGTTTTCAGAATACCCCAATACCCCAGCTATAAATACAAGGCCAAAAATATCATCGTTTCTTAACAAGTGATGGAAAACACATCATCACTTTTACAGCTATGTTGTAACACATGATTTACAAAAATATGGCCATAACAAGATAACACTTCTAGAAAAACCATCTCCCACTTATCAAAGTGAATGGGTGTAGAAATTATACAAAAAATATGTATACCAATGGATTTAATCTGATCATGCAAAATGCTAAAGCAAGGTATTGAATCCTTCTACAAATCAATTGCGGAAAATAAACACGATCGCCGATCACAACAAGTAAAGAAAGAAGCAAATAAAACCAGAACATATATATTTTCCTGGGGAAAGCTTGCTGCTCAAAACCCCTCTATCTTCTATTGTATATTCACCAAGGAATCATGAAACAATTACAATGCACTCTTCTCACAAGAGTCTCTTGCTCTCTCACAACTGTCTCACATTGATCCAGACTAAATCGACCAACACTTAGCCAATTTTCAACCTCTTCTCAGCTTGCCTTGCTTATGCAATTCATGTGGAATGCAGTCCCTATTCTTTAGGAAATTCAACCTTTCAAAATTGCGCAATTCTCATGGGCAATCCTATGGTTGTTTTACTGCATGCGAGAAACCTACTAATAATACAACTGATAGTTAACATACCTTTAACCTTTGTCTCAACTGGATCTCCACTGGAACTGACATGCATGAAACTATTAATAGTAAATCATCAATCACTTGACAAATCACTGCATGTGAATTAAATCTGATTTAATTCACTTGACCTCTCACTAGTGCAACAAACAATTACAACTAGTTAAAGTGATTTTAACTCAATTAATTGAGTTAACTGATTTCTCATGCATTAAAATAATGCACTAACTGCAACATGGAATCAATAACTAATACAATCATTCTGCATGCCTCACCAACCACCCTCAACTCGAAATTCATGAGCTAACCGAGTTTATCACACTCAGATAACTATTACAAGTGATTATGAGATAATATTACATTTTATTGTCCAATTTAATTAAGGGAAAATTAAATTAGACATACATTTCTTGTTGAATTTTCAACACTCCCTCTCAACAAGAAAGGGATTATTAGCTACCCTGATCTTGCCTCTATGTTATTCGAATTTGTTTCTGGTGAGCGCCTTCATCAGAATATTTGCATCCTGATCTTCCGTGGGAATGTACTGAAGTAACATAATGTGCCTCTGAACACAATCTATGAGATGGTGGTACCAGATGTCTGTATGCTTGGACCTATCATGGAATACTAGATTAACCAAGATTTTAATGCAACTCTGGTTATCATAATGTACCACCGTCGGATATATCTAATGACCAAACAAACCAATCAAAATCTTCCTCAGCCAGATGGCCTCAAATGCAGCCTGAATTGCTGCCATGTACTCTACCTTGGCTGAACTGAGTGCCACAAATCTCTGCTTCCTGATGTACCGAGAAACTGCTGTCAATCCTATGCTGAAGATCCCTCCAGTGTTGTGTTATTTCTATCTGATGGAATACCTACCCAATCTGCATCGGTGAAGCCTTGAAGCTTCACTCCTTGTGTCCGTCTGTACCATAATCCATACTCTGTAGTGCCCCTGAGATATCTCAATACATGCTTCCCCGCCTTACAAAAGATCTTGGTCTGCTTAACCATATCTTGACACAGCTGGTTAATTGCGTAGAAAATATTTAGTCTGGTGTTCACCAAGCACATCAGTGAACCCACAAGTTGCCTGTAAACAATAACATCCACTACCTCACCTGAAGTAACATCCTCCTTCCTCTAGTTTCATGGAATAGGAGTCTCCATGGGTTTACAACTCTCCATGTGAAACTTACTCATAATCTCTTTGGCATACTTGCCTTGAGAAACAAATAGCTCACCATCCTGTTGCCATATTTCCAAACCAAGGAAATAGTGAAGGAGTCCCATGTCCTTCATCTCAAACTCTCTTGCAAGATCCTCTTTGTAAGAAGTTATGAGCTGTTCATCACCTATCAAAATTATATCATCAACATAAAGTATGATAATCAAGAGCTTGCCATCAACCACAATTTGGTACAGGTTCACATCCGCTTCACTCTTCGTGAAGCCCAACCCAGTGAAATAGCTATCAATCTTGGTGTACCAAGCAAGAGGTGCTTACTTCAGCCCATACAATGCTCTCTTGAGTCTGCACACATGCGACTCAATATCAAAGGTCTCAAAAGATTCTGGCTGCTCTATGTACACTTTTTCCTCAATAAATCCATTGAGAAACGCAGTTTTCACATCCATATGATGTATCTGCCACCCCATCTGTGCTGAGAGTGCAAGGATATATCTAATCGATGAGTACCTCGCAACTGGTGCGAAAGTCTCCTCATAGTCAATCTCCTCAACTTTTGAGAATCCCCAGGCTACAAATCTAGCCTTTTACTTCTCCACACTCGCATCTGTCCCCCGCTTCACCTTATAGATCCATCTAGGTCCAACCACTAATTTTCCGACTGGTCTTGGGACAACTTCCCATGCACTGTTCTTGACGATGGAGTCATACTCCTCAATCATGGCGTCAACCCAAATTGGTTGCTGCACTTCTTCCTCAAAAGATGATGGTTCTGTCACAATACACTTGCTCATAAGAGCCATGTATCCAGTAAACCTGTCTGGAGACTATCTTTGTCTACGTAGTGAAGCAGGTGCTCCTACATGTTCTATTGCATCAAGTCTCAATCTATCAGCTTCCATGGTGCGCCTTATACCATGTCTGGTGGATGGCTCTGCATTAGTGTTTTCTTCCACTCCATGATCCTCCACATGTGGTTGCTCCACATCTTGAGGTTCATCCTTTGGAACCAAGAGTTGCTCATCTGCATGCAAATCAAGCTCCCTCTCAAGGGACAATCACATGGCTTTCTCCTCATCAAATTTTTTATCCTGTCTCACAACAATCATCTCGCTGTTTAGAAAATACACCCGATAGTTGTGGGGAGTATCAGTGTACCACACAAATATCCCAATCTCAGCTGTTGGTTCTAGCTTCTTTTTGGAATTTTTGGTCACATGGCAATAGACAGATGAGCCAAAAATTTTAAAATATGAAACATCAGGTTTATTACCATAAAAAGCCTTCCCTAGTGTACTCATGCCAAGTATCCAATGAGGACTACGGTTTTGCACAAATACCATTGTATTGCATGATTTAGCCCACAGATGAAACTGTAGGCCCTGATCATGCAATATCGCTCGTTCCACACCCACAATTGTTCTATTCTTTCTTTCTGCGACCCCATTATGTTGTGGGTTATGAGGCACAATAATCTCTCTGAATTCATTATTTTCTACAAAAGTTGTTGAATTCATTGGAGATATAATCACCACCATTATCACTCCTAAGAGTCTTCACATGCTTCCCCGTATCTTTCTCCACCAGTGCTTTGAACTCACAAAATTTTTAGAATGTATGATCTTTCTTCTGCATGAAGTAGATCCAACACTTCATAGAAAAATTATTAACAAAGATCACATAATGCTTGTGCTTTTCCATGGAAGATGTAGAGAATGGTCCACACACGTCTGAGTGAAATCTCTCAAGGATTTCCGCTGCTCGGTTCTCCTTCTTGTGAAAAGTTTCCTTTGCATACATCCCCATGGTACATCCCTTGCATGTGTCTATCTATGCAAGAGTACCCTTTGGAAGCCCCGTAGAAATATGCTGCATGAATTTCAAGGCACCATGGTGTAGATGGCCCAATCTCTTATGCCATAACTCACCCTCATCTCGGCTCACCACTTTGTCTACCTTACCCATCAATTTTGCACAACCATCTACATCAAGTTTTTAGAGATTCTTCACACGAATCTTAATCTTCTTGGCTTTTACTGTGGCTTTGTGACGAATGAATGCTTTCCCTTCACTGAAAACCACATCATAACCTCTATACTCCAACTCTGCAACTGAAACTAAATTATTTTTCAAGCCTGGTACATGCATTACATCTTTTAATAAGAAGGGTTTACTTGACTGTCTCTGGAAGGTAACTATACCAATCTCGGTAGCGCTATACCTCCCGTCATCACCCATTTCAATATGCATTCGGAGGTCCTTCTCCTCCAAGCTACTAAAGCGTTCTTTGTCTCCCGTCATGTGTAAATATGCACCACTATCCAAGTACCACACTGATCCCATCGCACTAGACACCATGCATGCGATGAGCGAGAAGTCCAACTCAAATTGCAAGGCCAAAGCCTCACCAGCTGCAGATCTTGAATCCTTCTTGTTCTTATTATTTTGTGGACAATTAGTGGCATAATGTCCATGCTCGTAACAATGAAAACACTTCATTTTGGACATGTCATGCTCCTTGCCTTCTTTGCCGGTCTCATATTTAGAATAGTATTTCTTTCCCTTCCCCTTGTTTTCCTTACTAGCCAAGGCGTAATTTTCCTCATCATATGTCCTAGATGAGGATCCATCCCTAGTATTCCTCCTGAATTCTTCTTGCACCAAATCCGACCAAAGTCGCTCCCAATCTAGCAGCTTCTCGCTCCCATTGACAGAGTCCTGATAACTATGCCAACTCTTAGGAAGTCCTAGAAGAGCTAGGCTCACCAAGTCATCATCTACTACAGTAATTCCGACACTGCCAAGCTCATATCGACATTGGAAAAACTTGGTTAAATATTTCAGAATAGTGTCGCCTTTCTCCATTTTGATTTTCCAGAGCTTGTCTTTCAGTGCCAATTTTCTGTGGTCACTACTACTCTGAAATATGTCTGTCAAAGCCTTCCACATTGAATATGGAGTCTCTTTTCCATGGAGACTTTAGACAATGTGGTATCGTAATCCCTCTAATAAGATCCTCCTCACCTTTGCAACCTTCTTTTTCCAAGCATCAAGAAGAATTGCATCTGCTGTTGTGGGTTTGGGAATGTCATTATCAATGAATTATTTCAACCCGTTTTCCTCAAAAAATGCCTCCATCCTATCTTTCCATGCAATATAATTGGAACTTCCCTCGAGTGCATATTCCAATATTGATCTTGATCTGCCTGTCGCACCAAAGAATACGTTTTCAAATTCGAATGCTATTCAACACAAACTCAATTTCTTCTCCACTATAGTGATTTCCTGCGCTTTGATACCATGTAGAAATTATACAAACAATATGTATATCAATGGATTCAATCCAATCATGTGATATGCTAAAGCAAGATACTGGATCCTTCTACAAATCTATTACGGGGAATAAACATGATCACCAATCAAAACAAGTAAAGAAAGAAACAAATCAAACCACAACATAGATATTTTCCTGGGGAAAACTTGCTGCTCAAAACCCCTCTATATTCTATTGTATATTCACCAAGGAATCGTGAAACAATTACAATACACTCTTCTCACAAGAGTCTCTTGCACTCTCACAATTGTCTCACACTGATCCAGACAAAATCGACCAACACTTAGCCAATTTTTAGCCTCTTCTCAACATGCCTTGCTTGCACAATTCATGTGGAATGCAATCCATATTATTTAGGAAATTCAACCTTCCAAAACTGCGATGCTCATGGGAAATCCTATGGTTGTTTCACTGCATGCTATCAACCTACTAATAATACAACTAATAGTTAACATCCCTTTAGCCTTTTTCTGAACTAGGTCTCCACTAGAACTGACATGCATGAAACTATTAATAGTAAATCATCAGTCACTTGACAAATCATTGTTGCATGTGAATTAAATCTGATTTAATTCACTTGACCTCTCACTAGTGCAAAAAACAGTTACAACTAGTTAAACTGATTTTAACTCAATTAATTGAGTTAACTGATTTCTCATGCATTAAATTAATGCACTAACTGCAACTTGGACTCAATAACTAATAGAATCACTCTGCATGCCTCACCAACCACCCTCAACTCGAAATTCATGAGCTAACTGAGTTTATCACACTCAGTTAACTATTACAAGTGATTATGAGATAAGATTACATTTTATTGTTTAATTTAATTAAGGGATTAGACACACATTTCTTGTCGACTTTTCAACAATGGGTTATCCCCATGTGGCGGATTTTCTTGTCGAACAACTGTTTCAACTGGTTCATGCACATACGCTTTTTCCTTGAGACACTTCTCTAGATGGAGCTTCCACATGTGGCTCTTTGATGACTACCTTTTTCACAATGACTACAATAAGGCTTCTTCCTCCAGACTTGCTTAACCTTCTTCTTTCCCTGCTTTGGAGAAGGTATTTTATGCCTCATCCTCTTTCATGCTGCCATTCTCTTCCAACACTCAACAAACACATGATTATGTAAACTACAAAAACTACATAGTTTTCGATGCCATGATTTTCGTTCATTATTAACAACATGATTGTAATTGAAATGAACATTAGAATACTGAGAATTGTTATACCTTTCTTTGTTATCTCTGGTTCAATTATGGTGATGAGAGGGTACCTCAACTCTTTCTTTGCAATGTGTATTGTCATGGGATGATGGTGATGTGTTCTCATCATTCTCTTTCTTCGACGGTTTCAACAATGTCGTGGAATATTCTGACACCTTTGAGCCCTTTCCTTCGGTGTATCCCAAACCTGCGTATCGAGGTCTTTTCATGACCTCCAATGGTTGAGTCATGCCTTGGCCATTAACACCAAGTCCTCCTCCTTTGTACTCCATCTTGCTAAGGATTCTCATTCCAACTCCTGTAATGGGTACCTCCACATTTCCAACATAAATAACATCATGTGAAGATGAAACTGAAGAATGATCAACATTGTTTACATCAGATGTTGGTTCAAAAATAGGTGATGATGTCTTCGCTAAGCCTTCATTGCACTTCAACTCCTCTAAGGCCTCTTCCATGGCTCGTAGCTGAAGTTTTAGTCTCTGCTTCTCCTCTTTCTCTTCTTGTAGAAGCCTCCTTAATTTAGAATGCTCTGCTTGAAGGCTTTGGTCATTGCACTTAAATTATTACAAGGCCTTTTCTGTGGCTTGCATTTGAAGTTGCAATATTTTCTTCTCATCTTTTTATTCTAGTAGAAGTATCGTCAATTCAATTTTATTTGCTTGAAGGATCTGGCTGATCTCCTCATTCGAATGATGAGAAGATGATGAAGGCGATGAATGTTCACTGGAAGGTGTGGATGAAACATCATTCTCTTCTTCTTGTTTCTCCTGTTCCTTATCATAAGATTCATACATTATGTCCACCATTTTTGACATCCTAAGGAGGGCCTCGTACATTTATTTTTCGTCCTCCATTGCTGCACGTTCAGTTTCTCGCACTCACAATTCACATCAGCAAGAAAACTACTTTGATACCAATCTTGATCTGGGTCCGTCAACTACCAGAATTATCCAAGATCTTTTACTTATGTGATGTTGTTATAATTGTATTTAAAAGAGCATAAAAGAAAACATGTAAATGCTTAAACAATAAGAAATATAATGACGATTAGCCAATCAAGAATAAGACACATTTTTTGGGAATCACAATTGTCGTTAGACCAAAACCCGCAGGTGTTAGTCAACGATTGCATCGCCAGAGATAAGGATCCACAAGAGGCAGTTAGTCCATGTCATGAAATACACAACGAGTGTTGGTTTATCTAATGCCCAAAAATATCCCCCCCAACATGAGCAGGGTGTGTATTGAACTCGTGACCTACGCTTTGATACCACTTGTTGGGAATCACGATTGTCGTTAGACCAAAAACTGCCAGTGTTAGTCAACGATCGCATCGCCAAAGATAAGGATCCATGAGAGGCAGTTATTCCATGTCGTGAAACACACATGGAGCGTTGGTTTATCCAATGTCCAACAAAATTTGATAATGAAGTTCACCTAGTGTGGGCCATAACATGGACATAAACCGTCAACCAAAGTGGCTTGTCTCTCCACGAGACGTTCTCCCTACAAGAACTCTCACTCAAAAACGGTTTCCCTTCAGCATGAAAAGTTAATTCAATCTCACAATAGTTTGGCAACAAGCATCACAATCTCACAATAATGTGATAACAATCATCCCTCAACATGGTGTCAAACATGGATCTCAAAAATAATAGATCATCTCATCAATAAAAAAAAAGAAAAATAACATGATTGCATCATGTACCTCCATTTCTGAAGATGGATGAAAAATGAAAGGCTCAACTATTGAACCTGAGTGCACCACTGAATTGTTGGGGTTGAGTAGTGTAAAATTGACTGCCAACTCGTCCAATTCTGTCACTGTCAAAATCTGGGCCTTTGAGAATCTTTTAGATTCCCCATTATTCTTCAAATATTTTTCTACACTGGTTGGCTGGAGATCCACTATTCACATGAAAAATCTGATCTCGATATCATGATCCTTGCGAAATTCTGAGACTTTTGAGTATAAATTTGGATGCATTCTGACACTAGAGAAATTCAACCTCCAAGGGAATCTTTTAGATTCCTCAATATTTTTCAAAGATTCCATGTTGTGGGACCCCTGCAATTATTTTCCAGATGGAGAATATGACTTCACCATGATGCTCCCTGTGAAATTCTATGAAATTTGACTATAAACTTGATATCATTCTAACAAAGTGAAAAAATTACCTCTTGGGAAAATTCACCATGTTCAGGGTTCCACTCTTGCATCTAGGCAAGATTATACGTGGGGCGTGGTTCTGCGCCATCTTGGTTATGCCATGTTGTGTTTTCCCTCCTCTCCGTTGAATGAGTGAGTGAGGTTTAAATATATTGTATTGGCCGAATTCACAAAGTAAAGCCCACTTGGGCTGTTGGTATTTTCCGAAATTAGATGGGTGGAGATTCCAAGGTTGAACCCCCCACCTGCCCATACAACCATACAATAATTTTAACCATTTCACATTTTACTGTGGGTTGGTATTAATGTATTGGCGGAATTTTTTAACTGATTGTTGTAATAGTTGTATGATGGTTGGTGTTTTATTTTACATCCCCCTGCATATCATGTTTGAATCGACGACTTGTTGATTGTTTGTTGTGGTATGAGGCAACATTTATGGAACCGCCCGGGTGGCGGGCCAGCCCATCAGGTCGAGCGGGTTCAAGCCTTGCTAGTTCTGACATTTGTTTGTTGTATAAGTATGGCGGGCAGGTTCTGCACAAGCGTTGCTCATATATGATGTGGGACAACTCTGGTGGTGGTAGGGTCTGACCACCCACCACCACATATTTGATGTGGTTCAGTCTTGGAGGTTGGCAGCACTACAAGGGAAAGATCCTGTAGCGAAGGTTATAAAGGAGGTTTTTAGTGTTATAAAATTGGCCAAAATTGTCAAAAAAACATTTGCTACAACATCCATTTATGGTTACGGAGGTTTTGGCGGAGTTTTTTACGGAAATTCAACGCAACTAAAAAACTGGGTGGCCGGAGGTTATTATAGATGTTTTTTTTATCGGTGCGCTACTAAGGTTGTAACACACCGGTGCGTGTCATCTAGATGGTGGCCTCGGGGCGGTCGAAGGTTCCTGCATTGGGTCGTCAAGGTATAAAACCACACTGGGTGCAGTGTTGGTGATACAACGCATGGGGCCGTACCAATTGGTATTGGGATTTGTGTGGCGCCCATAGGTCGTCTCAACACACCAGTGCGTAGACTTATAGAAACGCACCGATGCGCAATATTAGACAAACATATCAATATTTATAATTAGTATTGGTATTTGTGCAGTGCCCATACGTTGTACAAATGCACCGGTGCGTAGTCTCACATAAAAGCACTGGTATGCGGTATCGCACAAACACATCGAGATTTTTAATTGGTTTTGGTATTTGTGCGGTGCCCATAGGTCGTAGAAACACGCCAGTGTGCTACAACATACAAACACACCACTGTACATTTTGTATTTTTTAGAAACATCGACCTGTGACAGTGCAATTATTATGATTTTTCTAAATTCATTATTCATCAAAAGTCGACACATCTTATAACAATATTCATATTAATTAAATTTTTATTAATGCATTTGAATGTGATGTTTGGATTAATTTGTTATATCATATCATAATTATTTTGATTTTTTAAAATTCATTATTCATCAAAAGTCGACATATATATATATATATATATATATATATATATATTATAACAATATTCATATGAATTAAATTTTTATTAGTGCATTTGAGAACAACAATGGAGAACGCAATAGCGACAATGGAGAATGCAATAGAATAAATTAAAATACACACACACACACACACACACACATATATATAAGACAACCTTTGCCATACAAAATGGGACAGTTATTGGTATCCCTTTGTCTTTCAATTGGGACACTAAGTCAATTACATTAAAAAAAATGTCTGATTTCACAGGCAAATATTTCAAAAAATACAACGCCTTGCTTTGATATCCAAACATAGTGATCATCATTCTTCGCTTGAACTGCTGTCACTGCTAGAGCTACTTCCATGACTTGGGTTATTTTCAGGAATGTTATGTTCATGGTGTTGATTGTTTTCTTCTTCTTCACCTTCCATCTACGAACATGAAAATAAATTGAACTGAGTGTATATACATTGGTGAGAATAATGAAAATTGAAATATTAAATAATATACATCAATGTGAATCGAAAAGAAAAATGATGTACCATAGCAACAATTGACTCATAAACTATGCACATTCTTTCAAAACCATGTACCATGCCATCTTTCAAAATTTCATCTGTTGGCACAGTTCCATACTTTGTTTCCTGCAAGTTTTATACCCCATAACAAATCATATATTTAATATAAAAGATTTATTTGTTCTATTAATTATAGATGGAGCTAAGTAAAACAAGATCGATAGATGCTTACAAGTTCCACAATTAATTTTTGATATGCCAAAATATACTCACAACCCATATTTAACCCAATTTCAATCAATTCGTCTGATGGTTCTTCTTTGTATGTTAGCACCTGTTTGAAGACATTCAATGATGATTTTTGTAAAATAACTTAAAAAATAAAAAAATGAAATCTAATTAAGTTGTTATAAGGAATTAACAATTACTCACAAACTTAGATATCAACCCTTTTCTTCCTTGTCGTCCTATTTAATGTGCTGAATGGGTTCCATTTTCTTTTATTTTCTACAAGAAAATTCTTGAAAATTAATATTTAATGCTAAATTTTTTATTTATTGTACCTAATGATAAAAAAATTCAATGATTACATATTACATTTGAAGCACGTTGTTGTTGAGATGGTTCCTCCTGCGATGCAATTTTGTCTATTTCTTTGACCATCTCCTTGTACACCTTTTTGAACATTCCTACTTGCATATTTCTGATATCAGCTCGTTCATCTTTTGAGATTTTCATAATCTTCCTAAAAATATAACATGACAATAAACTATTTAATTTTTATATTGATATATGAAAAGTAAATATAACAAAAGTGATATTTATATATAATTCTAGACAAACATTTATTGGAATATTACTTTTTCATTCATTCTTTTTTGTTGTTGTACGTTTTTGCTATTAAAAGTCTGACATGTCTCATTGACCAATTCTCTGGAAACTCTTCCTGTAGTTTAGATAAAATTTGGTTCTTGGAATCATTGGATTGGTTTTTGTATTGTAAGTGGAAAGAACATCTATACATTCATTCCACTAGATCCCTCAAACTTTTGTAAAAGTTTTTCCCCCTTTCGTTAACCTCCAACACCTCTCCAAATGAGCTAAGGAGCAATTCATTTTCATTTGCATGTTCTATTTTTTTTCTTTTCTTAGAACAACATTCCTTTTCTGATTTGTTCCTTGTAGAACGTTAAATAGATGTGAATTAATAGACTGTTTGACACATGCTATCTAATAATTTTAAGTCTATTATTACTGAAAATTAAAAAAAGAAACTCATATTGGATAGATAATATTTTTTCATTCACCTGATTCATCCTTTTGCAATTTTTCCATCAAGATTTTAGGCTATTCTGGTCCTAGATCATAAATAATATTATCGAGCTTCGTCATTTTGTGGCTCTGCATGATAAACAATAAACAATAAATATTAGTTAAACTTACATATAATTCAAAAATAATAACTTTTGTAAAGAATTTACAAAGAACTTACCTTTTTTTCTTTTCTTGATGTGTTATCAATATTTTTGTTACTTGATCTCTTGTCAGTCATTTCTTTATCAATTTGAAACTTGTACCATATCATTCATTAATATATTTATAAATAAATTGTCAACTTTTCAGTTAAAAAATAAATCTCAGAAAACTGGTGCGCCTTTCATACTGTACGCATTGCAGTCGGTGCGTGGGGGTATTATAAATGCACTACACAAACATTATAATAGACCGTATGGTGCGTGGGGGTATTATAAACGCACTGCACAAAAGTGTAATAGACCATACGATTCTATCCTCGTAACATAGCGCACCGGTGCCCTATTTTAGATATGGTGCACTGATTTAAAAAAAATTGTTTTTAAATATTTTATTACATAGTACTTGCGCCGTGCGCTCGGTTACGCAGAACTCACCCATAAAAAAATCCATTTTTTTCAAAAATTCACGCGAGTGACATGGATTGGGATTTTACTATGTAAGTTGTCCCGTGGGTTGGATGTCAATCTAAAATGAAAGGCCCTAATTCTGAAATCACAGAAACAGGGAGAAGAAAGGGCAGAAACAAAAAAATGAAGGGTTTAGGGTAAAAATGGATAAAACCATAGAAAAAGTAAAAAACTACAGAAAAAGTAAAAAAAAATAATCAAATTTAATCATGAGATCATTTGAAATTCTATGCTACAGGGTTTGAATCACCATAGGTTTGGATTATGATTGTCTGAATACTTATGTTCGAGCGTATTTCTCTACTCCATTGCGCTCTCTTTCTCCAAGTATGTCTCCTGCAAATCTCTAGCTGAAATTTTTTAGGAAAAATAGTGAAATAATGAAAAGTGTTTAGTATTTAAAGAATTTTTTTATGAAATTAGATTTTCGAAAATATTTTTCCGCCCATTTTTCAATTTGACGTTTTTTTTTCACTTAAAGAAAATAGAGGTGCGGTTTTTTTTATGTGCATTTATTCGACACCGGTGCATCACTTAATAACATGGCACCGGTGCGTCCATTAGCAACACGACACTGGTGCGTAGTAACTAAAACGCACCGGTGCGTAGTAACTAGAACGCACCAGTGCAGTTATCTGTACATTAGCACTGATTTGGGGTTGAGGCACCAAAATTACTTTTACGTGTGTACACCAAAATTAGACATGTTGGAAATGTACATTTCACTGTGAAAATATTTGGGCCATTTATTTTCAAAACTACACCTTTTATTCTTTTAGAAAAAGAAACTTGAACCTTTCCATAAACTGCAACAAGAAAAGGTGCCCCATGATCTGCTTTTTGACCCATGATATGCTTTCACATTTGTAAGTTCCTCTTCCATCTTGGCATCCAATATCTTGTTTTCTCCTTTGTGATTTCTATCTTGATCTTAACAAAATTTATACAATCTCAGTTTTATGAGAAACTGACCTTGAATTTTCTGGGAGCAATGAAAACGAGTCCTTCATTCTGCATTTGTTAGCAGAAGAAGACCGATTTTCGTCTAGACGATGCAATTATTACATGTGGCGGCAATGGTTTTCTGTAGAAAATGAGTATAGGGTTGAGCAGAGGAAATACATTGTAAAATGGGCTATTACATTAGCTTTTCCAATGGGAAACCAATTTTCAGGTGGAAATATGGTAGCTGCAAGTATCTATGCTTTTCTTCCCACATAAATGGTCACTGGATTTGCATTTATAATACAAGAAGACTTTTTACTGGTTTCATCCAGAGAGAGCATCATTTTCAATAACAAATGGAACCAGGGAATCCTTAAGTGTATCCCGTTCGCATTTTGTTCGGCATTTCGTTCTTTGATAAGTGCTACTTCACCTATAATTTCAAAAATTTGGATTTTTGGGTACCTTCCATGTGATATTCCTCGTTATCCACAGGACCACAGCTCAGAAAAGTTAGAGATGCCATTCAGGTTCAATTGAAAGCCGAAGATGTGATTTTATACGACCTCAACTTTGCCGGTAAAAGTTTATGTAAGCCAACCAAAGCTCGGACAATACTCCCAGCTGCTTTTAAACAAATTTTGGAGAATATTTCCCTTCATGGGACCTACCAGCTCGATCAAAAAGGTCAATTGATCTTTCTCTGCTGTCCTTAAGGGAATGCGAATCCTTCCCTTCATGGTGCCTCTTGGATTTATCGACTGCCTCGATTGATCTTTCTCTATTGTCCAATATTTCCCTGCCATCCTTGTAAGAATGAGAATCGTTACCTTCACGTGATCTCTTAGCCCATTTAAGAGACTCAATTGATCTCTCTCTGACATCCCTTAGTGAATAGGAATCCTTGCTTTCAAAGGACCGTTTCACCTTGCTAGTTGCCAGAGCGTTGACAGGTATTTCTCTGCCATCAACTCTGCTCTCCCTTTCTCCATCATGGGACCTCTTAACCCTATCTCCGACCTCAATCGAATGCTCTCTGCTGGTCTCAACCGAGCTTTCTCGATTCCCCTTCCCAGATTTTTCATAGATCTTTTCTCCTTTTGTACTCTTTCAAGCTTTGTAGGCATCTGCATCCCTGTAAGCATCTTTGTATTTCTTTCTATTTGAATCACTCATTTTCTCTGCTATAAAATTCTCAGCCGAAATTCAAACTCTCGTCTTTTCAAACCGTTATCTCCTCAGAAAATTTTTTGCCCGCGATTCGAACCCTCCACTGCTCCAATACTGCACTTTACAGAATAACCCTATTCCAGTGCGCAGGGTTTTATAGGCGCACCGGTGCGGTTTCGTAAGATCGAGGTTTATGTTTTAGTGCAGTGTTTTACGACGCACCAGTGCGGAAGAGTTGTGAAACACCGGTGCGTCTTAGTACTAAGACACACTGGTGCGTGTTATGATGATAAGCGCATTAGACGAAAAACCAGGAACCTCCACTAGAAATGGCGTATTGTATAAAATTCCTTTTTTTTTGGTATGTAAGATCATAATAAAATAGTGATAATTATGAAGTACATGAATTTATTTGCATTGTTTTCTAAACTTTATTATGTTACAAAAATTCATATTATTCTAGATTTATTATTTTACAATTATTAACAAATTTACAAATTTAAAAATTTTAATAAAATCATTTGAAATTAATACAATTAAAATTTTACAAATATTGTATATATAATTACAATTAAAATTAGAATTAGAATTACAATTTTACAATTTCACATACAATTACGATTAGAATTAGAATTACAATTTTAATTTTACATACATTTACAATTACAATTAAAATTTTACAATTACAATCATTTCACAGTAATACAATTAAAATTTTACAAATATTTTACATACAATTAGAATTAGAATTAGAATTACATTTACAATTACAATACAATTTTACAAATATTTTACTTACAATTACAATTTTAAAATTTTACATACAATTAGAATTACAATTACAATTTTACAAATTGTCATATATACAATTACAATTAAAATTACAATTACAATCATTTCACAATAAATTAAATATTACAATTACAATTAAAATTTTACATTAAATATTTTACATACAATTACAGTTAAAATTACAATTACAAATACAAATACAATTTTACATACAATTAAAATTTAAATTTCAATTACAATCACGACATAATATTTAATAAATATCATGGTCATTTAATATTAAATTAATTAATAAACATCACGATCATGATAACCATCGTACAAACATCATATTCGACTAAAAAACACATTCAAATTTGCTAACATCATCGTGATCATGATCATCTAACAAAACACAATTAGCATTGTATAACATCATTACAACACAAACATCAAATATACATCTCATGTCAAATAACTCATGCTATCACATACACATCTATCTGCAAGCTGCACATTAAATGAATATATCTAACATGACCTAACAATATACACATCATGATGATCACCGACATGTAAATTAAGTACAACTGCAACATGAACATAAAATACATGGACCATATATATATATATATCTAACTGAATAATGTTAAAAATATACAACTGTAATATAAATGTCTGGATCAGTTGGTGGTACAACATCAATAGCAGAAGTAGTCGAGGCATGCTCAGTCAATGGTGTAACCTCGACGATCCATGGTCCAGCCTGCTCATGATCATGAGTACTGATGGATGCTGCAGGTTGCTCGCTGGACGTGGCCGATGGTCCAGCCTCATCTCCAGGATGATTGCTGCTAGATGCTAGTGGAGGCTGCTCATCTTGCGTGACGCGAGGTGAATGATCATGAGATGATGAGTCACTGCTCGCGGACTGTCGATCACGTGTTGCATCTCGACCACACCTATAATGTGCAATAGTCCTAATCAACCGTGTAACTAAGGTCGTATCTCCTACGACATGCCGCATCAGGCTGTACATGTCACGTGACATGCCTCTCCACATCTGTAATAGCCTACCATCGGCTTGTATGTCTATGTAATGAGCAGCCCTGATGCCTGCCTCAACCATCAATGTAGTGATTTGGTCGTCCAAATCCATCCTGTATCTAGTATCAAGTCGATCGCACCTAGCAAAAGGTGGTACCGGCACACCAACAGGAGCATGTCTCACTACACCGGCCTCCTAATGATCCTCAGCATCTGGCATGCCCTGATCGTGATCAAGATCCACACCTGGATCATGTGGTAGTGCCAGCATGTCGTCGCCATCAAAAGAGCCAATGTCTGCAAAATATATACAAGTACACAACAATAATTAGACAATTTCATTACACAATTTAATAAAAACAAGTTAAAGAACATGTTAGAATAAATTTAAAGAAAACAGTAATATTACCTCTATCATTTAGTGGCTCATCATCTGTGAAGAAGATGTTGGCATACCCTTGCCAATCCAATCCAGCATAAGGACAAGAGACCATAATGAAGGGATGCAACTCGTTAACACTAGCTAGCAACTCTAGTGCATCATGTGATATTGTCGCTGGAAACATAGTCTCGCCCCTCTTGGGCATCATCTGCCCCCACATGTGCATCTGTGCCTCGACCATCAACCTACGAGGTGTTGGAAATATGATGTAATGTGTTGTCCTTGATGGAAACCTACTTGATGAAGTTGTCCTTGATGGAAACCTACTTGATGAGTTGCCTATGATAAGAAACCTATGTGTTAAAGATGTAAGAATGATGTATCTACATATCAGTTCAGATGTGACAGAGAAAAGAATTCCAGTAAGTGCCAGAGAAATGATAAATATAATATGTCACAATGTATACGCTACTTTTGTGAAGGCAACCCGCGTATGGATGCAATGTATCCGCTACTTTTGTGAAGGGAACCCGCGTATACATTCAGGGTTAGCATATACGCAGTTTTTATGAAGATAAGTTGCGTATACACGCGGAAACAAACCTCCAAGTCGCGTATGCCTTTTGTGCTCTAAAATTATAATACCAAGAGGCATTACCATGGTATTAGCCCACAATATTGAGCGTTATATTGTCTATTTGATTCCGTCCAAGAATACCATCAGCAGTTGAGTGGTTTTGACTCATGGTATTGGTAAAAGCTAAATCTATATAAGGAGAAGAAGATCATAGTGCTAGGTGTGCATGTGTAAGGGTTGTTGATGAATAAATTTCTCTAAGGAATATCTGCATGGATGAACTTTGTTCTTAATTGATAGATCTGAATATATGATGCACCCATGGATATAATAATGGTTCAAGATCTCTAGATCTGATGATGATGAATCTCTAGAATGACCTATTGAAGGAATGATGAAGAACTGGCGCAAGTCTACTGAAGAAAATGAATAAATCTGGGTAAGTTTTATAGATCTAGTCTGTTCTGCAAAATTATTTTTTACAGATCTATACGCTAGTTGTTTTCAACAAAAGCACGTATATACGTGGGTTCGCTTCATGAAAAGCACGTATGGCAGTTAGGGTTTTCTGAAGAATAAAATACACAGAAGTATACGTGCAGGAAAGCACGTATGTACACGGCTTCAGTGAAACAAAGTAGTGTATACTAGTTGAATTAATGACTGTTCAGGGTTGAGTTTGTATCTGCATATCTATTATGAAGTCTGGGTTATTTCTAAAGTTCTGGTCACAGTGTTTTCACTGTTCTAATTGAAGTGTTGAGCAAAATTTATGATTGTTGATAAAGGGTTGTGTTGAAGCTGTTTGATTCAGTATGAAAATTGATGAAACGTGGTTTGCAATGGGTCTGAGGGTTGAAGCCTTCAGTATGGAAGTAGAATCTTCCTGCCAGTAGAAGATGGTGTTATGTTCAGGGGGTTGAAGCTCCCTTCCAGGAGTGGTTGGTAAACGAGATCAGGGGGTTAGAGCTCCCTTCCAGTAGCAACTGGAAAACGAGTGAAGGTTGCAGCCTTCTATAGTTAAAAGCCTGCGTACTGATATGAGTCTGCATCAGTACAATGTTGTAAACAGTTTTCCATATAATAAATATTGAAGATAGAGGCGACAACAGTGGTGGTTTTTCTCTCGAATTGAGTTTCCACCTTAAAAACTGGTGCTCATGTGTGTTCCACTTGTGTGATGTTTTATACTACTGTTACTGCACATATTTCCTGTTTATCTAACCTGATGCATAACTTTTAAATCTATTTTAAAGTCTGTTTCTGAGATATTTTATAAACTAGAAATTTATATCAGTATACGCGAGTTTCTTTCAGCATATCCGCATGTATACGCGAGTTCAGTTCATAAAAGCCGCATATGCAATTCTACAAAAGAAAAAGTTAAAGTCAAGTTATAAGCTCTAAATACGCGAGTTAAGCTCTCAGTATTTTTCCCAACAATTGGTATCAGAGTAGGTCCTTCTGAAGAAGCTTAACCGCTAGAAGGAAGATCAACCAAGATGAGTAATCAAGATGGGACAACATCTATCAAGCCTCCACTTTTCAACAGAAATAATTTAATCTTTTGGAAAAAATGGACAAGATCCTATCTTTGGTCTCTTGGAGCAGATGTATGGGCTATTGTTGAAGGAGGTTATCAATATCCAGCCTCAGTTCCAATAGATGCAACGACAAGAAAGAACTATGAAACAAATGCAAAGGTGGTCAATGCACTATTGGGGAGTTTGACTGAATCAGAATTTGTCAAGGTCATGCAGTTGAATAAAGCAAAGGAAATATGGGACAAAATCATTCTAAGCTATGAAGGTGATACAAAAGTAAAAAATGCTAAACTCCAAACTCTCAGAATTCAATATGAAAATCTAAGGATGCTTAATGAGGAGAGCATTGCCAGTTTCTTTTTACGTCTAGATGATATTGTAATTCGTATGAGAAACTTGGGTGAAACCATAACTGACACTACTCTGGTTGAAAAAGTTTTAAGATCTCTAACTTCAAAATTTGAGTCAAAAGTGTCTGCTATTGAAGAGAAATAGGATCTTCAAAGTCTTACTATTTTCCAACTTCATGGGATTCTAACTTCATGTGAAATGAGAAAAGGAGGAACTTCTGAAGTCAAAGAAGCCATCTTTAGAGCCTCTACAAAAGGGAAATAAGTACAAGAAACAGAAGGATCAGGGTATATTTTAGAAGAAGATGAGGTAAATTTTGTAAAGAAGCTCCAACTTGGCACTAGAAGATTAAGAGGTAAGCTTCCTTTCAAATGTTTTTCTTGTGAAAGAGTTGGTCATTATGCTGCCAAGTGTCCTCCTAAAGAAACAAATGAAAAAGGAAAATAAGTAGCAAGAAGAAATAAGAATCGCTTTAGCACTAGAAAAAGTTATTATACTCATGAAGATAGTGATGGGTTATCAGATAGTGAGGAAGAATTTGATCAAGATTTTAGACTTATCATGGCATTTGAAAAAGATTCTAGAGAAGAACAGGATACTTTTATGGATGCTCTAGAAGACAATGATTTTCTTGAAGAAATCAATCAGCTCAAAATATGTTTGGAAGAAAACAAAACATCCATAGAAACTCTAAAAAATCAGCTTGAAGAAAAGGATAAACACAATGAGAAATTAGAATGCGAAGTACTAAGTCTAAGAAAAGAAATTGAGAAAGTAAAGACTTTGAATCTTAGATTTGCTAAAGGATCTGAAACCTTAGATGAAATTATCAAGGTACAACGTTCTCCTCTGATAAAGACAGGACTTGGATATGTCAGAGAATATTCTCAGTCTTCAGCACCAAACTATCTAAAAGTAGCTACAACCAGCCTACAACATTCTGCCACTCAGCAAGAAAATAAAGAAACTTTACAGGTAAAGCATGACCACCTCAATACAAAGAACACTAACAGGAATACCTTTCAAAGAAATACCAACCAACAGGTAAACACAAATAGGAGGTTCAATGATCGCAGAAATTTCTTCTTCAATGGACAATGTTTCTCATGTCATAATTTTGGTCATAAAGCTGTTCAATGTGTTGCATACAAAACCATCATGACTAGAGAAGCAAGAAAGAAAATAGTTGATACTGGAATAAAGAAGAATACATATAACAACTTTTCTCCTCTTCAAAATGAAATTGAATGTGTTTATTGCAATAACTTTGGTCATGAAGAATCTAAATGCAGGAGAAAACTTTAGCCAAAAGAGCATATACCATCAACTTCCAAAGTATGGAGAAAGAAGGAATTACAGGTTGAGAACTGTGGCATAGCTTTATTTGTAGAAGGAGAAGAAAATCAATGGTACATTGATAGTGGATGCTCAAAACACATGACAGGTGACAAAAATAAACTTCTTGCATACAATGCTCTAGAAAGAGAAAATAATGTTACTTTCAGAAATGATACTCCTGCTGTCATTAAGGGAAAAGGTTTTGTTTTTCTAAAAGAAAAGGTGAAAGCTAACAATTTTATGTATGTGGATGGATTAAAGCATAACCTGTTAAGTGTAATTCAAATGTGCGATCAAGGAACTGAAGTTGTCTTTAGCTCAAAAGAATGTATGGCACGTGATCTGGATACAGGAAAAAAAATCATAAAAGGAAATAGAACACTAAGCAATTTGTATTTATTGAAAAGCTGTAAAGAACAATGTTTTTTTTTTGGGTAAGTCAGCACCCACGGGGGATTGGAACCAGTGACCTATCGCATGGAGTGCCTTAACAAAGCACCCTTCACCATCGAACCAAAGTCTCGTAGGCATAAAGAAACAATGTTACTTGGGTAAATCTTCAAAAAACTGGTTATGGCATAGAATATTGGGGCATTTGAGCTTCTCTCAAATCAATAAATCTAGAAGACTCAAAGTTGTTCGTGATCTTCCCAATATTACTCTGCCTGAGAGTACCATATGCAAATCTTGCCAATTTGGTAAGCAAACCAGAGTGCAATTTAATTCCAAAGAAGGATCAGCAAGTAAGCCTCTTGCACTTATTCATACTGATATATGTGGACCTATGAGAAAAAGGTCACCCCGTGGAGAATAATACTATATTTTGTTTATTGATGATTTCTCTAGAATGTGTTGGATTGGGTTGCTAAAACACAAAGATGAAGCATTCGAAAAATTTCAGATCTTCAAAGCACTGGTTGAAAATGAATTAGATCTAAAAATCAAGTGTCTTAGATCTGATCGAGGAGGTGAATATATATATCACATGAATTCTTTGATTTCTGTGAACAACATGGCATAAAAATACAGTTTTATGTAGCTGGTACCCAACAACAAAATGGCGTAACAGAAAGAATGAATAGAACAATTCAACAGATGGCTCGGGCTATGCTTGATGATTCAGGAACACCTGACACATTTTGGGGAGAAACAACAGATACTGTTGTAAATATTCTTAACAAATAACATGTTCGTGTAAACAATGATAAAACTCCATATGAGCTCTGGTATGGGAATATTCCCATTGTAAAGTATTTTAAAGTTTTTGGAAGAAAATGTTTTATCAAGAACAATGATGAAAAACTTGGCAAGTTTGAACCTAGGGCAGATGAAGGAATATTTCTTAGTTACTCTTCTAGAAGTAAAGCATATAAATGCTACAATAAAAGACATCGGAATATTGTTGAATGCATTGACGTTGTAATTGATGAATCTCTCTCAATTCCAAAAGGGGAAATACAAACAACAATGAAGATGATGATGATGTATATCTTCCTGCATCAAATATAGGTAATATAGAAGGTGAACCCAATGAAGCAGCAGAAGAAGATCTATCTGAAAAGGCTCCATCTAGGCATGTTCAAAAGAATCATCCAGAATCTCAAATTTTGGGAGAAAAGGGATCAGGTGTCCAAACAAGAAGAACTCTTGTAGGGTCTACTAGCTATCTATCATTTTTATCCACCATTGAACCACATAATGTCAATCAAGCTAGAAAAGATGAATGTTGGATTCAAGCCATGAATGAAGAACTTGATCAAATTGAAAAGAATCATACTTGGGAACTAGTTCCAAGACCTCATGATAAAAATGTTATTGGAACAAAATGGATATTCAAAAACAAGTTAAATGAAAATGGAGATGTTATTAGAAACAAGGCTAGACTTGTTTGTAAAGGGTATGCTCAACAAGAAGGTATAGACTTTGAAGAAAAATTTTCTCCTGTAGCTAGACTTGAAGCCATTAGAATGTTTCCTGCTTTTTCAAGCTTTCAACAAATCAAAGTTTATCAAATGGATGTTAAATATGCTTTCTTCAATGGTGATCTAGAAGAAGAAGTTTATATAGAACAACTAGAAGGAGTCATTTTGGGCAATGATGAAAAACTTGTTTGTAAACTTAAAAAGGCTTTATACGGTCTCAAACAAGCTCCGAGGGCATGGTATTATCGTCTTGACAAATATCTTCATCAACAAGGATTTTCAAAGGGTTCTGCTGATAGCAACTTATACACAAAAACTGAAAATGATAAATTATTGATTGTGGTTGTATATGTTGATGATATCATTTTTGGAAGTAATGAAGAGTCCATGAGTCAGAAAGTTGCTTCTGTTATGCAACAAGAATTTGAAATGTCTTTACTTGGAGAATTAACATTTTTTCTTGGCTTACAAGTGCAACAAGAAACCGATGGCATATTTTTATTTCAAGCAAATTTTGAAGAAGTATGGGATGGAAGATTGCAAACCTGTAAGTACACCAATGATAACTAGGTGTAACCTCAGTTCTCATGATGATTCTCCCGCAGTGAATCAACCTGAATACAAATACATGATTGGAAGTCTACTTTATCTAATTGGGACAAGACCAGACATTATGCATGCAGTTGGGATTGTTGGACGATTCCAAGCTAATCCAAAAGAGTCTCACCTTCAGGCTGTCAAAAGAATATTCAAATATCTACAAGGAACTCAAGAATTTGGACTATGGTATCCAAAGAATGCTGATCTCACTCTTCATGCTTACACAGATGTAGATTGGGCTGGAAATGTTGATGATCAGAAGAGCACTAGTGGTGGTGCATTCTATATGGGGCCCCGATTAGTATCTTGGTTCAACAAGAAGCAAAGCTCTATTGCCTTATCTATAGCAGAAGAAGAATATGTGGCTGCCACATCATGTTGCACACAACTTCTTTGGATGATGCAGACCTTACAAGACATTCAAATCACATGTTCACCTCCCATATCCATTATGTGTGATAATACAAGTGCCATCAGTATCTCAAAGAATCCTGTTATGCATTCCAAGACCAAGCACATCCCTATCAAGTATCACTTCTTATGTGAAAAAGTTCTTGAACAAAAGGTGAAATTGGAGTATGTTCCCTCCAAAGAACAAGTTGCTGATATATTTACTAAACCTCTTCCTAGGGAAGCCTTCGAATATATCAGATAAAAGCTGTGAATTGTCTCTGCCACTCAGAAGATCAGATCTGCTTAAATTCAAAAGATTAAATTAGATACGTGGATTTCATAAAGGACAATTGCGTATATACACGAGTTTATATACAGAAAGCCGCGTATGGGTTTTTGCTGGCATAATTTTCTGGGTCAGCATTTTCAGAACAGTTGTGGTGCTGTTGGGTATCTCTGGTGATGTTCCAGTTCTTACATTTTTGTTTCATTCTTTAATATATTGTTGATAAAGATGCCTTGATGATTTGCTGTTGAAGGTGTTAAGGAAGCACAAGCTAAGGGGGAGCACTTGTCCTGTGGGAAAGGATGCATTGTTGGCATTCTAAGTGTTTGTTGTGGTCTGATCTCATGATTGAGATTCATTGGTCTTGTTTATAAAAAGTCATTTGATGAAAAGGTCATGTTGAGACATATGCTGTAAAATTGTTATATTCAGTCATGTAAGGACTTGGTAAAATTTGTAAACCCACTTGGTTGGGTAGTTCAGTCAAATATGTAATTCCACTTGGTTGGATCATTAATATAAGTATGAGTCCTTGGTGATCGGAATGGTCATACTTGGTTGAGTTATAGAGTCATGTACTTCATTGAAAAATCTGTCTCAAGATTCAACATGAACTCAGGGGGAGCATGGTACATTCAGTGCACTTCAGATCTACATAGCTCATCTCTCTACAAGGGAAGAGAAACCTTGTTTTGGTTTTGCTCCATCCTTTGCCCTTGATGTCAAAGGGGCAGAGTATCATTATGTTTGATTAATGGTTATGATTAATGTATCTATCTATTGTGGTGATCAAACACCATCGTGGTTTCCATCAAGTCCAAAGGGGGAGATTGTTGGCAATATGATGTAATGTGTTGTCCTTGATGGCAACCTACTTGATGAAGTTGTCCTTGATGGAAACCTACTTGATGAGTTGCCTATGATAAGAAACCTACGTGTTAAAGATGTAAGAATGATGTATCTACAGATCAGTTCAGATGTGACAGAGAAAAGAATTCCAGTAAGTGCCAGAGAAATGATAAATATAATATGTCACAATGTATACGCTACTTTTGTGAAGTCAACCCGCGTATGGATGTAATGTATACGCTAATTTTTTGAAGGGAACCACGTATACATTCAGGGTTATCATATATGCAGTTTTTATGAAGATAAGTTGCGTATACACGCGGAAACGAACGCTCCAAGTCGCGTATGCCTTTTGCGCTCTAAAATTATAATACCAAGAGGTATTACCATGGTATCAACCCACAATATTGAGCGTTGTATTGTCTATTTGATTCCGTCCAAGAATACCATCAGAAGTTGAGTGGTTTTGACTCATGGTATTGGTAAAAACTAAATCTATATAAGAAGAAGAAGATCATAGTGCTAGGTGTGCATGTGTAAGGGTTGTTGATGAATAAATTTCTCTAAGGAATATCTGCATGGATGAACTCTGTTCTTAATTGATAGATCTAAATCTATGATGCACTCATGGATATAATAATGGTTCAATATCTCTAGATCTGATGATGATGAATTTCTAGAATGACCTACTGAAGGAATGATGAAGAACTGGCGCAAGTCTACTGAAGAAAATGAATAAATATGGGTAAGTTTTATAGATATGGTCTGTTCTGAAAAATTTATTTTTTATAGATCTATATGCTAGTTGGTTTCAAAAAAAGCGTGTATATACGCAGGTTCGCTTCATGAAAAGCGCGTATGGCAGTTAGGGTTTTCTGAAGAATAAAATACACAGAAGTATACGTGGGTTGATGTGCAGAAAAGTGTGTATGTACGCGGCTTCAGTGAAGAAAAGTAGCGTATGCTATTTGAATCAATGACTGTTTAGGGTTGATTTGTATCTGCATATCTATTATGAAGTCTGGGTTATTTCTGAAGTTCTGGTCACAATGTTTTCACTGTTCTAATTGAAATTTTGAGCAAAGTTTATGATTGTTGATAAAGGGCTATGTTGAAGCTATTTGATCCAGTATGAAAATTGATAAAACGTGGTCTGCAGTGGGTTTGAGGGTTGAAGCCTTCAATATGGAAGTAGAAGCTTCCTGCCAGTAGAATCTGGTGTTATGTTCAGGGGGTTGAAGCTCCCTTCCAGGAGTGGCTGGTAAACGAGATCAGGGGGTTGGAGCTCCCTTCTAGTAGCAGCTAGAAAACGAGTGAAGGTTGCAGCCTTCTGTAGGTAAAAGCCCGCGTACTGATATGAGTCTGCATCAATACAATGTTGTAAACAATTTTCCATATAATAAATATTGAAGACAAATACGACAACAGCGGTGGTTTTTCTCTCGAATTGGGTTTCCACCTTAAAAAATGGTGTTCATGTGTGTTCCACTTGTGTGATGTTTTATACTGCTGTTACTGCACATATTTCCTGTTTATCTAACCTGATGCATAACTAGTAAATCTATTTTAAAGTCTATTTCTGAGATACTTTATAAACTAGAAATTTATATCAGTATACGCGAGTTTCTTTCAGCATATCTGCGTGTATACGCGAGTTCAGTTCATAAAAGCCGCGTATGCAATTCTACAAAAGAAAAAGTTAAATTCAAATTATAAGCTCTAAATACTGATTGACCCCCCCCTCTCAGTATTTTTCCCAACATGAGGCCGCCGAACAAAAGTAGGCCTAGTCTTTGGAAACCTCTCAAAAAATAAACAAAAAAGCTCCGAAGCAAAAGGGAAGTTGAGCCTCCCTTGTGCATGAGTACGACATCTATCTAAAGTTGTACAAAAATACCACAAAAAAATGGTAGACCACCTGACAAGTCATGGCTCCTGTACTAAAGAATCAACATAATATAGAAGCGAGAAACTAATGCGTTGCTCGTCACTGATGTTGTGTGAAATGGTCGAAATGAGAAGTGAGAAGCACTATCTCTCCTCACTACCAAATGCACCAATACGTAATTGACCTCCAACGACCTGAAAGTCTGCAGGAGATAGTACTGATGCTCCAATGTATCTTTGGGACTACACTAATTGACTCCCTGCTACACAACCAGCTGGAACCTATGGGAACGAGGGAAAATCCACCCCTCTCCTCGATAGACCTATAATGAAATATATATCCTCCTCAGTGGGTGTGTACCACTGGTTAGGAACAACCTGGAAAGCCTGTCGGTGGGCATTCCACCTATGGATAAGATGTCTCAAAAACACACCATGGGCCTTTAGGGAAGTAGCCTCCTCATAGAACTTGAGGAGGCCTACCTGCCTTAGGAGCCCCTGGGTAGCTACTGTAATAGGGTGATGGTACACATCTCTCTCCCTCTCTCGTGCCTCCCACAGGCAAACCATGTCATACTGCTTTTCCTGTTGTTGCTGTTTTTCCCCCTCTTCTCTTAGAATGATTGACATATTAAATAATTTTTTTTTATTAAGTGAGACATGTATTTAGGAATATGCATATATAATTTTTTTTGGAAAAAAAAAACAAACCAGACAGTGCACCACAAAAAAAGTCATGCATCGGTTCTGGTGCATCGTTTGTTTGTCACACACCAGGGGTAGTGCCCCAGATGAAATTAAATGTACCGTATGCGGTGCACCTAAAAATTTTCAAAGCACCGTTGACTATGTATGGTGCTAGGAGTGTGGTGCACTGACTAAAATCTACGCCCCAGCGCATATAATTGTGTCAGCGCACCGACTTCCTGACTAATTAAATAGTCAATGGTGCGGTTTTTTACCAGGACACACCGTTAACCCTGTCGGAATTCCGAATGCGGTGCATTGACAAACACCGGGGTGGATATTTCCGTCAATGCACCGTGTTGCCGCTATTCCACATGGTCAACGGTGCGGCCGGCTAAAAGACCGCATCGCATTTTTTTTAAATTTTAAAATAAATGGTGCGCCTTTCAGTACCGCCTCGGAAATGATGCGGATATTGTTAGCATCGGTTGCGGTGTGACCTGTAATTTTATAGGCATCACCACTTCCCGGTGCGAGCCAAATGGCTCGTGCGCACTACGCGACAAATTTTTTTTTTTTTTTTTAAATGGTTAATTTTAAGGTTATCTGAAATTCTAATCTGCTACAAAGATTATTTATGGAAAAACAAGAAAAATACCTGTACATTTCGCCATCGAGGAGGCATATTGGCTGTAGAATTTGCAAAAGAAAATTTTCCCACTGTTTTGCAAAATGCAAGCTAGAGATTGGTGGGAAATGCACAGCAGTAGTGCGTGAAATGGGTGCAATGGGAGCATCGATGTCAGGGCGGCTCAGACAAGGATAAATTTCACTGGTGCTTGAGAGCTCCGGAGCACTGAGAAAAGTGAAAAATATGATTTTTTGGCCGTAATTTTTTTTTATTTAACCCTGTTTCGGTGTGCAGGGTTTTATAGGCACACTGGTGTTGTGTCTTACGACTGCACCGTGCGGTTTTTGTTTTGGCGCGATGTTTTATGATGCACCGGTGCGGAAGAGTTGTAAAGCACCGGTGCTCTACAATAATACGACGCACTGAGCGGGTGTGTACGGAGCGCACGGTGTTTGGTGTGCCAATGTTTTGTGCGCACCGATGCTTTCTATTGTCGAGCGCACCGGTGCAGTTTTGGATGATAATTGCATCAAGCGGAAAACATCCAAAAAAACCTCTGCCCACCAACCTCCTCTAGTAACCTCTGCTAGAAACAGATGTATGGGGTATTTTTATAAGGGGTTCCTCAAAAACATCTGCTAGAGGGTCTTTTCCTTGTAGTGCAAGGGTGGCGGCCCGCCAAACCAACATAATAATTAATATAATGTTGACCGGTGGTGGCAGGGGTGGCAACCCACCCCCCAATTTATATATATATATTTTTTTTTTCATAATAACAAATTAGTTATTTTTAAATTTTCCTAAAATAATGGTCATTGGGAAAATAACCATCCAACAAATTCGCCCACTCTCGAGAGCTGTATTCCATGCGTTGGGTCTCGGTCAATTTGTAGGACCATTAATCTTGGCCCACATGCCCACTTTAGCCAAAAATTTGACGAGCTCTAACTTCTCCATACGAGCTCGGATTGGAGCACTGTTCACACCATTGGAATTAGAGAAACGAGCACTTCGATCTGGTCCTAGTTTGAGAGCAATCTGACCACTTTGAATTTTGAGCTATCATAAACCCTCTTTGACCTTTGAGTGTGTTTGGAGCCACTTGGATCAAAGAGATAGATCCCAAAAACCAAGAAAATTTGTCCTTCTTCCTTCTCCTTGCACTTCACTCTCCTTCTTGTAGCTACCCAACTATATATCAAACTTCTTCGTACAGATTGAACTTGTGAGTGAGTTTATCACCAAATCAAGTCAATATGTGCTTTATATAGCCTTCTAAAGGGGTTGAATTCCCTCCTTTGGGCCGAATAGAGGATCCCAGGGCCGAATCGTACTCTTGGAGATTCCAGGACTTTCTACACTCATAAATAATTTTTTTACAATTAAAAATTTCCTGGAAGGGTCTTATAAACATGATGTTGACTTCATTGACTCATGACAATAAAACCTAAGACATAACAAACTCTAGAAGCATGAAGAACATGATTTTACCTAGAAGACCATTAATAATGAGCATGAAACCCATAATTTAATAATATAATTTTTCTTTCTTCTTTTCTTGTTTGTTACATATGATACATATTGAAATTAGTACAACAATTATGAAGACCGAAACTAGTTACATTTCTCAACATGATAATCAATGGGGTTTTTTTTATAGGTAGACATATTGTGGATAGTATTATCTTATTCCAAGAAGTGATCCACTCTAACAAAGACTTTGAAGAAAAATGTATGGTCAATGTCTTTGATTGAGTCAAACATTTCATTATTTTTGAGGTCCTTAAGAAGATTATATTCCATGATCACATTCTCAATTGGATCTCAACCTTCATATCTAATCCATGGATTTATCCCTTGGTCAACAACATATCATCTCATTTTTTCGAAGATTTAAGAGGTCTTCAAAAAGGTTGTTTCCTCTCTCCACTTATGTATATCCTTATTGTCGACTCATTAAGAAAGCATCCACCCGCATCTATATTTTGAAAGGAATAGGGAATCCCTCCTGGATATAATATTTGGAAACATTTGAAAATTATAAATCACTCACAATTTTAGCATGGATATTTCCACAATCAATAATTTGTTCGTGATGATTCCAGGAGAATTGTGTGTCGCAATCATGTGTTTGCCCAAAGTCTTGGCTGAATCCTTCACCCATACTCAAGGGCTTCAAACTTATTGATAATATGAAACATGATAAACCTCTATAAATAAAGGATGGTGTTAAAATTTTAACTATTAGAGAATAAATAGATAAATTAGAAAGGAAGGACTCAATGATTAAAATTGATTTTTAACACAAGAGACTTAAAAACACATCAAACCATAAATAAATTATTAATGAAGTACCTAATTAACTAATAATTTTGAGTTGAATATAAGAGAAATTTTAATTTAATTTAATTGAGTTGTCAAATATGGGGAATATAAAATTATGCAAAAGATGGAAATATAATTTTTTTTATTTAAATTATAGGATAATAAATTATTATAGAATTGATTAAATTTGACTTGAGTAGAAAATGAATATTTAATAAATTTTAAAAGGTCTAGGTAGAAAGTATAACGTTAGAAATACATTTATTAATATTATTATTTAAGAGGATGGTCAACCTTAATTATAATGACTAACCTAATGAGAGGAAAACCATTTATTAATTAAAAGAATTTTCAATTATTAAAGAGATAAACAAGGTCAAATGAATTTTATGAGGAGATGGAAATATATTTTAGGAGTTATGGATCTTTAAAATATTATAATATTATTCAAAATAAGATAATGATTAAACAAATTAAAATTGTTTATATAAGGTTATATAAAATAAAGAAATTAAAAAAATTGTTTTAAACAAGAATTTGAATTTATTATTTTAGATTTAATAAGATTGATTAGGAAATGAGCTAATTTAAATTGAATTAAATTTTAATTAAATTGAATTAAATTTTAAATTAACTAACAAAGAAAAATAAAAATTACTAGATTAATTTAATTTAAATTAATATTAAGAATTAGATTAAAATTAAAATACTTTAAAATAAAAATTAATATTAATATGGAAACAAAAAAGACAAGCTAGAGGAGGAAAGAAGGAAATGTGCAAAGAGGAAGAAAATATGGAGGTGTACGAGAAAAATATGGGATTTTTTTTTAGGAAAGGATTGAGAAGAGGATATCTGAAGGGCTCTGGAAAAAAGGGTTTTAGGCACAACCAACTTTTGAGCTGGATGATGGTATGAGTTGGCATGACGATATCTATTGGTATGAGTTTTCTTTCTCTCAAATATTAGAAATTATTTGTTCCTATGCCCCCCAAACTAATGATGGTTTGTTTTCCATCCTCTTTTTAGAATTAGAATATTTATTGTAGTATTCTGATATACTTCAAGTACGTATTTCAACCATATTTTGGATTAATTAAAATTTCCTATTATAGTTAAATAAATTGAAAAACTTCCGGATGCAGATGATAGAGGGGAATGACGGGACGTCTGTCCCTGGCCTCATCCTAAGGAGGCTCGCATGGGGTGGCCATATGGCCCCCTGCGGCTCCATTAAACATGCCATAACTTTGCCAGCTCTTGGTGCATTAACTCCTCCTTGCCGCCGAGTTCTAATTTACTTCTTGCTCTGTTGGATAATGATGGACTTTGATTGGGGCGATTTGAATTGCTCTTGCTTTGCCTGTATTCGCCCTCTGCACCCTCTGAGGAGCGCCTGCCCTGCTGCATGTGCCGAGCCTAGAGCTTGCACACACACAGGGCGACGCTGCTCTCTTTTCTACTGCCTGGAGACAACGCTTGGATCTCATTTCACTCAAAGTTCATTTGGCTGTTCCAGTTCTTGTTTGCACTCACACTGTGACGACCGCGGTGGGTTTCCTCCGGCCCCTTCCTGCTCTTTGTGTCTCAGACTGTCTCCAATTCTTGCTTATGACATGCCTAGGCAGCGCCACCGGATGCGTTGTCGCCGGGGTGCCAGCCGAGATAGGTCTGCGAGCTCTCGTCCATCCACAAGCTCTGGTACATAGACTTCTTCTGAGAATGCTGCTTGGAGGTGTTCTCCTTCCACCGGTAGCCACAAAGAGCGCGACTGCCCTCCTGGCAGGACAAGAACAACTCGGCCTTCTCCGCGTCCTTCTGCTGCTCCTACCAGACCTATTTCCCCTGGCCTTCATACTTCAGACAATCTCTCCACGCGCCATACTTCTCAAAGGGCGGAATTCCGTTTTGATTGTTCCTCTAACTGTCCCATTGTCTCTGTCTTTGTCACAGTCACTTTAAGAGAATATATTCTCCTCGGTCCTCCTCCCATGCCCGGCCCGCACCCCCCTCCATCTGGTCTCAATCCCTCTCTAGCCGTGCATGCTCCTGCAAGACCGGTCGAGCCCCCAAGTTTTGCCCTGCCCGACCTGGGCATTCATCTCATGCAGGTGGACACGGGCTTCATGCACACAGTTGGCGAATAGAACGACAAGCTGGAAGAATCAGAAAGCGAATATGGTTGTCGTATAGTGGAGGAGCCGCCTTCTCCAGCTCACGAGCAGTAATCTCGTTTGTCTTGGCTAAACATGGTACACTCATTCTACTGTTTTGGGAGACACTATGTTTTTATCTGGTTTTCTACAGTAGCAACAGCTGCTAGCTACTCTAGTCTTTTTAGTTTTTATATGTCATATGCACTGAACAATGAACCAATTTCCCTCTCAAGGGCGGTCAAACTCTGCTTAAAAGAACTGGTTTCCCGCTTAGGACAGTTTTTCATTTTGTTAAAGCATGGACATCAAGCCCAGTATTCAGGCTCCCATAGCTGAACTGAGGCAATTTTGTAACAATATGTTTCCATAATAGAATTAGCATAATTTAGAAAAAATAAAAAATAAATAAATTGCAAAAAAATTTAATTCATTAAATAAAGTTGAAGGAATTAATATATAAACACATACATTGATGTGAGTCACTTACTAATATCAAGCTTGACTAATAATACCACAAAGATACTATCCATAAACACTTTTTTTTTTAATGAAATAATGTGTATATACCATTTCTTTATACACCATTTATGCATCTGTATATGCAAATTTATTTATTTTGAATTTATTTATTTATTTTAATTATAAACCAAAAACAAGATAATAACACACAAGTTATTTATACACATGATTCCATGCTCATATTTTCATTAGAAATTAATTTGTGCATTCTAAGTTACTGAATTACAAGTTATAAGAAAATGAAGGTTTCCTTTTAAAATTAACCATCCATTGAATAGTGACACCCAACATTCTCTAGAAAAAATGACAACCAACATGAGAATCACATAAAAATTAAAGGCAAATATGTCAACATTCCATAATTTTACAAGTGTACATCAAATCCTTAGCTTTTACAATACATAATTATTTACAACAAATAAACACGTAGAAGAACTTTTGGAAAACCAATTATACCACGAACTGAGGGGAAATGGAGCCTTGATCTCAAGTCCGATGATTATTGCGCTCCCTTGATGTAGTCCTCATACATGTGTAGATATTTTTGCAACTCAATTGAATGTTGTTGACTCACCGGTTCACCTCCCATCCTTCTCCTTAGGTGCTCTTCTTCTCCAAATCTCCTGAGCTACAATGCAACTATAAGGTAGATGAAGAACACTAGAAAGTGGAGGATATTACCTCAGCTCAATAGTTCCCACTCCAAGATCCTCCACTCCACCAAAATCACTAGAGAACTTAGTAGTCACTCTCACAATAACATTAAGAAAGTCATCCAATGGTAGGGAAAAAATGTATTATCTCTCATAGATTTTTCCCATTAGAGGAAATGTTAGTCTAAAAGTGGCCTCGTAAGGAAAAATAATAAAATAATAGGAAAATAATAAAATAAGAGTTGTGAATTTTGGAGGGAAAATAAGAAAACTATTTTTTTTTTAATTGTATTTTTGGCTTATTTCCTTATAGGTTTACCCAAATTTCAAGTGTAAACATTCATTGGATGTAGAATTAAATTCCACATCCAACGAGTACCCATTATGCATACTTATTAGAAGACTCACATTGATAAAATTACATATACATTAAAAAAATGTGTTTCATTTTTTTAATGCATCTGCAATTTTTATCAATGTGGGTCTTCTTTGAAGTATGCATAATGGGTACTCGTTGGATGTGGAATTTAATTCCACATCCAATGAGTGTATACACTTTAAATTTGGGTAAAAATATAAGGAGATAAGCCAAAAATACAATTTAAAAAAGTAGTTTTTTTTCCCTCCAAAATATTTACATTTACCTCTTTTTAAATTTAAAGGATTTTATTTGGTTTACATATTATGTACGTGAAAATTTCATGGGAAATTTTAGGCCGAAATTTCCTCTAATGTTATTTTTTAGGAGGCTTCATAGATGACACTTGTTACTTCATGCAAAAACAATTATTTTTATTAATCCTTTACCCCAACATGACTCCCTATTTATTCTCCTAGTTGTCTCTTGATCCCCCTTTTATACTTCTTATATTGTGTTCATTACTAAAGTTAACTGGTAGGTCTCATATTTCATTCCCCAAATACACTTTAGTTTATCTTAAGTTGGAATCTTGGATGGAGATCTTTGTGTTGTGTTCTTGCCACATGGAGATTCTCTCATGAAGCTAAATTTTTCTAATTTAAAATTATTACTCTTTAATTTCATACACCACCCTCTTTTCTTAATGAGGTTAAACTATCATTGGATTAATATTTCTAATTAACTCAATGTCCCCGTCCATTTTTGTTATTATAACATTTACATAATTTGTAGATATTTTAATACACATTATATATACTTTAGATTTTCCAAATGTGAGAAGTACAAAGTTAATCATTTGGTACATTTTTTATAATTCTCCCTATTCTCCTTTTTCCCAAGGCTTACTCTTTATTTAATTGATTTGTTTTTAAAATCCCACTTATTACATTATGTTAATTAGTGCTCATCATTGTATGATAATGAAATTTTAATTATCTTGCAACTTTTTCTTCTTGATTCCAAGAGTGTCAAGTTAGTCGTTCCATTCAATAAATTCCCTTAGAAGTTCCAAGGGTTCCACTCCACTTTCCCTTTAGGCATACTGTGACTACGAGGGGAAAAATTGGAGTTATGACGAAGATCAATATCATCTCATGTGTCACCCTCCATAGTGAGAGTAATGGTGCTGCGGATCAAGGACTCTGCCTTGATGTGCATCCCATATTACATCTTCGTGAGTGACCCAATTCGGGTTTCGCCCTCACGACATCGTGACATTCAAGGCAACTGTATCCCAATACCTTCCAGCCCAAGTCACAACATGAGTGCTAGTGGGTGGAATTAAGGATGTTGTCCCACCCCTACCATTATGTTTCATTTGTCTTTTACAACCCCACGACCCATGTGTGAGTCGTTCTACCAAGAAACTAACCTATGCTTATAGCCATTATCATTTCATTAGTAATCATAATAGAATATCAATTCGAAATTTAAATTATAGTGTTAATAATATGTAATCGATTAAATCGAAATTCATTGTCTCATCACATGCAAGTGCATCTGGGTGGTATCCTGCCACAATCAATAATTGTCAATAATATTTGCTCATAATTTCAATCATTGATCTAACTTTACATTTTTATTTATCATAATGAAATAATCGTCAATGTAATCACTAATTGTAAACCAGAAGTTAGTCTGAATATGTACACAAGAAAACATAATGAATTCATCAACATGATTACACATAGTCATCAAATAGGTCCATCACACCCATGATCATCATATAATAAAACTAATACATTATAATTATTATCACACCACTAATAATAAAATTAGCATATCTAGATCCTTAACCTGAGGTCCTCAAAGAATAATGTATGAAATCTAAGGCTATATAAAGGCTAATGCAATATCAAGGTTAGTTAGCCAGAGTGGGGAACTCAATACACCGCCTCTTAACAATAGACTCTATCTCGAAGTCTCGAGAACAATAAAGGAAAACAGTGGTGCCTCTCCTTGGCATCCTCCCAAGTGGTTGAAATAGGACTATCATTGTCCCATTAGACCTTCACTTGATCCACCAATTATTGTCTAAACTACAAATTTCACTATTCGAGTATGTGAATGAGCTTATCCATCATAGTTCTCTCATCTAAGACCTGCAAATTACTCAATTCAATAACATGCAAAGGATTTGAAATATGATGATATAATATAGACACATGTAACACATCATGCATATGTGCTAATAATGTATGTAAAACAAGCCTATATTGTTTAGAAGCTTGTCATTGATGTAAAAGACACAAATGACATATGTTTGAACATAGCCTTGTAGGTTAGAGGATTCACTATCACTTTATCCAATCTCAAGACAAATGACAACCTTGGATGTTTTGCGACATTGATCAAGTAAGATAATTTTGACTCTCAAAGGCTGAAATTGAAATTGAAAGAGTTTTTACTTGGCGGTATGAAGTTTGTTAATTAATGTTTCTACTGCAGTGAGTCATGATAGGTTGGTTATCACCACTATTCAATTTTTTGACAAATGTTAGCAAAAGTGTTCATCATGCATATTTATTAGTGTGGATATTTTGTGACAAATTTGCGAGAGTATTGTGGTGCCTAATGTTATGATAAGGGAGGATGATGAGTTGTTTGAGGTGAATCATATATAATATATTATAAGAGATATTTAGGGAAGTGATATTGACAGAAAAAGGAAAATGGATTGTGAATTAGTTGAATGATTTGCGACTCATTATGAGGAACAATTGATGGGTATGGTCTCCATGCACATACAAAACATGCAGACCAAATATGTCACCAATCTGACATCGAATGTTAATTTTTCTTAGGGATATATTGTTCTTTGCTTTAGATAAGTGAATTTCATTATTTACACATTGAATTCACCCCACAACATAAAAACATTATTCAATAACATATGCAATTATATAGAAAGAATAATATCATCATCACTGCAATGGAACATAAAGGAACAATATAAGAAAAGAATTCTCACATAGAGACACCAGGATTAGTCAGAGACCAGGGAAAAACCCCACAAGGGGGAAAACCATTAAAATTATTCTTCTTATTAGATTGTCATTGAATGTTTCAAAAAAGAGAGAGTACAATGATCCATATCTTCAACCATAAAACTATCCAGAAAATACACAAAAAAACATCCAAGAGATGAACCCAACGATGCTAATAATAAAAAACCATGATTCAAAATATTGTGGTCAACTGTCAATATCTACGATCAACTATCACATTCTACGATCAACGGAAGAAATGAAACCCTAGTTTCCAACCACATGGAGAGAGTGTACGAGTGTGAGGCTGACGCCCTCCAACTGTATGGATAAGCATGCATGCCTATAGTTGCGACCAAAAATTCCTTCTAAAAACCCTGTGACTGTAAATCAAAACCCTAGATCACACGTGCGAGCTTCATACCTTGCAATTTCGGACCTGTACAAACTAATTTGTTATGTAAAAAATTAATAATTTTGTAATTATAGATGACTTAGGAAAAATAACATGTTCAAAGATCATGCCCTTTCACCAAGAGGCACTTGTGGCAGTATATAATCCAGGGGTCCTTATATGTAACAATCATCATTCAAGTATTAATAAAAAATATATGTATTTCTATCAAATTTTAAGCTATTCGATCCATCTAGTATCAGAGCATACCACTAAAGTATACAAACTTTGTTCGTAACATTGGTATCAGAGAATTCCTCTGAGTATACAAACTTTGTTCTTTACTTTTGTATCAGAGCATACCAATGTAATGAAAATTATATAATATATTATTGTCCTATCATGGATGTTTATATATTTTATATCTTCTGAGGTAGTATGTTGTGTATACGAACTTTGTTTGTAACATTGGAATTAGAGCATTCCTACGAGCATACAAACTTTATTCATTACATTGGTTTCAATGCATTCCTCTGAGTATACGAACTTTTTTTGTTACATTGGTATCAAAGAATACCGTTGAAGTATACGAAACTTTTTTTTTACAAAATATCCATGAACCACTTCAGACCTATGCAATCCAAACCAAAGAAAGAAGAATGATGATGATGTTTTTCAAATGAGGGTCACTTGACTTGTATTTATGGCCATCCATGGGTATCTAATTTCCTTTTGGGAAAACCTGTCCTTTTTATGCACATGAGGGTTTCCATATGAAAATATATTTTTCCTTAACCAAATTAAATTCTTCCAAGGTTTATGAGGGGTCTTTCTTGATGAGGAAGACTTTCCAAAGGAGGGAATTTTTCTTTGAGCTGCCAAAAATTAACACTCACTCTCATCTAGGGAGAAATTACCGGCTACAACATATTTCTCATCATAAATATCTCATCATCATCAAATATCGTCTTTTCTCATCTCTTCTCATCTATGCTCTGATCATATGTTGAAAACTCAAATCTAAAAGAAGAAGAATTTGACAATAAAGGGGAGCCCAATCTACCACCTTTTATCCATTAGGGAGCCACTTCTACAACCTAGAATCACTGCTAACGAGAAGCCAATGTTGCTACCCGAGAATCTATGCTAGCGAGGAGCCAATGCTATGAACCGAGAGACTTTTTCAGTGGGGAGCCATTGCTACCACTCGAGAAACCACAAATAATAGGAGGGATGCCACTTACCTTATGCCTGACGGTAATAGGAGGGATACCACTTACCATAACTAGTAATAATTACACTTATCTTATTATTTGTTGATCATCCCAACATGAACCTCAAGAGTAAGTGGTAGACCACTTGCATCTCTACCTTGAGTGAGATTCCACTTGCCATAAATGGTAAGGATCATGCCTAAATCAACCAACCAACACCCGTTGGCGAGATGGGTGGGAAATACATATGCCAACTGGGGTATAATCTACATATACCAAGATAGGGTAGCAACATATTCCACCCTATGGGTGACAGATAGGGGTGATACCCTATTGTCTAGAGTTCCCTCAACCCCATGAGCCCTACATATCAATTCCCCACCCTAGGAGTTCACACATGGGGGAAGAGTTGGCTCAGTGTCGTCGATCAACCCAAAACCTTACCTAGTAGGGTCACATCCATCAATCCATGTTGCTCTCTCTAAAGATAAAAAAGCATATCAACATGATCATATCTGGTATCAACTTAACCAAATCACTGAAGATTTCAATCGCACTACCTCATACATTACCAAGAGTAGTAGTCCTCTATTTTCCTATTCATGTAGGACAAAAATTCAAATATTATGATTAGAATAAATACATGTCACAAAAGGATTCCTTATTCATCCTCCCTCTCACGGAGGAAGTAACCACGAGCCTAAGCGTGTCTCATACAACAACATTGTCTCAACATAAGGAGATATCTTAGTATAAAAAATATACAATATTTTAGGCCAATCGGATCCCACTCTTGTTATCACAATATATCATAGTTTTATCCACATCATACTAAAAAAACTCTCCAAAGAGCTTCCTCAACCAAACTTCCCCATAGCTAGTCATGCTAGTAATCATGTACTCAACCTCAGCCATGCTTAAAGCTACCATTAGAGAACTTTTGAGGTCTAAAATGGGCCTCCTAAGAAAAATGTACAACCAAAATAAAATTTATAAGAACCAATATGATTTAAGATGATGATGTCAACCATGGGGGATGATTCACCATTTTAGGGGTAAAAAAGTAAAAAAAAAAAATAAAAATAAAAAAAATAAAACTACTTTTTCAATTCGTATTTTCAACTTATCTCCCTAATTATTTACTCAAATTTTGAGTGAGAGTACTCATTGGATGCAAAATTTAATTCCTCATCTAAGGAGTACCCATGTTGCATACTTTCGATGGACCGTGCTACATGAAAAAATGTTATTGCAATCGTGTTTTTTCATGTATTTTCCATTTTTGTGTAGCAGGGTCCATCAAAAGTATGCAACATGGGTACTCGGACGAGGAATCAAGTTTTGCATCCAAGGAGTGTTCCCGATCGAAATTTGAGTAAACCCATAGGGAGATAAGTTGAAAATACGAGTTGAAAAAGTAGTTTTTTCTTTTTCCCTCTAAAATTTGATGATGTAATCTAATATTATTTTATTATTTCCACTATTATTTTATAATTTCCTTAGGAGGCCCATTTTATACCTCAAAATTTTCCTAATGAAACTTCTATTTACAACTCATCAAAATCTCATGGCAGACCCCAAGCAACATCTAGATGCACTCCTTCTGTAGAGACTCAAATCTATATTTTACCAGATGAACGTTAGGCTTTAACTTTTTTTTTCTTTTTTTTTATTACAACGCAGTGACAGAAATTTTAAACCATAATCATACAAGTTTCTGAAAACTCAGTAAAATTAAACTATTTATACCATAAGCATACAAAGCTGAACACAAGAATTTGTATCAGCTATACCCAAGTTCATAAAATTAGATTTCATACACATACATCCATTTAACTTGTGAATTCTAAGCACAATGAAATCATTATAAATAAAATCAATTTAACTAAACGTGTACCGTACACCCTGAGACGAGAGCCAAACTGGACTTGCTGCTTTGCGAGCTCCTTTGTTGTCGTCTACCTCCACGCCGTCGAATGTAGTGACTCACCGGTTAACCTCCCAGCCTACTCCTTGGGTACTCTCCTTCCCCGCGGACCCCCAAGCTGCAATGGGGTTGTACAACAAAGGAAAATGCTAGCTGATAGAGGTGAGCCTCTTTTGGCTCAAGAGTCCCCTCTCTATAACACTCTATCTCACCAAACTCAACTATAGCTCATAACCACTCAAATTTGACATCATCTCCTCCATCCAAAAATATGATAAAACCCCCCAAAAATTCCTTTTCCCTTCCCTTTCCTTTTCTTTTATAGAATGTTTCATAGGTGACAGTTGGAACTTCATGCATAAATAATTATTTTTTATTAACCCAAAATTTGATTATTCACCCACCCATGTGTCATCCTCTCATCAAGACTCTCCAAAATACCTACTTTAATTATTCATTTAAAATAGTAATTTTCTCAAACCGACAAGACTTCCATTTCTTCTCCTAGTTGTCTCGATTCTACTTACTCCCTTAATTTGTGTTTATTATTGTAGTTAATTGATAAGTCCTTTTTTTGTATTTGTCCCCTAAACTACCTCAATTGCATTTATGATAATATCTATGTTGGCTCTTTGCCACATGAAAGTTCTCTAATTTTCAAATTTTAATTTATTAATCTTATTGTATTCACCACCCTACTTCTCTTAATGAATTTTTTAATACATCTTTATAATTAACTCTATCCCTCTTTTCTCCTTTTTACCTAATTAATTTAATTATATTCATTATCCATTTAATATTTTGTTTTAACATGGAAAGGGTAGAGTTATCATGGTAATTAATTTATCTCTTCCTATTCCTCCCTTACCCGAAGTTTTATTCTTGATTTAATTCTTTTGGTTCTAACCTCATATATCATTTGTTATGAATTATTTGGATTTCATATATTGATTATACTTATTAGTTTCTTTAATGACGTTGAGGATCGAGTTTAGTCATGCCCTTCAAGAACTTCCATTCGAAGTTCCAAGGGTGCCATGCCTAAGAATTTATTTTTGATGCCAAGGGTGCCAAGTCGGTCATGCCCTTCAAGAATTTCTCTTGAAATTCCAAGGGTGCCACACCACTTGCCCTTCAAGCATCCAATGGTTATGAGGGGAATTTATATGTGCAACTACAGAGACCCTCATCATCTCGTATGTTGCCTGCTATAGTGAGACTAATGGTGCTAGGGATCAAGGAGTCCGCCTTGATGCGCGCCCCCCAGAAATCCTCGTGAGCGATCCCAATTTGGGACCTGCCCCCACGGCATCATGATCTTCAAGGCGAAGGTGTTTCTACCTTTCCAGCCTAAGTCATGGCGGGAGTGCTAGTAGGTGAGATCAGGGACACTGTCCCACCCCTCCCATGAAGTTCCATCCAATTGTACAACCCCATCACCCATATGTGAGTCATTCGGCCAAGCAACTAACATGTTCCTACAACCAATGACATATCAGAGTATATGTAAATATATAACAATTTTCACACTGAACTTAGAAGTTCAAATACAAAATATTTATTTCTATCAAACCAGATATTGTCAGCTCATCATATGCGAGTGCCTCTGACGGTTTCCTGTCATACTCAATAATCATCAGTCACCAAGTTTCTTAGTGTTAGTCATTTTCATAACAAAATCATCAACATGACATAGTCATCCACATCATTGTTTATCATGAACCAGAAGTAATGTAAGTAGACACATTTATCACAACTATCATCATCATAACGTCAATAGAAAATACATATCCATCAAAGCCACCATCATCCTAACACCGACTAGGAAATAAACACATCCACTAATAGTAGAGTGAAGTGTCAGTATGAGGTCCTCAAATAATAATGTGTGAGCCTTAAGGCTAAATCATTGTTAATGTAATATCAAGGTCAGAAATCTAGAGTGGGGCACTACATACACCCCCCCTTAAATTAAACTTCGTCCTGAAGTTTCAAACCATGGAAGTGGTGACATATCCATCAAAGGCATCATCATCGTAACATCAATAGAAAACATATCTATCCATAAAATCTATCATCATCATGATATCAATAGAGAACATGCATATCCATTAATGCTACAATCATCATAGAATCAATAAAGACATACATAACCATCAAATCCACTAATAATAGAGTCATGTGTTCGGATCCTCAACCTAAGGTCCTCAACGAATAAAGTATGAAGGATCAATGTCCATCAAGCAAAGAGGGGCACTACATACACCCCCTCTTAATAATGGACTTTGCCCCGAAGTCCTTAGAGTAGGAAAGGAAAGGAAGACAAGGATGCATATCATTGTCACCTCTATTAAACTCTTGATATCCTCATTGTGCCAAGTATCCTCAATTTTTAAATCGAGAAATTTCTCCCTAGTGTTTGTCCATTAGGGAATACTGAAATATTTAAAGCGCAAACTTAAAACATCTTCCATCCTATTTATGGCTCCCTTTATGTAAGTAATATCAACATCATATTCACTTGTTAACTCTGATTACCTCCCTTATCTATAGTTTGAATGGTCTTATGTGAATATGGGTTGCATGCTTTGACAAACAAGCCCCACTGTTATATTTTATCATTCTTGATGCCAATACTTTTAGGGCACACAACGTCATTCGAAATGTATAATATGTGTATGGGTATGCCTGATACATTACATCAATCTTCATTTTGTAACATATGTGGACTACTTGGGAACACATTAGTTCCTATAAAACCATCTCCAAGTAAGTTAACAAAATATCTGCACTTATAAATGTTTATTTATCATATATTAACGCAATTGATTTCATATGAAATTAAAATCATCATAGTTATATATGTTTAACATCTATCACCATAAAGTATCTCACAAGAGGATGTACAATTTGTGAGTGACCATTAACTCAAAACCGCATGTGCAATGAACCTACGTTAAGGTGCATCAATTCTTCTTGGGAATTAATCTCAAATACCTCACTTACACTGCTTAGGTTTAATTAATAAAATGGCTCTTAGGCTAGGACTCACCACATAGTAGATATCCTTTAACATGAGATCATTAATATCATTATATGATTAAGCTCTAAAATAAATAATTAAAGCCATACAAGTATATGATATAGGATAGGCTCCAAAAGTTAGCACTCAATATCAACCTACCCAAAATAGTAATAATCCTTTTGAATTTCTTAGATGTCACATAATTGAACCTAAGAGCATTGTAATTATCAATTTCAATATGTCTAATCATCATTGTCTCAACAATCACCTAAGCTAACTCCATTTATCACATGCATTGCATGTCTCTACTATGCATATGTTGAAGAATAAGCAATTGCATGTTCTCTCTTCTTCTCCAATAAAGGAATCAACATGAAAATTTAAATCAATATGTTGATTCCCTGATGTAAAATGTACCGGGCCATATATATATATAGTATCTTTTTAATGTAAATAATCTCTGATCCATTTTTGGTTCCTCCAACATGTCCCTAGGTGTTCCAAATCATTTGTGATGGCTAAGCATTCCAAAAACCACTATGTCATGGGCCATATTCTTTTATAGTAAATTGTATGATCATATGAGATAGTTTATAGAAGAGAGGAATAACCTATTTCTGAGATAGATTAAGTGGGTGAAGAACCATGCACAAGACAACAAACTTGTGGTTTTCTTTGGAAAATTCTTTAGTAAAGCTATACAAATACTAACAACCTAAAATAATAACAGTAGTAGACTATCATCTGGAATTTCTCAGGATGAAAGGACAAAACACACTTGTTATTGTTCTCATCATTACTTTGTCTCAGATATCGAAGGATAGTCTAACCCTTAAGAGTTCTTGTTTGATTCTGGTGGATGATTCATCCTAGAAAGAGTCGCCTCCAAGTAATCCTTGGGTTGACATATCTTCAATCCATATTCTTAGGTCATCATACTCTATTTCCATGAGCTCTAGACTCAAGTATTGTTCTAATATGACCTATTGCTAGCAATCTATTGGTATTGTATTCCTTCGTGAATCACTATCTTGTTTCATTGACTTTTATCAATTATATAAAGGACTCGGTATTTTGTTGCATTGAATTTTATCAATTATATAAAGGATTCAGTGTTTTGTTGCATTGAATTTTATCAATTATATAAAGGATCTTGATCCGCTTTCAAAGAGTGAAAGGTTTTCTTGCCATAATTTAGGAGACTAACTACCTTACCAAAGTAAACATCAATTTACACTCTAGTATTCATAGCTCATAAGGAATTTACTACTTTAGTATTATTATTAAATACATAAATTATTTATTATCACAATTTGTATGATTTCCTAACTTTTAAGGATATATCTAATATGCATGTATAATCAATTCTAACTTTTAGATATGCATTAGCCATGTTGTACATATATTAAATTGATGTATGCTATGTGTTTCAATAGATCACTGAGTCTAACCCTAGATTTATGGATCGCCTAATATTAGTGTATGCACCTTAATTTAAGTGAACCTATAATTACTTTGAAATTCCCTTTTTACCTTTCATTTTCTTTCAAAATTAATAATATTTAATCTATAACAAGTGTTTCTCCTTGTTACTTAATTTTCAAATTAAGATATGGAAAAATTGCTTAAAACTATAACCTATATTGACCAATGTCAAATTAATAATGGTCAATAGTAAAATCCAATCTTACAGTTTTGATTTCACATAAAATAATAATTTGATATGTGAAGTGGATAGATTAATTTTTTTTTTCACGTACATAAATTTTGGTGGGTTATCCACATTAGTAAATCTACATAATTTTTGGTGGGTAATAAACACTAAGTCTACAACATTTCAGTTTTACTCCTATCTGAGTATTGGGGAAAACATAAATAATGGAGGGAAGTAACTCAATTTTTTTTTTCTTTTCTTAAATCACCATACAAACATTTTAACAATCATGCATGAATAATGCAACCATATCCCTAAATTATAGCATTTCTTTACCATATTAGTGACTTTAGAACTCAACATCCTAACTAAAATGAGTAAGGCTATACTTCAACCGTACATAAATTTGAACATGTAACAGTCACTCAATCACAACTCTACTCCCTCATGAAGGAACCAATGAGAAATCATGAGGAATTCATCAAGGAATAATGTACCCCACATTTTAATTTTCATAATAGCCCATAATGGAAAGTGAGAGAAGTCAACTATCAAATCTTGCTTTACTTTCTTCTAAGAAATGCGTACTCTTATCATTCAATTTTATTGATATATAAAATTATATTCATTATCAATTTTAATAAATTTCAATACACTTAACATGTAGAAATTCAATCTCTAAATTATTTCATATAAATGGTATCTAAAATAATATGTAATTATGCATTCGGAATTGCTTTCTCAATTTTAGTCATATGTGAAATTGCTTCCTCAATTTTAGTCATATGCTTTAACTCCAAGAAATTTCAACCTCATTCTATATATGCTAAAAGATAGGGATTAACATATGTAATGGATTAATCGTTTCTTGATAGTATGTGCTCTCTGGCATATCAACACTTCCTTAAAGTTAAAATAGTATGTGCTCCTTGGCATATCAACACCGGTTCTTTTAAATTTTTTTAATGCGTCACTAAGTTAAAGAAAAATGAGGTAATTTGGGTTCGAAGACTTTGTAGAACTTGTTATCCAATATCCCACATAATTCCACACACACACACACATATATATATTATTACAATATATTACTAATATATTTTACTAATATAATTTTCTGAACTCAGTTTTATCCAAAATGTCCTGCTCTGTTGCATAAAATTTTCTTATGTCTTATGCTAAAAATGAGCTTATGAAGTGGTCTTTTAATATTTCAATGTGCAGTTTGCAACAGCTAGTCAAATTTTTATTTCTTACACAATTCGTACATTTGGGGCATTTACCCTTGCCACTATTGTGACTACAAAACAGATTACTGTAAGCTTCTGTTTTCATATGTGTACATGTATTTTGAGTAGGCAATGGATTTTTTTTTTTTTTTTAATCCATTTAAATTTATTATACCTTAACAAAATAAACTTCTAACAAAAATATATATATATATATACAAATCAATATATATATATATATATATATATATATATATATATATTCCCTGGCTCATTAAAGCCATCACAAATTACAAATTTCTAAAATTCTCACTTAACATATTTTTTTTTTTTATTAACTCTTTTTAATATTAATAAATTTAAGATATATTTTCTTAATAAACCAATCTAAAAAACTGTAAAATTTTGAAATCCACTTCATAAAAACGAATGTAAAACCTATTCCTTTAGGGGACTCGTCAAACTTACCTATATGCTTCTTGTTTACAGTCTTTTATTACTTACTGAATGCACACTCGGTAAATTTGAAAAATATATTGCGTAGCATACATCAGTGTTGTTTTAATAAATTGGACTCGGTGTTGCACATTACAAAGTGTTGCATTAAAACAAATAAAACCATTAACCTATTTTGCTGTTTTGACAAAAAAATTTACCGAGATGATGACGAAATGATTTTGCAGGTCATTTTTCCATGTTATCATCGTTTTTAGCTCTCGTTGGATATTCGAACCCATGAAGGAAGCTCTTAACAAACAATGCCATAATGACTTGGACATCCATTGCTGCATTTTCGCTGGTCTTTACGTTCTAAAACTTATTACAACAAATTATGCACCCAAGTCACATCTTCAACACACATTTTATCTCCAAGCCAATCATGCGAAAGAAAACCTTTTAATGCACAAAACCTCGAATTGGTAAAACATAAAGAGAGTATCAACCTCTATATTACTTGCAGAGCATGATCGAGTCAATTCCGAGCATTAAGACTACAGATCCACACGTAGATTGAAAATTCAGGCGAAGATTGGTCTTTCTTCTTTTTTTTTTTCTGTTTTTTTTTTTTTTGTGAAATTGGAGATTGGGCAAATCTGATTTTGCATGTGATTGCCATGGAGTACCGGGCTCATGAGGATCGTAATCTAACTGTTCTCAGTGCACTGAAAGTACAAATGATTAGATCATTTAGCAAGAACAGGCGCCGAATGTTTTCTGATGCCAACACATCTTGGGGTCTGCATTATCGTGAATCCTATGCCTGAGGTGATGTGAGTGGCATCGAGATTCCCAGACACATGTTTATCAAATCATCATCTTAAATGGCAGTATTCTTTACTCCATACACAGCCGAATTGACCTTGAGAATCAAATTAAATTTTCATTGAGCACCAAATACAGAGAAATCCAGTCAAACACCTAGATCTTCGTCCTTCTGATTGAAAATATCGCCATTTCCACGCCATGATCCTGAGCTTTGACGTGCTCATATTCCGTTCACCCTTTCTCCGTTATATTGCAGACTGCCTTTCTGCTGAGCTTAAGGACAAATATGGAGGGGCCTTCTTCAGGGCAAGCTGGATTTTTTTTTTTTTTCTTGAACCAAAACGCCCAGATCATTTGTGTTAATTCCAGAATTTTCTTGCCAAGAAAGAAGACGATTTTCTTCAGCAGTTGTGGTCAGGAATTACCAGTGGAGAGGGCCGAATTATTTATAAAGAAGAGGCCAAATTCTTCACAATATTTTAGCAAGTTAAATTCTCTGAGGCCGAGTTGGTTATTTTGGTTTCATTCGCTCACATTGGAGACTGAATTGTTAGTGCAATTCCAGAAATTATTTGTGCCAAGTGAAGAGGCCAAATTCTCCAGCATTGTGGCTGAGTTTACCAGTGAAAAGGGGTCAAATTTGTCATTATTAGAGAGGGCCGAATTCTTCCTATTTCTCCATCAGAAGGGGCCCAAGTCTGAACATATTATTCAAGGAAAGGACAAATCTGTCCTTGCGTCTTCAGTTCCACATCAACGCTGAGAAGAGGTCAATTTCCCTTATTCAGGGGTCGATTTTTATCTCCATAGGCAGTCAAAGAGAGCCAAATTCCTTCTTGCTGAAGGGTCAATCCCTTGGGGATTTAAGCACTCATAATGGCTGGAATGTTTTGCTACTCCTCCAGCACATCAGTCATTTCAGGAGCAGATTTAACAGAGGCTGATTTCCTGAAATTACCAATCATTCTATTGGTGTATCAATGTAGCAGATTCTCTGTGGGACGCTGAATTTATGTACAAGGCTGAGTTATTCTAGGATGTGTTGAAGCTTGATATCAGGGATTATATTGTTAGTAGATGTATCAATTCTTTTTCCCTCTTACCAGTTGGAGCGAGTTCATGGTTCTACATTGTAAAAATTGAATATCAAACTCAATAAAGTTCACATTTGGCTCAATGTGTTTTTTTTTTTTTTTTTTTGTAAGTATCATTTAAGTCATATGATTTCAGATATACAGCACTAGGGTTTCATGAGGAAGAGAAGATACGGTTATACCAATGATTCAATATCATTTTAAGATCCTCCGAACTTATTATGTAGTCTTGAATTTAACAAGACAAATGGCACTAAGGTTCATTACCTTGATTGTTGGACAACTGACAAATTCTTACAAAATTACCCAGAGCTCATTGCGAGCTAGAGGATCAGCAGGCATAATTTGAGGAGAAAAATTGGGTAAACGCACAAATGACAGCGACAGGGTATCTGGCAGCAAGGTTCATAAGGAGACTCAAATATTATTGTGGATTGGTAAAGAGCTGTTATGGACCAGATCCTGGAAATAAAGACCAGTTTTCATTTGATTTCCTTACTCATATTTTCCATGAGCACAATTCCAAGGCAGATTTCTTACCCATTGTCTTATATACACACATTTTATCGTGTGTATGAAGAAACAATTCATCGTTGATGGAATTGCAACAAAATTGTGTGTTATATTCTATTAAAGAGATTCCTAAAGAAGCTTGTTCAAGTATAAAGAAAGGTGCAATAATTTAGATTGATGGTGGAACTGATTTCTTCATCGACTTTTCAAATCATGAGAAATGGGATAAAAAAAAACATTTAGAATTCTTGACATTTAGAACATTCATATTGAAAAGGTTTATTTTATGATGGACACTATTTGCATGACTATGGCAATTTCAGTCAAAGACAAATGACAGAAATCCCAAATTTCAAGGCAAATATAAGCAGTCAAAAGATGAGATGTGAGTTAAACGAGTAGGCAGAGTATTCCAAGGAAGAGGAGAATAAAGATTATTTTCAGATTTAAAGACGGATTGAAGCATAAGACCAGCAATAAAAGGGAAAATTCCACTTTGCGGAGAATCAACAGGCATAGTAAAATAGCAGTTAGCAAGTTTTCAGGGAGTATTCAACAGTTTCAGATTTTTAGCAAATTTAAAATGTTAAGGAAATAAAAGAAGAAATGAAAATCAATAAAGTAAACTTGTATCAACCATTTAGTCATTTTGACAAGTTTTATCACATTTGAAATTTCAGAAATTGCTTATTTCTTCTTTTTATGTTAATGATGAATCTTATGGGACCTTTTACACTGACAAGTTTCTCAAACTTTATCTTTACCCATTTCAATCTTAAACTCAAACCATGATACTAAGTGCCACCCAATGTCAAGTGGACAATCAAAGATAAAACTTAAAGTCCCTTTAACATTCTTGTCTGCACCAACAGATGTGCACCAATGTAGATTGCAACAATCTAACAAATATAGTTGTATGAGCAAGAAAGGATAAGGCATTTGTGGCTTCTTTTCAAATGCCAAACTTCTAAGTCCACAAAGACTACAAAACTCATGGCTCAAAAATTTACGAGGAACCTTAATACTTTATGGGCCTATAGGTCCTAGAGGTGGAACCTTTGCTTTGAAACCAAGTGTAAAGACCCAAATCTATATGTATTACTGAATGAACGCTATGCTTAAAAAAAAAATTTCTCTGTTTTTTTTTTTTTTTAAAACGCAGTGACAGAAATTTTAAACCATAATCATACAAGTTTCTGAAAACTTAGTAAAACTAAACTATTTATACCATAAGCATACAAAGTTGAACACAAGAATTTGTATCAGTTATATCCAAGTTCATAAAATTAGACTTCATACACATACATCCATTTAACTTGTGAATTCTAGGCACAATGAAATCATCATAAATAAAAGCAATATAACTAAACGTGTACCGTACATCCTGAGAGGAGAGCCAAACTGGACCTGCTGCTTTGCGAGCTCCTTTGATGTCGTCTACCTCCACGCCTGAATGTTGCCGTGCTCAAGCTGAATATAGTGACTCACCGGTTAACCTCCCAGCCTACTCCTTGGGTACTCTCCTTCCCCGCGGACTCCCGAGCTGCAATGGGGTTGTGCAAACAAAGGAAAATAGAGGTGAGCCTCTCTTGGCTCAAGAGTCCCCTCTCTATAACACTCTATCTCACCAAACTCAACTATAGCTCATAACCACTCAATTTTGACATAGTCTCCTCCATCCAACAATAGGGTAAAACCAAAAGTCATTTTTCCCTTCCCTTTCCCTTTCTTTTATAGAATGTTTCATAGGTGACACTTGGAACTTCATGCATAAATAATTATTTTTTTTTAACCCAAAATTTGATTATTCACCCACCCATGTGTCATCCTCTCATCAAGACTCTCCAAAATAATTTACTTAATTATTCATTTAAAATAGTAATTTTCCTCAAACCGACAAGACTTCCTATTTCTTCTCCTAGTTGTCTCTTGATTCCCACTTTCTACTCCTTAATTTGTGTTTATTACTGTAGTTAATTGATAAGTCTCAGATTTGGTCCCCTAAACTACCTCAATTTGCATTTATGATGAATATTCTTATGTTGGCTCTTTGCCACATGAAAGTTCTCTAATTTCTCAAATTTTAATTTATTAATCTTATTATAATTCACCACCCTACTTCTCTTAATGAAGTTTTTAATACATCTTTATAATTAACTCTATGCCTCTTTTCTCCTTTTTACCTAATTAATTTAATTATATTCATTATCCATTTAATATTTTGTTTTAACATGGAAAGGGTAGAGTTATCATGGTAATTAATTTATCTCTTCCTATTCCTCCCTTACCCGAAGTTTTATTCTTGATTTAATTCTTTTGGTTCTAACCTCATATATCATTTGTTATGAATTATTTGGATTTCATATATTGATTATACTTATTATTTTCTTTAATGACGTTGAGGATCGAGTTTAGTCATGCCCTTCAAGAACTTCCATTCGAAGTTCCAAGGGTGCCATGCCTAAGAATTTATTTTTGATGCCAAGGGTGCCAAGTCGGTCATGCCCTTCAAGAATTTCTCTTGAAATTCCAAGGGTGCCACACCACTTGCCCTTCAAGCATCCAATGGTTACGAGGGAAAATTATATGTGCAACGCCAGCGACCCCTATCATCTCATATGTTGTCTGCTATAGTGAGACTAATGGTGTTGGGGATCAAGAAATCTGCCTTGATGCGCGCCCCCTAGGAAATCCTTGTGAGCGAACCAAATTTGGAACCTACTCTCACAATATCGTGATCTTCAAGGCGAAGATACTTCGACCTTTCCAGCGTAAGTCACGGCGGGAGGCTAGCAGGTGAGATCAAGGACACTGTTCCACCCCTCCCATGTTGTTCCATCCAATTGTACAACCCCATCACCCATATGTGAGTCATTCGGCCAAGCAACTAACATGTTCATGCAACCAATGACATATCATCAGAGTATATGTATATATATATAACAAGTTTCAAACTGAACTTAGAAGTTCAAATACAAAAATATTGATTTATATCAAACCAGATGTTGTCAATTCATCATATGTGAGTGCCTCTGGCGGTTTCCTATAATACTCAATAATCATCCGTCACCAAGTTTCTTAGTGTTAGTCATTTTTATAACAAAATCATCAACATGACATAGTCATCCACATCATTGTTTATCGTGAACCAGAAGTAATGTAAGTAGACACATTCATCACAACTATCATCATCATAACGTCAATAGAAAATACATATCCATCAAAGCCACCATCATCCTAACACCGACTAGGAAATAAACACATCCACTAATAGTAGAGTGAAGTGTCAGTGTCCTCCACCTGAGGTCCTCAAATAATAATGTGTGAGCCTTAAGGCTAAATCATTGTTATGCCATATCAAGGTCAAAAATCTAAAGTGGGGCACTACATACACTCCCCCTTAAATTAAACTTCGTCCCGAAGTTTCAAACCATGGAAGTGATGACATATCCATCAAAGGCATCATCATCGTAACATCAATAGAAAACATATCTATCCATAAAATATATCATCATCATGATATCCATAGAGAACATACATATCCACCAATGATGTCATCATCACAGTATCAATAAAGAACGTACATAACCATCAAATCCACTAATAATAGAGTCATGTGTTCGGATCCTCAACCTAAGGTCCTCAACGAATAAAGTATGAAGGATCAATGTCCATCAAGCAAAGAGGGGCACTACACTTTCTATCAATAATGTTTTCCAGCCCAATCATTAGTCTATCCATGTAGACTCATATCTCTAGAAGTATATCTTAAGATATTTCATCTCGAACTCACAAGCCAAATCCCTCGTACACTCGATCATTATAGGCTCACCACCTGTTAATAATAGACCGTCAACATATAAAACCAAAATCAAAGGCATACCTTGGACCAACTTAGAGGTTCATATTGGTACTGCTTCTAGGCTTCAACAACTGTCCATGTGGACATGCTAGGCTTGGGGAGCTTGTTACAAACCATTAAACTATTTTTTCAATCATAACACTAACCAAACCAATATACATGGCCTCAAACAATTCAATATTGTGCAATGGAAAATCAACCAAAACTTATGTATCATCATGACAAAAAATGCCATTTACCAAGCAATATAAAACTTCATTAATCCATCAACATGATCACAATTTGAATTATTTCTATTACAAAATGTAAATGCATATACCATGGATAATTCATATAAGTTTCTACCATCTATTCATTCATAATAAGAATCAGTACATCCTGCAAACACAATATAAGTCAAGAAGTTCACATTCTCTATAACAAGTCAAACATTATGTCGATCTCACTGTTCCTCAAACTTCCTTGCTCATAGAACTCTCTAACATTTTCTCCATGTATGTAGGTCTATCATACTCCTAGTGTGCTCCTAGTATCATGCACAAGGTTTTTTTTTTTAAATTTTGCATGCTGAACTGCACCCATAGGCCTTCTTTCATGCAGTTGGGAGGTGTATTGTAATGTTCCCAATTTTAGCCTCAAGCTAAAATGGAACATTATAGTGGCATATTTTATTTTCACTTAATAAAATGGGTAAGGAGACCCCTTAACCCCTTGGTAATAGAGAAATTACACTCCTTATGAGGAAGGAGGATAAATAAGTAGCTGAAATAAACACCTAATGGTGTGAAAATGATGAGGATCACCTTGAGTTGGCCATCTTTGACCAAGTCAACACCGCTGCCTTAGAGGGGTGGCTTGCTTTAGAAGACAACACAGTTTTTGGAAGGAAAGCATTCAAAAGTGAATGGAAACCATAATTGTGGGACCTATGGTGAGAGAGAGTTCATTTGCTTTATAAGAAAGGAGGAGCAACTCATTTGTTTCATGCTTTGGTTCAGAAATTTCGTAGTGAGGCCAAGGACTTGCACATCCGGGCTGTTTAGCAGGATTGCAGTGCTCTTGAGCACTGGGGGTGTTCCCGGGAGGGGATCCCCCACCTCTTCCTCATGGGAGGAGAGGATTTGAGCTGCATTTCCTCATTCTGGAATTTGGCCAAGCTCACTCCTTTAGTTGCAGCGTTATTTCTGTAGTAGAATGGTGCTGTGTTGCTGGGGTAGCAACAGAGGAACTCATAGAGTCTTTCCTTGCTTGATTTTTTAGTGGAGGAGTGATCTCTTCATTGGAAGAGCTGTAGAGAGGGCTCTTGGACCAGATTTCAAATTTGTGGCATCAGGCCACTCATTCACCAACTCCCACTCCGTAGTCACTTGGAGAAACTGCGTTATTCCATGAGGGCAGTGTTGGGGGAGATTCATGTGCTCATTGGGAGGAGTGCTTTTGAGTAAAAGGGGATCAAACCCTTTTCCCTTAAGGAAATTATCAGAGGAGGGAATCAGAATTTTAGATCAGCCACAACGTCATATTCATTTGGTTTCAATTGTAGTGACAATTTGTTTGTCACTATTGTATTTTATCTGGCATTTCTAGCAATCTCCCTGAGATTGGCTAGAAATCCCATATTGAGCCCATTTTCCTCTCTTGGGCCATTTTCTTGTATATTTTCAGCTACATTATCATTTTTTATGTATTCAGTAGCTGCATCTCTCATAGAGACTACACAGTCACTGCCTCTGGCATTTTGTGCAGCAACAACATCTCATGTATTACATTGCTTATTCATTGGAGGATTGGTTCTAAAGCTTGAGGGTCTTATTTCCCATGCTATTTCTGTATAATCTTTCTGATATATTAATATGATGATGGCTGTAGTATTTACCCTCTCATGATACATTCAGATTTTCAGAGTCTCAGATTGATGTTTTGCATATTGCTGTAGCTCACTCTTCGGGCTGATTTATGATGTACCTATGGTGGGGAGATCTGTTTAACTCACCTAGATCTATTTGTTTCAGCTCTCTTTCTGAATTTAGACTCCATATTATATTTTTAAGAGTATCCCAGCACTATACAACTTTTTATTTGCAAGTATTTCCTTATACATCGTTCCCATGGGAGGCATTGCAGGATTTCCTTGAAGGGAACTATTAGCTCTTGACAAGTTCTATTGGCAAAGTATGCTAGTGGGCCAGGTAGCCTCTAGATCTCATCCTTCCTTGTGAAGGTGACATATCCAGTAAATTCCCCTAACAGTCAATCTCTAAAATAGTTCAGTGTTGATTGTTAATACTCCTGGAGTTGGAAAAATGGAATATATTAAGATATTCCCGATGGAGCAGAAAATCCATCATTTGGGATATTACATGTATAACCGAACCCTTACACCTTTCTCCCAGTGGTTGGGTCTTGGACTAAGAGGAACCTTATCTGCACAAATCAGAGCTTGCCAAAAATTCTTCAATAACATCATATGGTTATTCATGTATAGAATCCTTCCTTCAATAGTCAAGTATCTTCTTTTCAAATAATACTAGGTGTTATAATCTCATGAAGAGATTCTCCTTGTTAGCGCTCTGTAATTTGCTATAGATTGTGACGCAGCCACATAGCTGAAAGTCAACACCCAATGGAGGGATGGTCAACACCCTTCCTTTCTTCTCTCGTTCTTTGTCTCCTCGTGATCCTCTTTTCAATTTCTTGAGATCAATTTTGAGAAAACTGGTAAATAACTATATTCTATCGCCTTGAATATCAAATTGTGGTTCCCGCCTTATATGGATATTTCCCCGCCTTCAGAATATTATGTAATAAAACAATACTATTGATTTATATTTATCTCTGAAATTTATATTCTCGACACATATATATATATCCCAATGTTAACCCTTCAGACCTTATATAACGGTTCAACCATTTATAACCTTCGTTCTAATACTCCTTCTCCCTTTGCAGTAATATAGTGAGCCGATGGAATTTATATTAATAAACAAATATCTTTGTAATGAAACCGGGGTCCTGGGCCCCACTTCCACGTTTTCTTTTATAAATCACTTACAATAACCCGCGTGCTCCTTTTTTAAAATTCGCCCATCTTTGTGAAGCGCCTGCCGTCCGATGATGGCACGCCAGATCGACGGCTATAGTCCATTTCGCTCAGCGTTCTGGTATGAGGGATAATGTGCGAAGACGCAAGTTAACGGGCGGTATTGAAACAGTTCCAATGCCACGTGTCAATTCCTATATGGAATCGCTCCGTTCCGGAAAATACCACTTACACCGCAAAAGTGGTGCGGGAAACACCGGAACCCGCTTGTGGTTTCGCTACAGTAACTGACTATGGTTCTCGTCGGGTTAGTCTCCTTCATACGTCTTAACTCTGGGTTTCGACTCGGTTAAGAATTCTAATTAACAATAATCAAAGGCGACTTTCTTTGTTAATTGGGATTCCGCTACCATTAAACAATTTGAATGACCACGATTCCAAGGGTTTTCTCCTCGAGTAAATTGAGGTAACCATAGACTGGGGCATGCAGAATCTATTCCAAGGTCTGTTCCGTAATTACAATTGCACAGAGTTTTATCACTTCGCACTTAAACAACCTATTAACAATTTATGATTCGACACGATTCTAAGGAAATGCACACAGAAATCATTCAATTGGAAGCAACGCTGAATACACAGTTGGATTACAGAAAATCCTCTGCTCTTCTCTCTTCCCCCCCTCATACATCCGAAGAATACAATTATATACATAAACCTATGACTCTTCGGTTCCTTAGAGAGGACCGTTTCAGGAAATCAACAGTCTAATTAAACCAATTCAACTAACTGAAATATGACAGCTAAACTAATTGGGCTATTCAGATTCTACGACTCTAACAGACCTAATAATACAATCAGCTAAGGTATTGACACCTAGCTATGATAATTCGACTGTTTTCAAACCCTCCTAGCCACAACATGTGGACAAAACCTCCTACATTGCTGGCTAGTGCATAATGCCCCTGCATCATATTGTGAGAACTAATCACATAGGCCAACATCAAACCAACTTTGGAAACTAGGATCTAGCCATACTAGTTTCAGAGAGGGCTCTCTCTATAAGACTTAACTTTGTTTGGATAAGTTTTTAGGCTAGTTATGATAATACTTGGGGTTTTGGAAAATTGATTATATTCAATTGATTAATGTCTATTGGGAAATGGAGTCAAAATATAACTCAATAGTTGCATCAACTTTTCACAGAGTAAACACAAGGAAAGCTAGGAATATTTACTGGATATTTTCAAATTTATAAATGGATTATGACAAAATTATGAAGAAATTCAGTAGAAATAAAGAGCAATTAAGAATTATTTAGTTTGGCTTTCAGTGGAAAACATTATGGTTTAAATGCATCCAGAATAAGGTACTCAAAAGTAAATCCTATTCATCACGCTTTCTTCTTTACAATTAGAATTGAGATGATTGCAATGAAATATGAAAATGAAACATAATAACAGAAGAAAAAAAATCACCAATATTTAAGCCACAAGAATCCTGTGAAAGGTGTTACACAACATTTTGTCACCATCCCTGCAATCCCCATCACACACATTGGAGGACCATTTCTGTGACTTATATGAAGTGTCATGCCTTGCAAAAAGTGTCATTGCATCCCTTGCCATGAGGAGAATATTTTCTCTGTTGACTTTTCCTGGAACAGACCATCAAAAACACATGCTTTTGGGTTGGCACTGGTAGGCCGTTATGGCCACATGCCAATAAAGGAAATTAACACTGAACCCCACGCCCATTGGCACTCTGTCCCAGTGAGCTACCCGCGCCAAGCTATTTTTGGAATGTTTTTTAAATATAGAGGCAAATTTTCCATGCTAACTACTTCGTGAGCAAGTCAGCTTGGGTTGTTCGACTGCATAACCACAAACACCTTCCTTTGGCCTCTTGTTTCCACCTTTTGGGGGAACCTCCCAAAGGATAAGGCCTCCCTTCCACCATTTTAGGGATCCCAACCTCCTCCTCTCCCTCTATAAATAAAACTCTCTCACATTGATGCAGCTAACTGAAGAGGAATTTTTGAACATTTTGTTGAAACAATCTGATATAGCTGGTGAGATAGAGCAGAGAGAGAGACCCTTGTTGAGAGAGAGCTTAAGTTTTTCCTTGCGACGTCCAAATTCCCCGACGAATGCTTGAGACGCACTTCGACTGGACCCGCTGAAGGAGGCTGTGATGTCAAGGCTCTGGTTGTAATCTCTTTCTTTCTCTTAATATACACATGACTGATGTTTTGGTTCCCATCTTGTGTTGATGTGATTTATCTTACACAATACATTTAATCTTCCTTGAATGATTAGCTAGTTATGAATGCAATTATTGTTATGTATGCTGCTTTCGTCCGTTGATCTTTGTGCAGGCACCCTGTTAGTCATCAGTAATTTTTTTCCTTTGTTGATTACTAAATGATTATCCCAAGATTTCTAGAAACAAAGTTCATAAACATTGTGAGTTTTAGAAATCTCACTGCCTTCATTATCCTTAAGATATTTTTTCACTTTTTCATCATTCCATCATGTCAAGCTCTGCTTTCCAGTCCCAGAAAACCCATTAGGGGCTCATGCCACTCATTTTGTTTGCATCTTGTCACCTTTGACCCAAATCCTCTGTTTCTGCTACCCAAGGCCACCAATCAAACAACTCTGTTGTGTCTCCCCAAAATACCCCAAGCATTGATGGTCTCAAACTGTCTCTGTAGGCTCTTTAGATAAATCAAGTACATTGGATTTTGGATCTTCAATACATCAATTTATCATAAACTATATCTTACACTTGATGACCCTAGATTCTAAGTTTCAGTCTAAAATCCAAGTCCAAGGAACCTTCCACTAGGTCACCTAGGGTTTCACAAGCCATAGGGTGGATTTGGTATCCTAAAAAATCTGTTTTTCCTGTATGAAGAAACTGCATTCAAAGAAGAAGGGGACAATTTATTTTGTCTGAAACTGATCAAAGAGGTCATTCAAGGAAGACCTTTTTGGCTTAAAGCACAAATATTGTAGGGGGACAATTGCCCTTTCTCACATTTCTGCAAAAGGATCAAATGGACATCAGCCTAGTAAGAGGTAAGGTAATAGGGTGAAAATCATCACAAGAAGACCATCCACAAAAAAGAGACAACAACAGGTCTATGTTTGAAAAAAATAAGGGTTTGTGACTAATTTGGCCAAACAAGTAAATCAGTACTAGGGCTACAAGGGCAAAGGTCACCTCAACTCCATCAAGTGCACATTGAATATTCTTTAGAAATAATTAATGAGTTTGAGAAGTTTTTGAGAACTTAGAAGACAACACTATTTAATTTTTTCTAATAGCCCTAAAAACCTAAGAGTTTGGGAAGATTGACAAAACTGGTCAAGAAATGATGATGACAAAGGGCATCCTTCATAACATTACATGGCATTTCAGGGGGTATTCAAGCTGCCCTCTAGGGTTTGTCAAAGCACCAATACTTCACTACACCAAAGGAAGAAAGATGACAAAGAGTATCAGTGCAATTGCTTGAATTTTCAAAATACAGTCAAAGGCCTCTTAAAATGGATCAAAAGGAAGATAAGCATGGGGTGAAAGGATAGTGACAAAGGCAAAAGTTGTGTAGGCACCTGCAAAAACAGAAATGGCCAAGGGGAAGACACAAAATGGTTTAAAACTGCTAGCCTCTCCCACCAAAGATATATCATTATCAAAGTGGTCAAAGAAACAAACATGTAATTGGTCTAAAAAAGCATATAAGCCTCCAAAAAATGGTTCCCTTATCAAAAGTATATTATGCGAAAGATAGATAGCCATGAATGACACTTCTGTAGGACTGTCAAAAAAATGGTTACCTACAGGAAGATTGATGAGGTCAAACTAACCGAAATATTTCTCACAATGGTGGCACATATAAAGACTAAAGGAGTTGTTGACACCAACTGCTAGGGTTTTCACACCAAAAGGTTTTTCACTGTCTCAAAGAGAAACATGACAGAAGGTCAGTTGAAGGAAGGTTAAAATTCTTCTTTTCAGTCTATCCACCAAACAATCAAAGGCATAAACATGCAGGACTGAAAATTCCAAGGTAAAAGTGTCAAAATGATCACAAGATTGCTATTTACAAGTTTTGAAGTTCATAAATAGGAAAAAGTGAAGAAAAAACCCTCAAAGAGCACTAATGTCACTGAGGGACATTTTTCTCAAAAACTTGTCAAAATAACCTTTTTCTTTTCAAGGAAGGGTTCATGTTTCCAAATATGGGTAAGAAGCACAGTTTAAGCTTATGGAAAGGTTTGTGAATACAAGGATAATGTCAAGATTCTCCAGCAAAGTAAAAAGCCATTTTTTCTTATGTTTCTTCCACCTACAGGACAAAAAGACCAAAAAGACAATGAAAAAGTGAGAAGAGAAACAAACATTAGAAAGTGGGTTTTGATCATGAAATATTTTTCAAAAAGGGAGTATAAAGGTCTTCTTTACTTTCCCCCAACTCATTTGTGTCTTTGCAAAAGAAGAGGAGAGCCGTTGAAAACATTTCTGGGTTTTTTTTTGCAAATTGGTGAAAGTTTCAGGTGCTACACACTGACGGAGGCACTATGCACAGAGCAGTCGGCGCTGCACACAGAGGAGGAATGTGCAGTGTTAAAAAGCACTGCAGTGTGCACTGGAGGGCTGGCGCTACGCACAGGCTAAGGCGCTGCGCACACGCCCAGTTCGACCCGACTGCCTGCCGTTCAATGGCGTTGCGCACCGAGAAGGCCCGACAAACCATTTCACCTGCTCGAGTCGCCCGCAAACCGACCCGGTGTTGTGCACAGGCCTGCCAGCAACCCGACCTGACCTGGCGCTACGCACAGGGAAGGCCCGACAGGAATGGCCTATCGGGTGGCACTACACACAGGGGATTTTTGGCCAAATTTGCCCAAATGTGGCCAAAATCATTTTTTTTTTTTTTGCCTCCAAGCTCCTGCATGTGTTAAACAAGGTTGGTGGTCACTTTCTTGCCCTCCAAGTAATATTTTTCATTCATAATCAAAGAGAGTAATCATGACCTAAGTTGACTAAAAACCCTAATCTTCATGTCCAACTATCATTTAACCCTCTAGGGCAAGGAATTACCAAGTGAAGAGTGATCATTAGCATAAAGACACTCAATACAAGCTAAGCCTCCTCCTAAACTCTGAAAGCATTCCTAGACCTACTTCATTTTGCCCTCCATTTGCTAAAAAATTACCCTCACCATCACTCATTCTTCATCCCTAGACCTAAAAGCTCTTACCAAGCTAAAACCATATTGTTCAAGAACACAATCAATCACCATGTCTGAGGAAGAAATCAGTACCCGCAGTGATGAAGGCCAAAGGCCTATCAAGCCGAAACACAAGGGAGGAAGGAATAATAGGTTTGAGCCTCTGGATACCATTCAAATCACCTCTTCTCCAATGATCCTTACATTTTTTCAAGATGTTGGATGCTATCAGTTCTGTGAGAAGTTAAGCAGGTCCAGAACCACTCAATTTTGACTAGGTTGTTCATTCTTAGCCTACAAAACCACCAGGTCAACCTAGCAGGAGTAAATTTTGAACTATCATTTGAATCCATTGCTAAAGCCACAGGAATACCAAATATTGGTGAGAGATGGTTCAAACAGAAGAAATTGGCCTTAAGCTACTATGAGCCCTTCCTCAAACCTAGTTGTCAACAAGGCTGCAGGGTTGTTTTCCCCTTCTCCCACCTGCTAGAAAGATATTCCCTACTGATGAGGCAGATCATCAAGTACTTCACTTGTGAGGGGAGGTACTCCAGGGTTTATTCATATCACATAAGGCTGCTAATGCACTTCACCAGGGTTAAATTTCTAAACCTACCATAATATCTCTACCAGAGCATTGACAAGATGGCTTCAGTGGTTAAGAAAATAAGTTATGCCCATCAAATGCAAAGCCTTTTTCACCACTCCTTGGTTAAGATGATTGTTTTGCACCAGCTAGAGTAGCAGGGAATCCCTTGGGAAGTTTTTATCTCACATGATGTATTTGAAAATCCCCAAGCCTTCATTCACCAAAATTTCCCTTCCACTTCACACTCACTTACTTCCACTCCTCCATCACCTCCACCTATGCCTTCTCCACCAGGAAACCTACCTCTTTCCTCTTCTCCTGATGCATCAAGTGAAGATGATGACAGTGGGAATGATGAAAATAGTGAGGCAAATATAGAGTTTGATGAGGAACACGTAGGTGACAGCAAAAATAAGGAACAAGAAGATGATGATGGAAATGATGAAGATAATGGGGCAGACATAGAGTTTAATGAAGAAGAGCAACATGATGATGATGACAAGGAAGAGGGAGATGAACATGGAAACCATAAAGATAAAGACAGTGAGCACTTGGAGGAAAACAATGATGGTAGTGATACCAATGAATCACTCCCAAGTACAGAAAAGGGTGGTGCTAATGAGCAAGATGAAGACCAAGAAGATAATGAAGAAAATGATGAGGATGACAGTCAGCAAGAAAGTGTACATGACAGCCAAGAGAAAAATGTGCATGAGCATGACAGTGAGCACAATAATAGTGCAAACACTGAAAATATAAATGAATATGATTAACTTGAAGAAAAAAAGGGAGATGATGAGGAAATAGAAGACCAAGAACAAGCATATAATGAGGCTGAAACAGAGTTTGAAGAGGCAGGCAGTGACCAAGGCAATGGCACATATTGAACAGTCAGTGATCAGCAAGACAACCAAGGAAATAGTCATGACAGCCATGACAACTGTCATGACTGTCGTGAAACTAATCAGTCTCTAAATGACAAAGAAAATCAAAGTGACAGTGCAGGGAATGATAAAGAAGAGGACATTAGTGAAGGATAGAATCAAAGTGAGGTAAGTGAAGAAGGTAATGATCAATTTGAAGGCCAATATGGCAGTATAGAAGACAGTGAAGAAAATGAAGATGATAGTGATGCTGAAGGTCAAGAAAGAAGTGACACAATGGGGCATGAGGTGACTCGTGGAAGCCATGGAAAAAATGAAAAAGCTGGTGACAATAACAAGTGTCAAGGAAATGATGGAAACACCTCCAAAACCATCATCACTCCTCTCACATGCACATACCACAGAGGAAAGAGAGATGTGTTTGCTGCCTCAAAAAGGAAAAGGGCCATCTCTACTACAGCTATCAAGCCCAAGGACAAGGGCAAGGAAAATATGGAAAGGGGTGAGCAGCAGGTAAAGGTGAGAAGGAGTAAAAGAACCAGGAGAACTACTCAAGAGCCTCAATTCATCGATCTAGATAGTGACAATGAGGACAAGGAGATGACCACCACATTGCTACTCTTGACCAAAGATGTACAACTTAGGGAGTGGGAAAGAGATTTTGAGATGGCACAACGTGTCATTTATTATTACAAAGAGGAGCATAGGCACTTCAAGAAGGTAAAGAGGGGCCTTGCTCTCCAAAAGAAAATGACCAAAGATTATGTCAAGAAAAACATGCTTGCTTGTGCCAAACTGATGGAGGCCCTTATGGAGCTAGAAAACCTAAAATGGGAAAAAGAGCATGATAGCCTTGGATTTTTGGCTGAGGTTTCTCAACAGGTGTCCAAGACCTCTTGAGGGACCTCTCCACCAATTTTGGGCCAAATTGAACAAAAAATTGTCTTTTTGAAATTTTGAGGCCTCTGTGCGCAGCACCCTAGGCGCTACACACAAATTTGGTGCATCCTCAGCTTGAAAAATTTACATTTTTGGATTCCTCTCATCACCGGTAGTCTGCTCCCAAAATTTCAGATCATTTGGAACAGTTTTGACCCCCAAAAAGGTGAAAAAACACCAAAATTTTGACCTTTTTGCCTCATTTTTAGACAAGGTGTTGTGCACAGAGCAGTGTTGGGAGAATTCATTTTTGAATATGTAAACGGCACTCACTCAGGATAAATCAAGCATTTCTGGAACGTAGACTCATCAGGATTTCCAACGAGCCATCACGGAGCCAAATCCGGTATCGAGAAGGGGTCCAAAACTCAGCCACGAAAGACCCTATTTTCTACTGAAGTGGTGCTGCACACAAAGATTGTCTAGTGTGTTTTGGACCAAAAGTCAACAAAACACATTCATTTATTGCAAATAGGTATTTTTGAGTTTTTTGAGGTAAAACACTCTAGAATTAGGTGCAAATAATTATTTTGGCATTTATTTCTTAGGATATTATGTGCCTTGGGCCTTGCATGGTCTCTTGGCCATAAATGACATTTATGGTTAAATTTGACATTTTCCTACCATATTTAGGGTTTTAGTCCTCCTTTGCTCCATAAATAGAGCATAAGGCTTTTATGTATTTGGTTGGCATTTGATGAGCTTTGATAGCAATATACATGGTTTTATGAGCTTGGAGTTGTAGAGTTGATGAATGGCTTGTTTGGCTTGATGATGGAGAAGCTTGTTTGTAGGATTCCTTAGCTTGGTGAATGGTGATGTCTTCTTAATTTGTCTATTGTTTTCCTTGTTATAATTATGTTTCATTGCTCTTAGTTTCTATAAATTCGAAAATTATAGGTTGAGACATGCTCTTTGAGGCACCTCAGTCCTCCTGTTTGTTATAGCCTTCATGTTTTCTTCTGTTTGGTCTGCTTAAGGAATTCTTGATTGCTTCTTAGGTTCACCTAAACTTGTTTTTGTTTCATGAATGGTTATTATACTAGTTTATAAATATGATTCACGGTATGCCCTGCTTATTTCAAGCTTTCAAAACTCTATCTTGAAGCCTTTCTTTGGAATATTGTTTGCTGGGTTAAGTCAAAGAGGTCTCGTTCGATCTTGCCCTTTGTCCATGCTTATCAAATTGTTTCAGAGTTCTTTATAGATTTATTTATGATTTTTAGGAGTTCCCTCTTCATAAATTGAGTTATTTTGCTATCTTATATGTTTTCCCCAAATTCTGAAGGTGAATTTCTAAAGTTAGAAGCTCTTATGATTTCTATGTTTCACTGAAATGTTTATCTTGGGCGTTTATTGGTTTAATATATTATCATAGAGTAAATGGTTTGCGCTAGCTCTTACTTAGTATCTTGTGCTGATCATATTCAAGACCTCCTTGTTCCTAGGTATTTGACAAAGGATTCTTGATTGCCCTTTGCCCTACCTTATTCACAAACTTGATGTCCATCCCATTTCACTCATAACCCTAAGGATCCATTCACCTTGTTAAATTGGCCTTGCACTGCACTCTGATTCATTGTTGAGACACCCTTGAATTTTATTGACTCCATAGTCCAATGGCTTTGACAGACTCTCACTCCACCTATTCTACTTGACCATCTCACACAACCAAAACAATAAAAAATCATTCACTTAACAACTAGCCTAAAATCAAAACCCTAGAGAAAAAAGAACACATCCTTTGCACCCAATAGAGAGAGCCCCCTCTGAGTCCAGGAAGGATAGGTCCTAAGACTCCAAAGACTGGTTCCATGTTACCCTGTCATTTGGTCTACCAATCTACCAAATCACGGGACCCTAACACACCCAAATACCATTGCTAAAGGATCGCGACATGTTAGGATGAGGATTAGGAGACCTCAGCTGTAGGTACAAAAACCGCGTTAGATTACAGGTAGGACAATCTATCCCAAATAGTTTCATTCGTTAACTAGGAACCGACACATTAGCATGTCCTCTTGCTGCTAGACCCACCTTAGGGCTAGAGGGATTGCCTCTGTCCGCAGAGGGGATTTACCTACAAAAAAAGTTGGTGACTCCACTGGGGATAGTACGTGTTTGTTGTCTTGTTGTTTGTTGAGAGTTTGAATTGTCGAGTAGACTTTGGTCATTTGGTTGCTTTTCTGGCTTGCTTGAATTTCCTGACTATTTTGAATTCTCCTTTTTAGTTCTAGAATGTCAAGTTTGACATTTGCGCACTAGTTTTATCCTTTTCCTATAGTTTTCTAGCTTGGTGTGTTTTTTCTTTGAATAGTCGCACCGAATCCTGTAGGATTTGGTTTGACCTCCTTTCTGAGTTTTTGTTAGTATTTCATGACACTGGATTGGTTCTTTGCCTTGAAATTGGTCTTTTGAAGTTGTTTTGACTTTGTGGCCTCAGTCTTCTCAGCTGTTTGTCCATTATCTTATCAGTGAATTTTTGTAGCTCTAGGGTTTCTAGCTGTCTTGTGCTGTTTGTTCGACCTTCTCATCACTGAGCCTTCTAAGCTGGATTCGAGTCACTTTGATCTTTGTCATTTCAATTTGCTGTTCGATTGTGTTAGTCTTTCTCGATTCTTCGTGTGTTTGGTTTGTTGGATGATCACTTTTTTTCATTTAACTCTTCATTTCGTCACTTAGAGCATAAATCACATTGCTCGTGGGATCGTTTTGAAAGCTTTTTGTTTGCTTGGAAGAGTGCATCATTGTTTTGAGTGTGTTTTTGTGTTTGTATTGCTTTTGAGTTATTCATTTTAGATATTTACATTCGTAGTGCTAAAAAATAGAGTTTTCTTTGATTTTTAGTGTAATAGTGCATTGTGTGCTTCATTCATATAAAAAACAAAAAAAATTGCATTCTTTCATTTGGATTGAAAATGAAAAGTTTTTTTTCATAACTAGCTCTTAGTGAACTAGGAAAGAGTTTTCATTTTCTTGTTTGGTTGTATTAGATGCATTAGTGAAATTCTTCTTGTGTTTTCATTGATTGCTACTTTGTTAAAAGATTCCTATCCTTCTCTTAGTTAACATTCATTGAACGGAAATGATGTTCTTTCACATGTATTGTGCATTTAGGAATTCGAGATCACATTCGATAGGGCCTTGAAATTGAAACATTAATTCAAGATCAACCTTAAAATCAATTCAATCAATCTAAGGAAGCATTGAAACCTAACACAAATATTTTAGAGGTCTAGGCTAGTGACGTGTTCCGGTGTCATTAAACCTAGTAGCCGTCGTTCGTCACTTGGCTTTAGACACTGCTAGCACAGACTTGTGCTCCCTGTACTGTCACATATATAAAGGGAGACCATCATAGGTTCAAATAATTTATCCATAGGAAGCCGAGTCTTCCACCCTGTAATCGTGATACACCGAACACAACATTCAGGGAGACTAGCTGCATGTATGTCAAGTTCTTGGTCATTTCTCTTTCATTTGATCACCAAGGTGTATATGGCAGTTCACGGAAACTTGGTACACCCTCTTGCTTAGATTACCTGTGTTAGTAACCTATAAATATAGGATTCATAATTTTTACTTGACTGATGGTAGTCTTGTAAATATGTACAATCTTTGCTTTCTGCAAGTTATTTTCCCATATTTTTGTTAAAAAAAATAAATAAATAAATAAAAAAATCAAAAAGAGGGTAAAAATTCCTAAAAGAAAAATCAAAGGACTTAGAAAAAATAATATATCCCAAAAGAAAAAATATGAATAAAACATGGAAGTGTGCAAGTCTAGATGCCACTACTTTTACCTTTTGTAGTTGATTATGGCAGAGTGTCAATAAATGCCATAATCTGTGATGAGTTGAACAATTTAATCTTGACTTGCCACCTTTCAATTTCAAATGTTGTAGATAGAGAATAAACAATTGTCATACAGTTTAATCATGAAAATTTATCAGTTAGGTAGAGAATAAAAGAATCCAACAGTTTAATTTGGATTCTTGGATGCAATAAGTGTAGAATTAGATAGTTTATTGCTTTCAAAAGAATAAAATGTTGTAAGGTTGCTAGTTCAAATGCACCTGATTAAAATAGAAGGAAAAAATGTTAGAAGATAATAACTGGGTAGGTAGAAGAAGGTGGGAGACATCATTGTAAATATATTTCACCAGACTATAAATAACTAATTTCCCCTCCCCATAGAAATTTGATATTCTAGATTGTCATTCAAAGAGGCTCAAGGCATTTCCTTGACTTCTGTTGGGACTGGACCCAAGGCTCAAAGACTGATTAGTTGAAAATGTTAAGTTTTTATATTAAATTTCTGAAATTTTCATCATTTACCCCTTCATACACTCATCACCATTTAAATTCATAAGTGAGAACTCTTTTCTTACTTAAATGTTACAGAAAGGTCCATTTGATTAACTTCCTCCATTTTACAAAGCATAAAACCCTAAAAAAACATGATATACTAAGTAAAAAGTGAATGAGTGATGAAAATAAAGCTTTCACTTTCCTTAGTTTTATTTATGAATTTGTGAGTATTCATCGTCCCTTTTCATATTAACACTTGAAATATTTTATTAAAATCCTTATCAAATATCCTAGTCCTATTAATATAACCTATTTTTATTTAATAACCCAAAAATCCCCCTTATTATATGCTTTTGTGTCAAAGATATTAAACACATGTTGAAAAACATCTCGAAATTATCCCTTTGACAGAAAACTACCCATAAAAACATATTCCCGCTCCCCTATAGTTTTAGAACTTTAACTAAATCTAAAGCTATATAATATAATTAAATTTGCAGAAAAGCGCATTTTACATACTCTGTATTAAAATAGCGCAGAAGAAGAGTATTTACTCCCGTCCCCACATTGCCTCTACCCAAGGTTAACATTTTAACCTCACCCCTTTCCCCAGGTATATATCCATTTACCATAGATTAAACCTTGGTTAATCATTTAAACCCGCCCCATTATATGTATAAACCCCTTTTATACATAAAGCTTCATTAACTAACCCGACACCCTCTCGATCATCCTCAACCCTCCGATCATTCTTATATTCAAATCCAACAATCTGCATTTGAGTGCGATCATTGGGCCTCATGCCCCACCATTCCCTTTCGAATTTATTTTAGACCGTAGATCTTCACATACCAAATCGACGGCTCATATCAAAGTACCTGGTCCCACCTTATTTCCCCACAACTTCCCGATGCATCTCATTCATTCACATCACTCAATCAAATCTAATGGCGCGGATCTCATATCACATTACCAAAGTTATCGGGTGAAGTTGGCAAAAAATTTTGCGATAAAAGTTGTTTCCCAAAACCACTACCCGCTACGTGTCTCATTTCTACTGGATCGCATTGCAAAAGCGAAAAACCATTTACCACCCAGGAGAAATGCGATAACCACTAATGGTTTCGCCTTCAAATACGAAAAACCACTCCCGCCATTAATTTCAACCTGTAATAAATGCTGTGTGTATTGATAAAACTTAAGGTTTCAACCTTAGTTTTTATTATTTGCATGCATTTGCACATTCATCCTTTCAGAAAACTACTCTGGACACCATTGTTGAGCCTTTGCGAACCAGTTCATCATTCTAAAAGCCATTTCCCCTCATAATTTCACATCTGAATACTTTCAGTTGCAGAAATTTGAATAACTGATATATTATTCACCGAGATTCTCCTGATCACACACTATTTTAGCTTCATGCATAATATAGAATATCTTCTACCATTGATCATTAATTGCGGAAATAAAATCAATTGCATGCACACATTAAAACCACAAACAATCACACATATGAACACAGTATTTAATGGGAAAGCTTAAAGTTGAAAACCCCAACTATCTGTATATTATATGTCATGGAGATCATGTAACAATCATAGTACAAAGCTCCTCACAAGCTCTCAGCACCACCTCCAATTGCTACACACTATCAAGCTAGATCTAGCAAAATAGATGCTCCAATATTTTTCCACTTGATAGCCAGCCTCTATTGCATAATCAATGCTATGGGATGGCTCATTAAATAACATAAACCACATGGCTGGTACTGCGCAATCCTCATGGGCTCCTCTAATCACTGTGTGTTGCAAATAGCAACAGTATAGTCACAACTGATAGTTAACCTGCTCTTTCACCTATCTCTGCACTGGTCTCCACTGAAACTGTCCATGCACTAAAGTTAACTGATGTATTCTTTAGTTGATTAATGAGTTTATAATTAGTGAATTAATCAATAATTAATTCACACCACTCTTCACTAGTGTATTAATCAGTTAGACTAAATACAACTAGTTCAACTATGTTTAGATTAGTTAAACTAAACACAACTCCATTAACTCCTCAATCAACTCCACCAAACTCTCTCACATGAGTTCTAACTCAAGTATCCATGCAATAGCTCCACTTAACCCTTAGGAATAGCGTAATTCCTTCTATCAGCTCCTGTGACACATCTGTGCACTTAACTGAAGTGCTCCAAGAGAATAAGATAATGTTTATAGTCCAAATATTATTAAGAGCTAATAATATTCGACATATCTATTTTTAGACTGGCAATCTAAAAATAGATTCCGCCCAATATGTATAAAAATAGAAGTCCATCTATTTTTTCCAACTTGACCAACCATCCACAAATAGCATCCTGCAACTCATAGAACATGATCCATATGTCTAAAAATAGACATAGTCTAAAAATAGACTTTGCGCCAAAAATAGCCTGCGGGCCCACTTAGTGAAGGCGACTCCTTTCCACTAAGCTCATCATCTTGTTTCAATCTCAACACTCCCTCTCAACAAGATATGGATTATCTGCAACCCCTATCCTGCCCCTGTGGTATTCGAATTTGCTCCTGGTGAGCGCCTTCGTCAAGATATCAGCATCCTGATCCTCCGTAGGAATGTATGAAAGTAGCATGATCTTCCGCTGCACACAATCTCTGATATGATGATACCAGATGTCAATGTGTTTATATCTATCATGAAATACTGGATTAACCGAGAGTTTTATGCAACTCTGATTATCACAATAAATCACAGTAGGCTCTAAGTGTGAACTGAACAACCCGACCAGGATCTTCCTCATCCATATAGCCTCGCATGCAGCCAAAATCGCTGCCATATACTCGGCCTCTGCTGAAATGAGTGCCACGGATCTCTGCTTCCTGCTGTACCAAGAAACTGCTGTCGACCCGATACTGAAAATCCCTCCAGATGTGCTCTTTCTGTCCGTTGGGCTCCCTGCCCAATCTGCATCTGTGAAGCCACATAGCCTCACCTCATCCGACTGTCTGTACCATAATCCATATCCCGATGTGCCTATGAGATATCTCAATACATGCTTGCCTGCCTTCCAGAAGAGCTTGGTTGGCTTAACCATAGCTTGTGAAAGTTGGTTAACAACATAGCATATGTCGGGTCGTGTATTGACCAGATACATGAGCGACCCCACCAACTATCGATAAACAGTGGCATCCACTACCTCCGTCGAAGTAGCATCCTCCTTCCTCCATCCACCAGGAAGAGGAGTATCAACAGGCTTGCAGCCATGCATGTTGAACTTCTCCAGTATCTCCCGGGCATACTTACCTTGAGAAACAAATAGTCCACCACTGCGCTGCCAAATTTCCAATCCCAGGAAATAATGAAGGAGGCCCAAGTCCTTCATCTCAAACTCCTTTGCAAGATCAGCCTTGCATGAGTGTATCAACAGTTCATCACCTATCAAAATCAAATCATCTACATAAAGTACAATGATCAGCAAATTACCCTCCACCACAATCTCGTATATGTTAGGATCCGCCTCACTCTTGGAGAATCCAAGTCTAGTGAAATAATTGTCTATCCGTGTGTACCAAGCACGAGGTGCTTGTTTCAACCCATACAACGCTCTCTTGAGCCTGCACACATGCGACTCGCTGCTGAAGATCTCGAAACCTTTGGGCTGCCCTATGTACACCTCCTTCTCAATGACTTCATTGAGGAATGCAGTCTTCACATCCATCTGATGAATGTGCCACCCCATCTGCGCTGAGAGAGAAAGAATCATCCGTATGGAAGAATACCTTGCGACAAGTGCAAAGGTCTCCTCATAATCGATCCCTCTATCCGTGAAACGCCCTGGGAAATGTGGGGACAAATCTTGCCTTGTACTTCTCCACACCCATCGCCCGCTTCACTTTGTAGATCTATCTCGAAGCCACCACCATCTCGAAGCCACCACCGATTTCCCCTCCGCCTCGTGACAATCTCCAAGGTAATTGTTTCTAACAATCAAGTCATACTCTTCCAACATGGCATCTACCCATGCGGGGTCCTCGACAGCCTTCCTCAAAAGAGGATGGCTCTCATGATAGCATTGCTCATAAGAGCCATGTATCCGCATACCGGTTAGGTGACTATCTCTCTCGTCCGCGCCTCGGGATGTGTAGGTGCTCCTACAACCTCTCCTACCCGAGCCGCCCACTCGCCCCGTAGTGCGCTTCCGCCCTCTGATGGTTGGCGCTGCATGAGTGGTTTCTTCCACTCCATGAACCTCATCTTGTGGCTGATCCACATCCTGAGGCTCATCCTTAGGAACTAATAGCTCCTCATCTACATGCAAGTGTGGCTCCCTCTCAAGCGAACACTTCATGGCTTTCTCCTCCTGAAATTTGATATCCTGTCGCACAATAGTCTTGCGACTGTCTGGAAAATACACACGATAGTTGTGGGGCGTATCAGTGTACCCCACAAATATCCCAACCTCTGCGGTCGGCTCCAGCTTCTTCCTGGCATCCTTCGTCACATGAATGTAAACAGGTGAACCAAAATCCTCAAATGGGAAATATCAGGCCTCTTACCAGAAAACGCCTCCTCGGGTGTACTCATGCCAAGTATCCTGTGAGGACAACGGTTCTGCACATATACTGTATTATTGCATGCCTCCGCCACAAGTGAATGGGTAGGCCCTGATCATGCAACATCGCCTGTGCAGCACCCACGATCGTTCTGTTCTTCCGCTCAGCAACCCCGTTCTGCTGTGGGTTATGAGGTGCTATGAGCTCTCTTCGAATTCCTTCTGCGCTGCAAAATTCCTTGAATTCGCCAGAGATGAATTCACCACCATTGTCGCTCCTAAGAGCCTTCACCTGCTTCCCCGATTCTTTCTCAACCAATGCCTTGAACTCACAGAAATTTGAGTGTGTCTCGCTCTTCTTCTGCATGAAGAAGATCCAGCACTTCTGAGAAAAATCATCAACAAATATCACATAGTACATGTGCTTTGCTGTCGAAGCTACTGAGAAAGGTCCACACACGTCTGTGTGAATTCTCTCAAGGATCGTCGTGGTGCGACTATCCTTCTCGTGAAAGGTGGCTTTCACAAATTTTCCTAAGGTACATCCCTTGCACTGATCTAACTGCGCAAGAGTACCCTTAGGAAGCCCAGTAGAAATCTGCTGCAGTATCTTCAAAGCTCCATGGTGAAGGTGGCCCAATCTCCGGTGCCACAGCTCGCCATCATCCCGGCTCACCACTCCTTCTGCCTTGCATGCCATTGCTGCGCAGCCATCTACCTGCAATTGATAAAGGTTCTTGACTCGAACCCCTGTCCTCCGGGTTTCTCCAATTGTCTTACTATGCAAGAAAGCCTTTCCCTCGCTGAAGACAACATCATATCCCTTGTCTTCTAACATCGCCATAGAGATAAGATTCTTCTTCAATCCTGGAACATGCATCACTTCCTTCAATACGAAGGGTTTACCAGACTCCCTCTCAAAGGAAATGGTACCGATACCGGTCGCACTGTATCTACCATCATCGCCCATCTCGATGTTCACTCCAAGATCTTTCTCATCCAGATCAGTAAACAATTCTCTATCTCCTGTCATGTGAAAAGACGCACCACTGTCAAGAAACCACACTGAACCCGTCACACTTGAGACCAAGCATGCGATTAGCGAAAAATCCAGCTCAAACTGCAAGGTTAAGGCCTCTCCAGCTGCAGATCTAGCAGCCTACTTATTTTTCTTCTTCTGTGGACAATTAGTGGTGTAATGTCCATGTTGGTGACAGTGAAAGCACTTCACCTTGGACATGTCCTGCTTCTTGCCTTTCGCACTGGATTGAGAAGCTTTCTTGCTCTTCCCCTTATTTTCTTTGGTAGCCAAAGAACAATTCTCTTCATCAGAGTTCTTTGATGAAGATCTATCCCTGGTACTCTGCCTTATCTCCGCTTGCACAAGATCCGACCAAAGTCGCTTCCATCCTGGCAATTTATCCCGACCATTGACAGAGTCCTGATAGGAATGCCAACTCTTCGGAAGCCCAAGGAGAGCCAAGCTCACCAAGTCCTCATCATCAACAGTAACCCCCACACTTCCCATCTCATCCCTGCATTGGATGAACTTCGTGAGGTACTTGGGCATACTGTTGCCTTTCTCCATTTTTATGTTTTTGAGTTTATACTTGAGCGCCAACTTCCTCTGGTCGCTCTTGCTTTGAAATAAATATGTCAAAGCTTTCCACATCAAGAATGGAGAAGCCTTACCATGAAGGCTGGATACTATGTGATCCTTCACACCTTCCAACAAAATCCTTCGACACTTTGCTGTCTTCTTTTGCCATGCGTCAAGTACGACAGCATCACTAGAAGTAGGTTTTGGAATTTATGCATCTATGAACTCCTTCAACCCATTGTCATCCAGCACCGCCTCCATCCTATCCTTCCATGCAATATAATTCAAGCTGCCCTCAATGGCATACTCCAATCGCAATCCGTTGAAAGACATCTCAACTTTGACACCAAGAAAACACTACTGCAAATTCGAATTCCACTAGCTCAAAACTCAACCGCTTCAATGTTTTGCAATTGCTCCAATGATCAATATCCCTCTAATAACATGTAGAAATTTGAATAAATGATATATTATTCACCGATATTCTCCTGATCACACACTATTTTAGCTTCATGCATAATACATAATCTCTTCTACCATTGATCATTAATTGCGGAAATAAAATCAATTGCATGCACACATTAAAACCACAAACAATCACACATATGAACACAGTATTTAATGGGAAAGATTAAAGCTAAAAACCCCCAAATATCTGTATATTATATGTCATGGAGATCATGTAACAATCATAGTACAAAGCTCCTCACAAGCTCTTAGCACAACCTCGAATTACTACACACTATCAAGCTAGATCTAGCAAAACACATGCTCCAATATTTTGCCACTTGATAGCCAACCTCTATTGTGTAATCAATGCTATGGGATGGCTCATTAAATAAAATAAACCACCTGGCTTGTACTGCACAATCCTCATGGGCTTCTCCAATCACTGTGTGTTGCAAATAGAAACAATATAGTCACAACTGATAGTTAACTTGCTCTTTCACCTATCTTTGCACTGGTCTCCACTGAAACTGTCCATGCACTGAAGTTAACTGATGCATTCTTTAGTTGATTAATGAGTTTATAATTAGTGAATTAATTAATAATTAATTCACACCACTCTCACTAATTGTATAAATCAGTTAAACTAGATACAAATAGCTCAACTATGTTTAGATTAGTTAAACTGAACACAACTCCATTAACTTCCTCAATCAACTCCACCAAACTCTGTCACATGAGTTCTAACTGAAGTATCCATGCAATAGCTCCACTTAACCCTCAGGAATAGCGTAATTCCTTCTGTCAGCTCCTGTGCCACATCTGTGCACTTAACCGAAGTGCTCCAAGAGAATAAGATAATGTTTATAGTCCAAATATTATTAAGAGCTAATAATATTCGACATATCTATTTTTAGACTGGCAATCTAAAAATAGATTCTGCCCAATATGTCTAAAAATAGAAGTCCATCTATTTTTTCCAACTTCACCAACCATCCACAAATAGCATCCTGCATATCATAGAACATGATCCATATGTCTAAAAATAGACATAGTCTAAAAATGGACTTTGCGCCAAAAATAGCCTGCGGGCCCACTTAGTGAAGGTGAATTCTTTCCACTAAGCTCATCATTTTGTTGCAATCTCAACATCAGTGCCTTCTACCAACCAACCGTGACCAGTGTGAAGACTGCTACAACCTGGAACCCTCTTTGACCGCAACCATACCTATTCAAGGTATTTTCAGTAATCCAACCTGCAAATTCTTAATTTCCAAAAACAAAATTAAACCAAATTGAGTATATAAGCCAAAAATACTCCTTTGAAAGTACTCAAACCTTGAAAAAAATAGGGGAAACCTTGTCAAAATTTTCCCAGAATTTTCCAGTTCCTCCTAATTCAATTTAAAGAGTTTTTTATCACCCAAAAGCTATTTATACGGTGAGAATCCATTTTAATTATCGAAAAAACCACTGAAATCCCTTTCCAGTCCTCTGTATATTCAAAATCTACGTTTTCATCATAAAACCCTCGCCCAAATTCCGAATTTTTCCCAAAAGCAGCTTAATTGACCTTCTGTTTCCAAAAAGAGCTGAGCAAACAGTCTAATCTTGCTCAGTTTCATTCAAAATGACAAAAAAGCAGGTCACCCCTAGGACTAGAGGTCCCAAATCACAAAAGCCTGCCTCCAACAAGCTTCCAAACCCCAAACCTTCCAAAATTGATAAACCTACTCCTGTCCTAACTGCAGACTCCACTGAAGTAGTCAGACCATTGCAGCTACCTGTCACCTTTGAAGAGAACAATCCATTGATTGACTTAGAATATAGAATTGTTGATGCTACATTAGAATTTGATCTACTTGAAGTGCATAGCTGGTGTCAGGAAAAATTTGAGAAGAAAGTGGCCAATGCTATGCCTGTATGGGACTCTAATTTTCCTAAATATGTGGTTCCCATCACCCATCCAGCTCAAGATTTCATTAGGTTGTGTCAGTTGCACTATATTCCTGACCAGAGATGCATGGTAAACAAAGATAGTGAGGTCCTATTTTACATAACTGCTGAAGCCATCAATGATATGCTCCAACTAAGCCATGATCCATGAGCAGTATCATTGTCCATTGAAGATTTGACTCAAATATATTTAGACCTGGATTTCCCTGGGAAGTTTATGATCCTTCAAAACTTCATGCCTAATCATGTTAACCTTCCTAAGGTAAATCCACCTTATGATACTTTTGATTTCCTTGAGGGTTCTAGACAAATCATTTCCATGCTGTCATTCCTTCTAAGCTATGCTAATGATGAGTTTACAGATGCCTCCATCCTAGGTTTCCTTTCTACCTTGTCTCCAGGACAACAGCCAGAACTGGTTTTCAACTTTGCCAAATTCATTGTTGATAATATACATTATCAATTGATTAAATTACCTGATGAAGGAGTGTTCAGATATTCATCATATCTGTTACATCTCTTCCTATTTTCTCAGGCAGATAATTTTCCAATTGCATTACAGAAGATGGATATGGAGGGTAAACCTCTTTCAGTAATATTCTGGACTTCTCTACTCAGGAAAAACAAAAATGAGTACAGCTACATGGACTTCAATGATTTGTTTATCAAACCTGCCATGAGTTTGTTGAAAAAAATAGAGCCACCAAGGATTAATGAAGAAATCAAAATAGTTTTACAGTTGTCTAAAAGCTGTAAGGTAGGAGACTGGTATTTGTATAAAAATCACACAGAAATCAGAGTGTATGGTGCACTCATGGCTCCTTACAAATTACCAAAGTTGCTAACTACCAGGATTTTTGCTTTGGAGTACTTAAGGCATATTTTGAATGCAAATGCAGTGAAATTCATAGCCTCCAAAAAGAAAACACAATTCAAGTTAAAAAGTCAAATTGGCTCCTTCATAGTCAACAACAAAGATGCTTGAAAGAGGTAATCAGCAAATTATCAGCATTCAAGTTCCAAGAAAGCTTTTACTGGAACTATGACCCTCAAGGTACTTTAAGTAACCTCAGGGTCAAGTGTAAATTAACCCCATTCCTCCATGAGTCAAAGCCTCTAATTGAAAAATATCCTAATCAAATGGAATGGGTTGCAAACACTTTGATTGATGATATTCAGGAGATGCAAACAGATGGCCTACAAGAAAAGCAGATGGACAATACACAGGTGGTTACTGTTGGCCAAAAAACTGAAGTATCTAATAAAAGGCCTAGAAAAGAAGAAGGCTATTTAGCAGAAACAATTATTGAAAATAAATTTAAAACAGTCTACAGCAAGAAGGCCAGAATGACTACTATAGAAGAAGGGGTCATAGATGTAGATGATAATAATGGTCAGAAAACAGATGATGAGGCCACAATGATTGTTAATGAAACACTTAGGGAAATTCAGAATGAACAGGTACTATCACAGGGAAAAGGCAAAGAAATGATTGAAACAGAGATAAATACAGAAGCTCCCTCTTCCTCTAAATCAGCAGAAGAAACTGATTCTGATATCCAGAAAAAGTTCAAGCAAATCAGAGAAAAGAATGAGGAAATTAAGAGTGAAGTTTATTCGAAACTTCTGAAGAAAAAACCAGGAGATAAAGACAGACTTGTGACAACCTTTGATTACTCAACAAATAAAATGATCATGTCTTTTCTCCAGCCAGTAGTAACAGATCCAAAGTCAACCACAGATTACAGGAAAACAGAGTTTGAAGTGAACGCTGATACCATACATGAACTAGACTAGATAGAGTTTCATAGAAGTGCTTCAGAGATGCTATATTCAAAGGTAGTGAGCAAAACCATGAGTGCTACCATGCTTCAAAAGACTATATCTAATTTGCAAACTCAAATGAAATTAGATAAAGCATCTCTACATGCTAAGGATTTGAGGATCAAGTCCTTAGAAGATTTGGTGATAGAAACTGGAGTGGATCCCTCCAATACTGAAGTTTCTAAGAAATTGATAAGGCAGAAGAATGAGGATATTTCTGCCTTGAGAAAGCAACTCAAACTGCCACAGAGTGAGCACCCACAGGCAAAAGAAATTCTTCAAGAAAAGACAGAAAAGGATGAAACTATGCAGCTAGTTTTAAAGATGACAGCTTAGATTAAAGAGATGGAAAATCAAATAGAAACTTTAATGAAGGAAAATGAAACATTGAAGAAAGCACATGAAGTCTCCATTCCCACAGTTATTGCAACTGTCAGTACAACTGTTCCCTCTACATTGGCAGAATATTTGGCACTGAAAGGAGTATTGGCAACTGCAGTGTCAATTACTTCTAAAGATATTTCTTCCACTTCATCATCTACATCATAGGTAAATCAAATAGGTGAAACAACTGACATAGTCAAGGCTATGGAAGACATGTCCTTAAAGGATAAAGAAATAATCAATTTGAAAGGCACCATCCGAAATCTTGAAACATCAAACAGAGATGCATTAATTACATCCACAGGACATGAGCAGAGAGCCAACAAATTGCAGGAACAGGTAAAGATTCTACAACAATAGGTTAATCTCACTGAACATGTATCTTATATCAAGAATTATCTTTGGAACAACATCATTCAAGGCATACATTTACAATGGCCTTCAATCCAAATTATTTATGAACAAAAGGAGTTACTCAAAGCAACACAAATAGAAATTCAAAAGACAAAAGAAGAACTAGCTGACAAACCTGCTCAAGCTTTGAAGCTTATTACATTTTTGAATATCAAACATAGAGAGGAGATTGAAGAGCTAAAAATTCAAGATAGAACTGAAAGAATACTACAAATCAAGAAAGTCCTGAATAAGAGAAATATGATGAATAATTTGGAGGACAAATGTAAAGACATGAAATTGGAAATCATAAGATTTTGGGCCAAATACAAAGTACTAACACAAGTAGGCTTTCCAGACATTCATGCTTTGAATGAAAATTTAATGGCATAGAAGGATTATGACAACAAAATCAGGGCTTATGCCAAAGAGCAGGTCAGCAAACCTTTACCACAAGGGTCTCCAACTGGTAAAGTTACTTTGGAATATTTTGAGAACTTTTTCTTTCTACAAAATGAGATCAAACATATTTTCATTGTTAAGCCCAATTTTTCTAAGTATACAGAGGAAAATTAAAGTTACAGTAAATTGAAGAATATGAGAATTCCCAGTACATAATAATGGCAGGAATTCACTGACTTGATATAAAGGTTTGCAGTCAAATTGTATCAGGGTAAAAAGTAGAGTCAAAGAGTATCAATCAAAAATGCCTTTTACTGCTGATTATTCCTTATTTTAAAACAGTAAAGCAGTAAAAGAAACAACATAAAGAGTATCAGTGATAAAGCACAAGTTAAAGGATGTGAAATGGAAAGAGTGTCTTTCAAGTTATCTTCAAAAGATATTTTTCCAAAATTCCAGCAAGCATTTCCAGTAGCTACAAACCAGCAACAAGTTAAGATAATTAGTCCTATTTTTTATTGATAAGAGGACAACTTGCCAGTTTGTTTTGTAGCTGTCCCTCTTTCTATGTAATAAAATTTATTTTTTCCTAGAGATATTCCCACATGTCTCTTAGATATTTGTAATAATTTTTGTATAAATACTTCTCTTTTTGAAGTATTAAGTGTGGAATAAAATTTTTCAAGACTACTATAGAAATTTTTGCTGGATATATTGAAGTTTGTGTGAGTCGATTTGTAAAGCAGCAGACTGGAACTAAGATTAAAGACATCATAACTCAGGATTCTTGTGCTGATCAGATAAGTCAAGTATTTTTCTGTTTTCACTTTTTATCTTTCTAAAAGTTCCTACATACATTTATATGTTTTCTCTCTTGAATGAATAACTAGGAAAGCTTAAACAGGATTAGTGTTAAAAAGCTCCCTGTTTTTTACTAGTTATTCATTGATATGTTTTCTGTTGATAACTGTACTTAAGAATTCTTAAATGCTCTTAGTCCTTGTTTGAACCCCTTTCTTTCATCTTCATTTCTGTAACTTAAGGATTCTTAATTTTCGTTTTGTTCAGATTTCACCCATTTCATCAAAAATATTATTTCAAAACCCTTTGAAGGTCATCTACCCTGCCCTTAGTACATTTGATCTTTTGACCTTATTTCCTAGCTCTGATTTCCAAGAAGTAGACTCCATAGCCCAATGGTCTGGTAGATCCCTTTGTGGTTTACCTTGAGGTACCTTTTATTCCTACCAAACTTAAAAAAAAAACCAATTTTCCAATCATACCTAGCCTAAAATCTTATAACAAAATCAAGCTAAATCTTGAGGAGAGATCCCTCTCCGGAATTTAGGAAGGCTAAATCCTAGATTTCAAAAGAGGTTCTTGGTTACCCCTAGTTTTATTTAACTATAAACCAAAATCCCACAACCTAAGAATTACGAGGGTGATAACAACCTGAGTAGTCATTTCGATCTTTTTGTGACTCCTTAAAAAGTGCAAAGATCATCAAGCACTTGTCCTTTCATGCTTGTTCGATCTGAAAGTGACTAGAGTCATATTTTGCCTGTTTCTCGACTCTTAAAACATGAAACAATAAAGTTATGTTTCAATGTCATAAAATTAACTTCCTATGATCACATGCCCACTAAAATTTTTCCACTTGCCTTGTTTTTGTAGTTCCTTAGAGTTTGATCTTGAAGCCCCGAATAGGCTATCTCATTTTTCTTCCTGTGTTGAAGTATTTTCACAGTGGTAGAACCACTAGTTTCTTCATCTTCTCCACTACCTCCTAGTGGTAGTCCTTTTCTTGAAGTTTCTGTGGAAACACCTTAGTCCACTAGGTCTGCCGCGTTTTCGCAGCCTATTCTCTCGAGTGTCTTACCTCTCGCTACCCGGTCGCCTCCTGAAGGGCCGGTTGATTTCAATTGGCCACCTCAGGGTGCCTGGTTTGGTTTTGGGAGCGAGGAAGAATTCCCTCCTCTCACTTCGGGATCGCCATTATTAGCAGCTGCATTACCTCCTAGTCCTCGTCATCTTTTCGACGATCTTACGACCTTGTCAGATATGGATTCTTCCAGTCCTGTTGGCAGTGAAGAGCTGCATGCTTCTATAAGGGAATATCAGCTTTTCCCAAAAGGTTTCTCGTATATCTCTGGTCAACCTTCCCCCCAATCGGTGTCTTTTCTACCCGGTTATCGTACTTTGGGTCAAATCATTTATGGTGTGGCATCCATGGCATAGTCCAGTATAGTGGCTCCCACTGGAAGCTCAGTTTTTCCTACATTAGGAATGTCGCCTTTGACACCCATCTTGTCGGCCACTATTACATCTATACCGGTCTGACCTACCGTTTGTGTGGCTTCATCTGCATTGGTTGTTAGCACGATTTCGTCGTCAGGGGTCTGCTGTTGTTCTCAGGTCTATATTTATCAATCCCACATTTCCTGTTAGGCTTGCCATGAGTGGCTCACAACCTTGCGCTGTGGAAACCCCTTTTACTTCTACCACGCCTATGGTTTCTACTTATACATTCGATGACTATCTATTGGATATTCAACGACAATATGCTTACTCTCTTGATTCTCAGCCACATAGTTCCACACCTCAGGGTTCTCAGCAGCCGCAAGCTCTTGGCAATCCTCCCCATCATTATTATTGATCAAGTGATCATGTCCAAGTGGAAAAAAATGCTCAAAAATGGAACTACTCATAATTGGTTATAATCTAAACGACTGGATAGGCTTCGTCGCTGCGATTCTGGCACTATAAACAACACTCAAATCTGACGTCGTATGTGAAAGTTACTAAAGTTTTAAAATGCCTAACGACCTTCAAAACAAGAATTTTGAAAAAAAAAATTGTCACTTAAAAAAAAAAATTAGATGGCAAAAAAAAATTATTTTATAATGTTTTGAGGGCCTATTATAGGGTGCCATGTGGCCCCAGGCCCATGGTTCAAAGTCTTGCTAAAAAAAAATGTTGTGGATTGACCCGACCCGACCTGAATGGAGTCGGGTCATGTTGAACGTGTTTGGGTAATCAACAGGCGGGCACATGTTGAACATATTCGGGTCAGTGTGTAATGGGCGGTTGAACTGCAGTCAGGTCAGCGTGCTCATAGTCAGGTCATCAGTGTTGGGCGAGTCGGGCATGGAATGAGTCATGCAGGATGTGTGGGCAGAATGTGTAGTTATGCACGACTATTCAGATCAGGACGTCGTTTGTTTGAACTGGCTGAGCATGGAGTTAAGCCCTCAGGGCTTAAGGACAGAAGACCCCGCGACCAGATGTAGAAACTGAGTGCTAATGCCATTTCAAACGGCGAAGATTTGGTTAAGCCCATTACCATATGTCCACTGGCGGAGAACCATGGTCTAAAACATTTCAACCAACGGAAAGGTAAGGGGGCTAGCCCTCAAAGCTAGCCCCTACTCCATGTAACCTTGACTTGTGACCGAGAGCGTGGTTCAAACCTTATCCGCCAGCAACACTTAACCGTCCGGATTTTCAGCATGTGAACACAACTTAAAGTAATAGTTAAATTTATTACTGCCCCCAAAAATAGCACGGTTCCACCTATTCTGGTCTATCTGCCATTTTTGGTGAGTGAAACTGGAGTTATCCAATAGTTGGAGGAGGTTTTCTAGTGCCACTAGGCAAAAACTTGTTAGGGTCATAAATTCCTCAATATCAATCCAATTTGGATGAAAGTTTGGTTAATTTTGGTTATTCTGAGCATTCCTGAGTGTTTGGGATAGGTTGCAGAGAAAACAGAGGTGTTATACAACCATTTTTGCTTCAGGGAAGCTTGGAGAGCCACTAGGTCCATTAGGGAAATGGCGCTGTATTGGGCTATACTTCACTGTTTGAGGTGAAACAAAAGCCATTTTTAGCTATTTCTATCTTTTTAATTCAATTTCACAGCTAGTTATGCTTGTTTAGGAATATTTCTCACTGTATAACCAATTTGAGCAACTTAATAGAGCAAGGACATGCCCATTGGGAGCCTTGGACCTGGCAGATGTAGCCCAGGAGGGGTGAATTGCCTCATCATGTTATTGTGTAATGTTATGGTGAAGTTTATCTGCTATGTATTTCTGATTTAAGATGTTAAACAATAAATTTAATTAACATTCCCTCACACATAAGACTCAGAAACCTTATCAAATACACTTTGTTTAAATTGCAAGACATGGAGAATACTTTGCACACTTAATTAAATGGAAATGGATAATTTGCACAACATTTTCAAATACTTCCATTTTCAGATCAGTTGGTATCAGAGCTCAGGATTTTAGTATGAAGAGCTAGAGTTTTACTTTGCATTTGTTTTGTGCAAAGATATAGTTGATTGTTTGCAAGTTTTGATGCTTACTACGCTTAAACTCAAAATAGGGGAAGGAGAATTGGTTAGAGCACAAGCTAATCCTCAACCAAGGAGGGCCAGAGAGCCATTGCCTCCACCATCTATTACACCCCCAAGATTTACTGAAGAAGCCTCAAGCATGTATTCAAGAGAAGGAGAAGCTCTAGAAGACATTGATCCCAAAGAATAAGAACAGGTATTCCGAAAATATTTCCTAGACATGACAGAGATGGTACGGATACTCTACCAAGAAAGGAATGATAGGCTTGTTGGAGAAGGGTCTAAACATTATAAAGAAGGAGAGGGTTCTTCAGGAGGAAAGAAAAGTGATGACAAGTCAAAGAAAGGACATGGAGGAAATGGTGATCCACCATCCCCATCTTCATCCTCTTCCTCTACATTGTCATCCTCTACTTCGGTGAACCAATCTCAAAAGTCTAAAACCACTGGTAAAAGTCCATTTGTAAAGCTTGATGTTAAATTTGAGTTGCCTATGTTTAACGATGAAGTCAATGCAGAGAAACTTGACAATTGGATAAGACAGTTGGAAGTTTACTTGAGGATACAAAACTTTCATGAAGATGACACCAAGATTCAGTTAGCCTCTTTAAGAATGGAAGGAGTAGCATTGGTATGGTGGGAGGCTTGACCAAGGATGAAATAAAAAAACATGGTAAGATCACTTTATCATGGGCTTAATTTATTTCCGCAATTAAGCATCAATTTTATCCATTAGCTCATTTACAAAAGGCTATCATGAATTGGCAAAGTTTTAGACAACTTAAAGGACAAAGTGTTCAAGATTACACTCAAGAGTTTAGAAGAAGGGCTCTGTTGTTAGGAATTGATTTGCATAGTCAAGATACCTTGCTGAAATATATAGGTGGTTTACACAATTATCTTATACATACTATCCTTATGTTCAATCTTACTAGTCTAGACGAAGTTTGTGTACAAGCTACTCATTTAGAGGCTAGAGGGAAACAATATTTTGATGGGAATATGGATAGTGAATTTAAAGGAAAAGGGAGGAAAATAAATGAAAACTTTAGGAAAGAAAAATAAAAGTTATTTTGTAAAAACTGTTCCAAAACAAGGCACGATGAAGACCATTGCTGGAAACTTCATCCAGAGCTGAAACCAAAGAAATTTAAAAACAAATATAAGGCCAAAGAAAAGGGAAAAACGGTTGCAACTGTTGAACAAGACTTAGGGTTTGAATTAGGTGATGAAACTAAAAGCATAGCCATGGTACTAAGGAAAATAAGGGGAAAATAGATTGTTAAGGAAACAAATCCCAGTTCTAGCACTTTAAACTGTCACATAGAAGCTCAAAAAGAAGAGAGGAGGATAGAGCTGTTTCATGTGAGGATAATCTCAAAACACACAAAGATAGACACACTATTTGACAGTGGGTCACAAGCGAATCTCATCTCATAAGAATTATTCAAGAAGCTGAAACTTGAGACCATACCTCATCCAAAGTCATATCCACTTGGATGGATTTGCAAGGATGCTAATTTACAAGTCTCAAGAAAGTGCATGTTGCGCTTCTCCATAACAACTCATTATGTTGATTTGGTTGAATTAGATGTGGTACCGCTTGAAATTACAGATTTTGTGTTGGGTAGTCCGTATTTCTATGATAGAAAAGAAATCTTCCATCGCCATGAGAACAAGTATCATTTGTTCAAGGATGGAAAGGAGTTTATTGTGAGAGCACATCGGAAGAAGCTAGAATCTTCTTTAGTCAATGCATGACAATTGAAAAGGCTTGTCAATGCAAGTCAAAATTTGAATTTGTTGATGGTTAAGAAAAAATGTTTTGTACATTCTCCTTTTCATGTTATTTCTGATATAAATGATGATATGTTTCAGCCTGAAAGCAGGTCGTCTTTGGAAGATGACAAGATGTTGCAGAAAGTGCCTTTGGTGTCAATCGGTGCAAAGAACAAAGTGTCGGTGCAAAGTGGTGCAAGATTCCAAGAAAGGGAAACGCATGTAAGAAAATAGGACACAAAGTTCAACATGGGTCAATGCTGGTTTCAGAATGGAAGGTTGGTATGGTGAGAAATCTTGGTCGGGATTCAACGTAAGTACATGGCTCATTCGGAAAAAAATCGCCATGAGGACAGTTGGCAAGGCGAATCTTATTTTCAGTTTCCTTTGAAGGTAGACCATTGTAGGAACAATATGTATTTTGCAAATTTCAGTTGCTGTTCAGCAAATTTCAAAAATTTGCATCATGACACAGTCAAAGTTAGCAACAGTCGGTCAACAGATTCAAGGAAGAATTTATCTTTTTATAAGAATCTCAATTTGATGAAGTTAGGAGGATTTTAGTGGTTCAAGGTTGGAAGAGTGGAGAATTAGTCTCCTCATCTTCAGTTTCTATAAATCAGAGAGATTTTGGGGTCCAAAAGCTTCCCATTTGGGAGGTGTGATTAGGTGATCATGTCCAAGTGGAAAAAAATGCTCAAAAATGGAACTTCTCAGAATTGGCTACAATCTGAACGACTGGATAGGCCTCGTCGCTGGAATTCTAGCACCATGAACGAAACTCAAATCCGAAATTGTATGTGAAACTTACTGAAGTTTTAAAACACCCAATGACCTTCAAAATAGGACTTTTGAACAAAAAAAATTGTCACTTTTCAAAAAAAATTAGATGGAATTTTTTATTTTATTTTATAATGTTATGAGGGCCTATTATAGGGTGCCACGTGGCCCCAGGCCCATGGTTCAAATTCTTGTTAAAAAAAAAATGTTGTGGGCTAACCCAACCCGACCTGAACGGAGTTGGGTCATGCTGAACGCATTTGGGTCATCAACAGGCGGGCACATGTTGAATGTATTCGGGTCAGTGTGTAACGGGTGATTGAACTGCAGTCAGGTCGATGTGCACGTAGTCAGGTCATCAGTGTTGGGCGAGTCGGGCATGGAACATGTCGTGCAGGATGTGTGGGTAGAACGTGCAGCCATGCATGACTATTTGGGTCGGGTTGTCGTTTTTTTGAACCGACAGAGCATGGAGTTGAGCCCTTAGGGCTTAAGGACGGAAGACCCCGCGACCAGATGCAGAAATCGAGTGCTAAAGCCATTTCTAATGGCAGAGATTTGGTTAAGCCCATTGCCATACATCCACCAACGGAGAACCATGGCCTAAAATTTTTTAACCGGTGGAAAGGTAAGGGGGCTAGCCCTCAGAGCTAGCCCCTACTCCATGTAACCTTGACTTGTGACCAAGAGTGCGGTTCAAACCTTATCCGCCAGCAGCACTTAACCGCCCGGATTTTCAACATGTGAACACGACTTAAAATAACAGTTAAATTTATTGCTGCCCCCAAAAATAGCGCGGTTCCGCCTATTCTAGTCTATCTGCCATTTTTGGTGAGTTAAACTGGAGTTATCCCATAGTTGGAGGAGGTTTCCTAGTGCCACTAGGCAAAAACTTGTTAGGGTGATAACTTCCTCAATATTGATCCAATTTGGACGAAATTTTGGTCAATTTTGGGTATTCTGAGCATTATGGAGTGTTTGTGATAGGTTATAGAGTGAACAGAGGTGTTTTACAACAAGTTTTTCTTCAGGGAAGCTTGGAGAGCCACTAGGGCCATCAGGGAAATGGAGCTGTATTGGGCTATGCTTCACTATTTGAGGTAAAAAAAAAGCCATTTTTAGCTTATTTATATATTCTGAATTCAATTTCATAGATGGTTCTACCTGTTTAGGCATATTTATCACTGTATAACCAATTTGAGCAACTTAATAGAGCAAGGACATGCCCATAGGGAGCCTTGGACCCGACAGATGTAGCCCAGGAGGGGTGAACTGCCTCATAATGTTGCTGTGTTATGTTATGGTGAAGTTTATCTGCTATGTATTTCTGATTTAAGATGTTAAGTAGTAAATTTAATTAACATTCCCTCACACATAAGACTTAGAAACCTTATCAAAAACATTTTGTTTAAATTGCAAGACATGGATAATACTTTGCACACTTAATTAAATGGAAATGGATACTTTGCACAACATTTTCAAATAATTCCATTTTCAAATCAATTATTTCTACGGTAATCCCATATATTTTCCTCCCATCGATCCCAATCAAGCTATTTATTTTCCTCCTACAAATCCCTATCAGACCGTTGCTCATCGAGGGCCATTATTATAGGGACAACCCTCGGGTCTATAAGGACAACCCTTACAGGGACAACCTTTGGTCTAGCAGGGACAACCCTTTGGTCCTTAGGGACAATCTTACGGTCTGCAAGGATAACCCTTACAGGGACAACCTTCTGTCCAAGAAGGACAACTCTACGGTCTGTTTGGCCAACCTCAGTTTCAACTAGGAGCGTCTTATGTTCCTGGGGGGCAAATGTATCCACCATAGGGAAAACCTTTTGTGAAACAGCAGTAAAATTATGTTTCGCAAGGCCAAGATTTTGTATAGCAAGGAAAACCCTATAGTCCTACTCTGATTCAACCTGTTTTTTAGGGGCAACCTTATCCATCTCAACCATTGGGCCAACCTCTTCCACAAGGGCAACCCAGTGGCCCTCAATATCGAGGCCAACCTGCTCTTCAGGGACAACCTACCCAATGTCAACAACTGATCCAAACTGCTCAACAAGCTCAGCAGCCAGTTTAACCTGCTCAAAAGTTGGTTCAACCTGTTCAACTAGCTCAGTAGCACGTTCAACCTACTCTGTAGGGACAACCTGCTCAACCTCAAGGTGCTACGTACCCTCCTCAAGGTCAATTTCAGGTAGCATAATGTGCGCCCCAAGATTTCACTTATTACCCTCAAAGTCAATCCCAGATGGTGTATAATCCACCTCAAGGAAATGCTTACATATCATAGAAGAATCCATATGTTGCTCAACAAGGACCTCAATGGTATGCTCAGAATAAGTATCCCAGTCCTCAACCCCAGTATGGGAAGAACTATCAAGCTTATAACCCCTATGGACAAAATCCTCCGGGACAAAACATATGGGGGAAAAATTTCTCTCAACCTCGGTGGAATGCTAACACTGGTCCTTATCAATGACCTCCAATGCCTTTTAATCCTCAATTGTCGTTTCTCGCTACGTTGGAACTACCTGATGTGTCAAAGTTGACGAATGATCCAATCCTTCATAACCCATATTGGCCTCTAGTTCCAACCAAAATTCCTAGTGATTGTCCCAAGTTTGAGGGCAAGTCCGAAGAAGACCCCCAAGCACACATTATGAAATACCATCTTTTGTGTTCCTCTAACTCTTGGGTTGAAAATTCTATTCGACTCCGTCTTTTCCAACGGACTCTTATTGGTGCCATTGCTAAGTGGTACATCGAGTTATCTCATGGCATCTTTTAGGATTTCAATTCTTTAGCCATGGCGTTTCTCACATAATTTCAGTTATTGGTTCGGTATGAAACCGAGACGCACCTCCTCACATCCTTGAAGCAATATCGAGCTACCCATATCTAAGATCATATTCATGAATGGAGGCGTCGTCGTCGTCTGATCAAGTTTGAGATTCCTGATCAGCCCCTAACTGATTGGTTTACTACCTATTTCATTAGTCCTATTGCTAAGGACATTGCTATGGGGGCATGCGTCACTAAGGAACAAACCATTGCTCATGCCCAATACCTTGATCTTGTGTACTCTCAGTCCGACACATTGTACGATCTCTTGCTTGATGCTCCTAGACCTGGAAATTCCAAAGCACCGACGATGCCATCCGTCGATGGTATCATCGGTTCCGTGTCTTAGACTTCTCGGAAGTCTTCTCCTCCAAATCCTGGGAAGAAAAATCTACTCCTTCCAATTATGCTGCTTCTCAGCCAACCCTGAATTCTGGTAAAACCGCGGAAGTAAATGCTGTTAAGGCCAAATCCAATGGATAAAACTTCCAAGGGTAAAAATAAGGGTAAAGGTAAGGCCAAAGCCGATACCCCGAAACATGATTCTCAGAAATCTCGTGCTGATGATGGTTCATAGCGTAAACCGAAGTATCCTTGCTAGATTTGTGACGAAGAGCACTACACCAAGGACTATCCTCGACGGGCTGAAGTGAGTCGATTGCTCAAAGGTACCCAAGGAACTCCGACCGTTCTCAAAGAACCCTTTCTGTCATAGCAGACTCAATTGGTAGAGAAACCTCAGTCCTCTACCCAATTTGGCTCTCAGGTTTTCATGATGAAAGGTTCTGCATCTATTTCCATAGCTACCCAGTCGAAAGATTATACCGAACTGCATCAGGAAGCGGGGAAAGAGATCGCTGATGGTCCTCCCCCTCCACCTACTTCTGGTCCTCTTCAGATTGAAAGGCCCAGTAATGAGCCTGTTGTACGACCACCTTCCAAAGGTGTACTCTGTAAGTCTTCTTACAATCCTAACGCCCGTGCTGCTCAACATTACAGTATTGTTGAGGATTTGGCTCAGGCACCATCTGTGATTTCTGCATTAGAAGTACTTCAGATTTTTCCATCTTAATAGAAGGCTTTGCTATCTGCGATCGGCAAGGTTGAACATGCTGATTCGAGCCTTATCACTTTTGACTTGGAGAATTTCGTCCCACGTCTCCCTCACCAGCTTGTGCTCATCATACAAGTTGGAATTAATGGATTGAATATCCATCGAGCTGTTGTGGATGAGGGTGCGTCTACGTGCATCATGTCATCTGCTTGCTGGAAAGCTATTGGTTCTCCTACTTTAAATTCATCTCCAAATGCTCTAGAAGAATTTGATTGAAGCGAATCTAAACCTCTTGGTGTTCTCGCTAGTTTACCGATTACTATAGAAGGGAAGATGGTCAACGTTGAGGTTGAAGTAGTTGACGCCAAGCTCAATTACAATCTTCTCCTTGGTCGCAGTTGGACCCATGCATTAGGGGAATTTTGAGGTCTGAAATGGGCCTCCTAAGGAAATAATAAAATAATAGCTAAACCAATAAAATAATATTTATGAATTTTCAATTCACTTTTTGTACCACAATGAATGTAACCATAGTTAAATTCAATTCAAAATTTGTACCAAAATAAAATTAATAATTTTTTTTTTATTGATGCAAAATGACTATAAATAAGAATGAGCTTTTCAAGTAAAAACCATTATCATTAAACAACTAATGCATTTGTCCTTTGTACTTGAATAACTTAAAATAAAATATAAATATAAATTTATAAATTCTTAATTATATTATATGCTATTAATTAAAATTTATATTATTTAAATTGTATAATAACATGTAATTAATATACTATATAAAAATAATATAATATAATATAATATAATAAATGCATAGGGATATGCATTGTTTCTTTCAAGGAATATGAAATGACAATAATATATTTTTATTCAAAAAGTGTGAAATGACATTTATTATGAGTACTTTACTTTGAATTTAAAAGTACTTAGAGCACTACCATGGTTAACCATGAGTTTTTATCCACCATTGAGAATGTGACAAGTAAGTACCTTTAACTCAAGAAATGCCACCTCAATCATTAGGAATGATGTCATCCCCTAAAATGTGATTTGTTCTCATAAAATGAATTTTGATTGTACATTTTCTTTGGGAGGCCCATTTTAGACCTCAAAACTCCCCTAATGCCATGTTTTGCGTGTCATCCAATCTCTTTCGTGTTTTGTGATTTTCGCACGAATGAAAGATCATTACAGTTGATCAGTTGTCGTTCTTCACTTCTTCTTCCAAGAACAACATTCCATACGATGATCAAATTCCTATGCCTTACAAGAGAGTAGGGCCAGGTCTTTTGAAAGATCCAGCCTTCATGGGTATTTTTCCTCTTCCTCCACCCAACATTATTCAAATTAATATGATCTCCTGGTCTGACGATTCGTGGATCATCCCTTCGCCTGAGCAAATTGATTCATTTGGAGTTTTGATGCCATTAAGTCCGATTGGGATTGACTATTGTGAACTTATTTCAGCTTCAGATCCTCCGCCTCCTAATCATACTCCTTTGGGCATGTCTCTTGATACTTATTCTCAATCCCCTTGGCTCGGTGATTTGGATTCACCCGATCCCTTGAAAGAGATATTTCCCTCCAATGAAGCCATCGTGGAAACTATGTCTCTCGAGGATCCTCCTTGGGATGATAGTCATCATCGTTCCTCGTTCATGCCTAGCCTTGGGGCCATGTCTACGTGTCTTGAGAGGTTTGCTTCTTAGGTTCCTTCTCATCCACTTCAAACCCCTATTATGACACAATTTTTTTTTACAAAAGGTAACTTGAGTAATATTACAAAAACGATGCCTATTGAAATTTCCGTCAAATCGGGAATTGTCGAGAACATCCATATTGGGGTGACCCGTTCTTCGGATGAGGTTTAGGTCTATACTAGCATTTTCTGCAAGTTTCACGACGTCTTTGTATGGTCTTACAAAGAGATGTCTGACATCGATCCAAGTATAGTGGTGCATGAGATTCCTACCTATCCGGGTGTGAAGCTTGTTCGCCAACGTCTTCGTTCTTTACACCCTAGAAAGGCTCCGATATTAAGGGAGAAGTTGAAAAACTTCTTAAAGCTGGATTTATCTATCTGATTCCCTTGACATAATGGGTTTCCAATATTGTGCCTGTAGATAAGAAACAGGGTACCATTCATGTCTGTGTTCATTACCGTGACATTAATCGTGCTTTCCCTAAGGATAATTATCCTACTCCCTTTATTGATCAAATCATTGATGATTGTGCTGGGAGTGAGATTTTTTCCCTTATGGATGGATTTTCTGGTTACAACCAGATTAATATTCTTCCGAATGATCAACATAAGACAACCTTCATCTATCCTTGGGGTAATTTCGCTTATAAAAATCTCCCTTTCGGTCTGAAAAATGTTGGGGCTACATCTCAGCAAACAATGTCATATGTTTCCCGTGATATCAAACACATTGTTCAGGCTTATCTGGATGACCTTCCGGCTCATTCAGCTAAGCATAAAGACCATCCTAATCATCTCCATCAGATTTTTCTTTGCTGTTGATGCTATAACATCCAGCTGAATCCGCATAAGTGCGTCTTCTATGTTGACTCCGGTAGACTCTTAGGATTTTTTGTTTCCAAAGATGGGATTTGTCTCGATCTGCTCAAAGTTGCAGCTATTATTAATCTCCCCTCTCCATCCTCATTACATCAGCTGCAGAGTCTGCAGGGGAAGGCTAACTTCTTACGCCGTTTTATACCTAACTACGCCGAAGTGGCTAAAGGATCTTCCTTTGGGATGAGATCTCCCAGAAGTACTTCAATGCACTGAAGACGTTGCTTGTCAATGATCCTCTATTGCGTCCTCCAAATTATAATTGTGATTATTCCCTCTATTTGGCCACCACTTTTAGCATGATTCCCATGGTTTTGGTACAAGGTGATGATGATCGTGATGAGCATGTCATTTACTATCTATCTCGTAACCTTCTCGATACTGAAATACGATATGCACATGTTGAGAAGTTGGCGTTGGCTACTGTTCAATCTATTCAACGTTTTCATCACTGCATTTTGTTGCGTACAGTGACTGTGATTTTTGACTGCAACCCTATGACCTACATATTGTCTCATCAATTGCTGGGGGGAAATTACTCGAAGTGGATTGTCATCCTCTAAGAGTTCGATTTGGAGTTCACTACTTCCAAGTCAAAGAAGTCATTAGTCTTCGTCAATTTAATATGCTCTCTCCCTTCCGACTCCACTCCGTCTGGTTTCGAGGAACGCATTCCGAACGATACAATTTTTTTGATTAGCACCCTTGATCCTTGGTACGATGATACCATCGTATATCTTCAGACTTCTACCTTCCAATCTGAGTTGACGAAGGATGCTCACCGATGCATCCGTCATCAATCACAACCCTATCGTATAGTCGGAGATACACTCTACTGCATCGGAGTTGCTTCCATTCTCCGCTGGTGTTTGACTCTCGAGGAGGCAGAGAAAGCCCTGAATTATTGTCACAGTGGTGCCTATGGTGGTCACATGTCTGGTTATGCTACTGCATAGAAAATTCTTCGTGCTAGGTATTTTTTTCTCACCATATTTAAAGACTTCACTTTTGCTGTCTGTAAGTGCCATGATTTCCAGATCTATTAGCACAAGATGCGCGCGCTGCCTTCCCATCTCCACCCTATCATTACCGTTGGTCCCTTTGCAAAGCGGGGCATCGATTTTATGATGTGTACTCCTCACTTGGCCGTGGGGCATGCTTATATCATCATAGCCATTAACTACTTCACCAAATGGGCCGGAGCAATGCCTACACTTACGGATGATGGTAAGACAACAACTCAATTTATATTTAATCATGTCATTTATAGGTTTGGTGTCCCTGAAGCCATTTTTACTGATCATGGTTCCCATTTTTGGTAAAAATGGTTTGAGGGACACCAAACCTAGAAATGACATGATTGAATATAAACTGAGTTGTTGTCTTACCGTCAGCCATAAGTGTAGGCATTGCTTCGCCCCATTTGGTGAAGTAGTTAATGGCTACGATGATATAAACATGCCCCCCGACCGAGTGAGGGTTACACGCCATAAAATTGATGCCCCACTTTGCAAATGGACCAATGGTAATGAAAGGGTGGAGATGGGAAGGCGGTGCACGCATCTTTTGCTGATAGATCTGGCAATCATGGCACTTATGGACAACAACAATGCAATATTTAAATATGGTGGGCCAGAAATACCCAGAACAAAGAATTTTCTACGCAGTAGCATAACTAGAAATGTGACCGCCACAGGCGCCACTGTGACAATCGTTCAAGACTTTCTTAGCCGCCTTGAGAGTCAAATACCGGTGGAGAATGGAATCAACTCTGATGCGGTAGAGTGTATCTTTGACTATATGATAGGTTTGTGATTGATGACGGATGTGTCGGTGAGCATACTTCGTCAACTTAGATCGGAAGGTAGAAGTCTGAAGATATACGATGATATCACCGTACCAAGTTGGGTTTGCGTCACGAAAACTCAACGTCGTACTATCCTCAGGCCAATGCCCATGTTGAAGCCATGAATAAAGTTCTTGTCACTATGCTTCAACGTACGATTGGGATGAAAAAATCAAACTGGCATCTCATGTTATTTTTGGCTCTTTGGGCATATCGAACCTCAGTTAAGGATGTGACCAGATTCACTCCATTTCAGCTTGTTTATGGTCTGGAAGATACCCTTCCGATTGAATGTGAGATACCTTCGCTCGAGCTAGCTATTGAATTGCTGCCAAATACTTCACCAGAAGAAGAGAGTCTTCTCTACTTAGAAAGGCTGGATGAAACTCGCCGCTTTGCTGCTCTGGTCATTGAGGCACAGAAAAGGTAGGTCAAATTTCATTTTGACCAATCGGTTTCCCCTCATTCCTTCATAGAAGGAGACCTCATCCTCCTGTACGGCCAAGCTCACGATAAGCTGGGGGCAGGAAAATTTCAACCCATGTGGCATGGGCCCTACATTATTAAACATGTTTTCCGGAATGGGGCCTATGAGCTTATTGATTACGAAGTTCATCCTCTGGATCAGCCCATAAATGGGTTGTATCTTAAAAATTATTATGCATGAGTCATTCGTGCATGTTTTTTGTACATAGTTGTTATTTTCATTTTTTGTACATTTTTGGCTTGGTGTACATTGTGAGCGTTTTCCTTCTTATTATATCATTGCTTATTGTGTAGGTGTCTATTAACCCTTATGTTGGTTTCGCGGATGGTGCTTTCCGCAGTACCCAGAACCTGTCTTCAGCAACCTGGGTGATTTATGATCCTGCTGGTGAGTTGATAGACCTTCAAGGTATCTGTCTAGGATGAACTACAAACAATGTCGCTGAATATAGTGATGTTATTGAACTATTAACCGAGGTGATTACCCTCTATTGAGGAGGTAAATCCCCTCTGCGGACAGAGGCGATCCCTACTAGCCCAGCAGGGGTCTAGCAACAAACAAACAATTTCATGACGCAGGTTCCTAATTACGAATGAAAAGGCTGGAGATAGAAGCCTACCTGGATTCCAACGCTAGGATCTGAAGAAGAAGCGTCCCCGTTCCTCAGCTTTGGCAGATCACAATCCCTCCACGATCTCTGCGGATGAACACCTGCACATGGAAGAAACGAAAAGATACAAGCATAGAAACCAGCATACGTAACTAAACATCAGTCAGAAAGGACGTTACTCACATTAACATGATGGAAAACAGAGTGGAACCATAATCATAATCATCTATTAAATAACCAGCGAAGAAAGATTACAACCAAGTTCTGACGTCGCGGTCTCAAAGCTCACCAAGGAAAGGGAAAACCTCTCCAGAGTCTCGTGACAATGGTCTCCTTACTTGAGTCAGCCTTAAGGGAAAGAGAGGGTGCTTTACAACACAAAGGCTCTTGGGAATATGGAGATTCAGAGCTTAGGCACTTCAAGAATAGCTTGCCATTGATTTGAGCAAGCTTTTATAGATGGGAAAGGAGGAGTTGGGATCCCTATTATTATGGGATTGGCCCTATCACCAAGGAAGGTTCCATGGGAGGTGGAAAAACCACTTCCCTCCATAGAACTCCCGCAGCCAACCTCCCAACTCAAGATAGGTGATGGTTTGCGAATTTGTTAGAACTCAACTTCCGCCATCCTTATTTAAAAAACAACTCCCAAATTGGGTGGCGCGACTACGGCTCTATGACAGAGTGCCAGGTGGCGCGGCCCCTTTGCAGTAATTTCCCCATTGGCGCGAGTATTAAACTGCTTGCCCGCGCCAATGCCAAAAGGGATGTTTTTCATGACTTTTGCAAGGAGATGTCTCAAGGGCAAATGAAGCTCATGTTCAGAGGGATGCATTGATGATGATTTCAAGACATGACAATGTCCACAGGTCACAGAATGGGTCCTCCATTGTGCGGGATGGGGAATGGTAAGGACGGTGACAAATTACTGTGTAACAGATGCCCCCTAAAGTATGAGGCCCGAGAGGGAGAGGGGTGAAATGCTTTACGAGAACATGTTCCACTGAAAGCCCGCCGTCGGAAAACCTGCGCAGAAAGATACAACTGATATCTCAATTACATGATGTATAAGTGGTATGGACGCAGCCATCCGAAACAGAGTATGATATAATCCGGATCCAGGGTATGGGCGCAGCCATCCAACTAAGATCAAATAAATAGACTCAGGTATGGTCGCAGCCATCCAATCAATGAGTCATGTACATAATGATAATAATCCACAATCGCAGCCTGGATTACAACAGACACAATCCAGGGTCTTGCGCTCCATCTCGACCCAACAAAGTACAAGTTCAAGCATGCGAGTATGTGAGCTGAAGTCGAACATGCAAGAACATCGTCTGATTACCAGCCAATGATGAAAGCTGTTAACAGACGCGAGAGAAACCACCAATAATGACAATGGTCCTCAAGGTACCACAGGTACAATCTACGGCATGCGAATAAATGAGTTGACGTCGAACACCCGCAGAATCACTCGATCGGAGGCCAATGATGTAAACCTCTCGTCGAATGCGACGAACCTGCCATTGAGGCATGCAGGCTCCAAGGTACCATAAGGAGTCTCTAGACCAACTTCCTGGATAATGAGTTGATGTCGACAAGAAGTGACCTTGATCGAAGGTGGGCCATAATGATTCCCACATCATCGACACGAGACAGAGGAACATGATGTTTTGTTGTGAATCAGGATCGTATGAGAAACAGAGGAAGGTTGATATTTGCAGAGGCCAACTTCTCTTGAACACATGAACGGCACGACAGTGGACTTGGCAGTATTTGACATCAACGGATTAGAGGTCATGGTGACGAGGCAGTGAACAGATGAGAGGTCAAAATAGATTACCCAAACCCATGGAGGCAAAGTGAAGCAACGAGATGAGATGTCCCCAACCCGACACGGATGCAGACAAGTGCCATGTTCAAGAGCGACATACTGCCGACGACGACGACGATGATTCCATTTTTCCCCCACCATTTCTGGCGAGTACCCCAATTATTTTTGATAACAAGCTTGAAGGGGATAGCATATGCTTGCGATATAAGTCTGCCCTTCGGGCGAATCCATCCTAGTGCATTTAACGAGTCCTAGGAAGGAGAAACTCGGAGAACGTCATTTCGACGAAATCCAATGTCATCAGGGTTTAACGAGTCTGACAAAGGAAGAACTCGGCGTATTTTCATGTTTAGAGAGTTTGAAAAGACAGCGGAAAAGAAAACTCCACAGGTCCCTTTTCGTAAATAGTTCCCCAGATCCGAAAAGGTAGAAAACAATATCCGGGAAAACCTCCTAGTCGCGATAGGCTAGGGTATTCCTTTTTCGTAATCAATCCATCCTAGCCCGAAAAAGGGTTAAACTTATACTGGGTGAATGTCGATTCGTGTCCATTTTAACGAGATCGAAACGACAAGGGCCTCGGCAATCTTTTCATGTTTAGAGAGTCAGAAAAGAGCTGAAAGATGACTCCAGAGTGACTTTTTCGTGTATTTACTGAGTCCGAAAAAGTATAAAATACAACTCGTTTCCGTCTTTTAAGTCGCAAAAACCTGCTGCTGCACATACCAAGCAAGCGTAAAATCCATTTTCGACATAACACATGCAAATATTTGACAAAAATAACTTTTTAAAGCTCATTTAACGTCGAAAAGTTATAAATATGTCTAATTGGTAAAAAATGAAATTACTTTTTACTATTTACCTTGTGGAAAGCAACAGTGGTCCATTTGGAGCAGAATCTTCTGACGGTGATTGCGACCAATCCAGGCAACCATTCAGCGTCTCGTCTGTCACAGGTAAGAGGCGCTCCTTTGCTCTTCATTTCCATACATTTTTTAATGAATTTCCCTTAGAAATCAGCTTTGTGTGGCCACTTTTAAAATTTTAGGGCCGGGCCCAGTGGCGCGGGTATCGGGCACGGACCCGCGCCACTGAGCTCTTTTTACTAAAGGGCTCGCGCCATCTGGCGCGACTGTTAGCAAAACAGCCGCGCCAGCGGCCGAACCTATATTTCCGCCCAAAATTCGTCATTTACACCAAATTTCTTGAAATTTGAAGCTCACCAAAGATCTAATCATGGGTTTTTGACCATATGAATGCAGATAACCACTCAAAATGGAAATCGAATGGAAGGAACGAGAGCACGGAGATGAGGATGAAGAGGCCATGCAAAGCCAAGCTTGCATGAACGCTCTAAGAGACTGTGGATTGAAAAAGTTCTTCCTCACGCCATGTTTACGAGCTCAGCCCGAGCTCCTCCAATATCTAATCAGCATCTGGGATGAAAATGAACAAGTGTTCAGGCTACGAGACCAGGTGTTAGAACTGGAGGTCACCGACATTTATTTCATTACTGGATTGTCCCGTAGAGGTCCACCTGACTGATCGAGTCGAACAAGGGGAAAAGATGGAATGGTGTAATGGCACGGTGTGCCGAGGCACAAATGTGATCAGAAGGCAAAAGGAGGGCCTCACCATCCCCGATCTAGCACCTGAGAGTAGTTCTCTGATACCGGCCGGCTGATCGCAGTTCGACGAGGCCATTAAAGACTAACTCCGTTAGTTCGAATTAAGGGTCCCCATCGTTCAATCGCGTGCGCAACTATCAACATAAAAGTAGCTCAAGGTGCAAATGGAAAACTCTAAAACAAGCCGTATGGTTCCATCTTGGTATCGTTCATTCTGGAACGCATACCAATCTTCCAGGGCCAAGGGGCCGCAGTGGCGAGTCCGACACCACGAGAGCCACGAATGGCTCGTTGGGCAGCACTGATGCCCAGATCCGGAGGTGGCCAACAGATGTCCTGGAGGCCAGAGTTCTTTACGTGGCTACGGCGCCAACTGATCGTCGTGGAAGATTGGCCCTATTCGGGAACTGACTTTACCGGGGACCCAGATCTCCCACTACCAGAAGGAGATGACTGGGACGAGGAGCTGGGTAAGACCTCATATTTTTGATTTTATGTTTATATGTTTTTTTGTTAATACACATTTGTCTTGACACAATTATATATGCATGCAGATGTAGGACCTGAGAGACCAGCTGGGATGTCTCCCATCTCCCGGAGGACACAACTCGCCCCTGAGATCCAGGGGGAAGGCACCGGAGGAGAGGAACTGATCCAGAACCTCGAGGGGATTGCCCATGGGATCCCAGACTATGCCCGACTATCAGATGTACCGATGGCATACCAGCGCCACACGGTGGGAGTCCCGAATCGGATCCACCGAATCCTGAGGCGCCTAGTGCGTGCAGTGACGTGCTATCATGAGCACCATGCGGATTAGTCCTTAGGATTTATGCCACACCTATTTTTGAGAGACATAGCGTCTCCGGATGTACTAAGACGATTATGTATATTTTTTGAGGTTTATGTGACACACTCTATGTAAACATTTCGATATCTATATATATACATATCTATTTCTGGATGAGTCTTTCTTTACATGTGATGATGATTTATAAATCGCGCAAATGCCTGTCTAACACCAAATTTGCTACTGCATCTGTTAATGTATTCAAATGCCTGGGTATATGATGATATGTAATGTAGTCAAAATTCCTTTCCAGTAATCGAATACGCAAATACAGACGTAAGATGGACGGGTTCCTTACCGAATAGTGTCCGTTCAGCTGCAACACTACAAGTTGTGAATCTAGGTACACGAGCAATTCACGGATACCAAGGTTTACTGCCTCGGTTAATAGTTCCAACACGGCACTATACTCCGCGATATTGTTCGTGGTACGTCCTAAACACACACCTTGCAGGTTAATCAACTCACCAGCAGGATCGTAGATTACCCAAGCTGCGGAAGACAGATTCCTGGTACTGCGGGAGGCACCATCCGCGAAACCAACAAATGGATGAATAGACATCTGCACAACCAGGAAGACCCGATCAGCAGAAAGATGTTTACAAAGCACACCACACTATGCACACAAATGACAATCACACACCTATGTACACACACCACACCAAGAAATCATTTCAGGCGTAGTACTTTTTAAGGTACAGCCCATTTCTGGGCTGCGCCAACGGAACTCCTTCGTAGTCTATAAGTTCGTAGGCCCCATTTTTCAAAACACGTTTTACTATATAGGGACCGTGCCACATGGGCTAGAGTTTACCGGCACCAAGCTTATCATGTGCCTGATCGTACAAGAGGACTAGGTCTCCTTCAATGAAAGAACGGGGAGAAACAGATTGATCAAAATGAGATTTGACCCTCTTCTTTTGTGCTTCGATGATCAAAGCAGCTAGACGACGGGTTTCATCCAATCGTTCGAGATACAGAAGACGTTCTTCCTCAGGAGAAGTATCCGGTAAGAGCTCCACAGCTAATTTAAGCGAAGGAATTTCACATTCAACCGGCAGAGTAGCTTCCAGACCGTACACCAATTGGAAAGGTGTGAACCCGGTTGCACTCTTAGCAGATGTTCGGTATGCCCAGAGAGCTGAGAACAGTTGGAGATGCCAATTGGATTTATGAATCCCAACCGTTCGCTGAAGCATGGTGACCAAAACCTTGTTCACCGCTTCAACCTGACCATTTGCTTGAGGGTAGTATGGTGTTGAGTTGTCGTGACGCAAGCCCAACGTTGAAGTCAGCTCCGTCATCATGTAATCACGGAAATGAGTACCATGATCAGTGACGATGGCTTGAGGAACCCCGAACCGTGCAATAACGTGGTTGAATATAAATGAAGCAGCCGTTTTCCCGTCAGCAGCTAGTGTAGGCATCGCCTCGGCCCACTTAGTGAAGTAGTCGACGGCGATAATGATATACGCATGCCCCCCGGCCGAGTGAGGGTTACACGTCATAAAATCCACGCCCCATTTCGCGAAAGGGCCGACGGTAATAACGGGATGCAAAGGCAATGGCGGCGCGCGCATATTGCGCTGAAAAATCTGGCATGGATGGAATTTACGGACTGCAGTGATACAATCCTTGAATATGGAAGGCCAGAAATAACCTGCCCGCAGAATCTTCTGGGCAGTAGCATACCCGGACATGTGTCCGCCACAGGCGCCACTGTGGCAGTCATTCAAGACTTTCTCAGCCTCTTCCAAGGTAAGGCATCATCGGAGCACCGAATCTACTCCAATACGATATAAGGTATCTCCTACGATACGGTAGGGTTGGGACTAGTGCCGAATCCGACGGCGGGCAGTTTTATCCAACTCAGACCGAAATGTCGCGGTCTGAAGATACACTATAATGTCACCATACCAAGGATCACGAGTATCAATAAGAAACAGCGTTTCGTCCGGTATATGATCTTCTGAGTGTGAAGGAACAGAGTCTGTAGGGAGAGAACATATCAAATCCGCGAAGACCAGTGATTTAGTTGACTTGGCAGTGGTGAACTCCAAGTCAAACTCCTGCAGGATGACGATCCATTTGGAGTACTTGCCCCCTAGTAATTGTATAGAAAGAATATACGTCATAAGGTTGCAGTTTGAAACCACTGTTATCGTACGCAAAAGGATGTAATGGCGAAAGCGTTGTACGGCATGTACTGCTGCTAAGGCCAACTTCTCGACATGTGCATAACGCGTTTCCGGGTCGAGAAGGTTCCGAGATAGGTAATAAACGACATGTTCGTCACCGTTCTCGTCATCCTGCACCAAGACCATGGCGATGGTGCTTAATGCGGCGGCTAGATACAAAGTAAATTCGCGGTGGTAGTCCGGAGGATGAAGCAATGGAGCATTGACTAGCAATGTTTTCAGCTTCTCAAAGGATTCCTGAGCAATTTCGTCCCAGTGAAAGGGAACATTCTGCTTTAACAAACGAGTGAATCCTTTGGCCACCTCGGCATAATTCGGGATAAAGCGCCTAAGAAAATTCGCTTTCCCTTGTAGACTCTGTAACTGATACAGGGAGGAGGGTGATGGGAGATTTATGATGGCCTCAACCTTTAGAGGGTCAAGGCGAATTCCGTCTTTCGAGACTATAAAGCCTAAAAGACGGCCAGAATCGACGCAAAAGACGCACTTATGAGGGTTGAGCCTGATATTGTAGCGTCTGCAACGAAGGAATATCTGGCGGAGATGCTCAGGATGGTCCTCTCGCTTACCCGAATGGGCTGGCAAGTCATCCAGATAAGGCTGGACGATATGGCGAATATCATGAAAAGTGTAGGACATCGCACGCTGAAACGTGGCGCCAGCGTTTTTTAAGCCGAACGGGAGTTTTTTGTACGCGAAAGTGCCCCACGGATAGATGAATGTGGTCTTATGTTGATCCTCAGGTGCAATGTTGATTTGGTTGTAGCCTGAGAAACCGTCCATTAAGGAATAGATTTCACTCCCGGCACATTCGTCGATGATCTGGTCGATGAACGGAGTGGGATAATTATCCTTAGGACAGGCGCGATTGATATCGTGATAATCCACACAGACTCGAATTGTACCCTGCTTTTTATCAACAGGGACGATATTGGACACCCATTCTGTAAGGGGGATAGGATAAATGAAACCCGCGTTCAGAAGTTTTTCAACTTCTGCCTTGATGGCGGTGGCTTTCCGAGGATGCATGGGACGTAAGCGTTGGCGCACGGGTTTCGCACCTGGGTAGGTTGGAATCTCGTGCATGACAATACTCGGATCAATTCCCGGCATTTCCTCGTAAGACCATGCGAAAACATCTCTGAATTCTTTGAAAAGCTCAGTATAGACTTGAATCTCGTCGGGAGAACAAGTCACACCCACATGAATGTTCTCAACAATCCCCGGTTTAACGGAGATGTTGATTGGAACAGTTTGAGTAATGTTACTCAGGCTACCCTCCGAAAAGACCTCGTGCATCAAGATCGGTGTTTGAAGAGGAGGGGAAGGAAACTGAGTAGCATAACGCTCCAGACAATTAGTCATTGCCCCCAAGCTGGGCATAAACGAGGAGCGATGATGTCCATCGCCCCAGGGCAGCTCCTCAAGAGACATAGTTTCAATGATGGCCTCATCTGAAGGAAAAGTCTCTCTAAGAGGATCAGGTGAATCAGCCTGACCAAGCCAGGGGGATTGTGAGTAGACGTCAAGAGCCATGCTCATCGGACCGATGCGTCAACAATCTCACAGTAGCTGATCTCTACTGGCGTTAAAGGCATGGATTCTCCAAACTCATATACCTGCTCAGGTGTAGGAATAAGCCAGGGGTCATCAGTCCTGGACAACATGTTGACTTGAGCGGTATTCGGTGGTGGTGCGGGGAATATACCCATGAGAACCGGGTCTTTGAAAAGACCAGGCCCTATGCTGTCTGGGGGATTCGAAATTTGATCCACGTATGGCACGTTGTTCTCAGAGCTAGAGGTGAAAAATGACAACTGATCTACCGTGACAATCTTGCCCTCATGGGGGAACTTAATGAATCGAAAGACAGTAGACGGCACGCAGAGCATGGCATGGGTCCAACTGCGGTCAAGAAGTATATTGTAGTTGAGCTTAGCGTCAACCACTTCCACTTCCACGTTGACAGTTTTTCCCTGTAATGTGATCGCAAGACTCTCAAGAACTCCCAGGGGTTTAGACTCCCGACCATCAAATGCCTCAAGGGCATTGGGAGATGACGACAAGGCTGGAGAGCCGATGGCCTTCCAGCAGGCGGAGGACATAACGCAAGTAGATGCACCCTCATCTACGATGGCCCTATGAACGTTCAGACCGTTAATCCCGACTTGAATGACCAAAGCAATTTGATGCGGAAGCCGGGGAGTAAAATTCTCCAGATCAAAGGTGAGAAGGCTCGAGTCGGCGGGATCGATACCACCGATGGCAGACAGTAAAGCCTTCCGTTGTGAAGGACAACTTTGGAGAACCTCAAGTGAAGACATGGCACATGGCGCCTGTGCCAGATCCTCAACAATACTGTAATGTTGAGCGGCACGAGCATTTGGATTATAAGAGGATCTCCGAAGAACACCCTTGGGAGGTGGCTTCACAACGGGTTCGAGAGTCGGCTTCTCGATTTCCAACGGACCAGAAACAGGTGGGGGAGGTGGCCCTTCCGCAACTGCCTTCCCGGGTGCCTGTTGCTGACTATTGTAATCCTTCGATCTCGTAGCGATAGTGATAGGTGCATTAGTCTTCATCATGAAAACCTGAGACCCAAACGGTGCAGATGATGAGCCCTGTTCGACCAGCTGGGTCTGCTGAGATGGAAATGGCTCTTTTAAAACAGTCGGAGTTCCTTTTGAGCCTTTAAGAAGTTGACTAATTTCGGATCGTCGTGGACAATCCTTAGTGTAATGGTCACCTTCACAGATGAGGCAAGGGAATTTCGGCTTACGTTGGGAGCCATCCTCAGTTCGAGATTTAGATTCCGGTTTCGGGGCATCAGATCTTGATTTGCCTTTGCCCTTCTTTTTTCCCTTGGAGGATTTGTCCGCAGGATTTTCCTGGACGGCATTCACCTCCGCGGTTTTACCAGAATCGGATGAGGCGGGATTAGCAGAGGTATTGTTGGAAGAATTAGCCTTCTGCTTCCCATTCGAAGACTTCTTCGAATTTTGAGAAACGGAACCAATGACACCATCCACCATAGGGGTAGGCGGGGCCTTTGTGGCTCCGGGCCGTGGAGCATCAGGCAGGATGTCATAAAGCGTGCCAGATTGCGAATAAACAAGATCCAGGTACTGGGCACGCGCGATAGCTCGTTCCTCCGTCACACACGCTCCCATCGTGATATCCTGGGCGATTTTATTGACAAAGGAGGTGGTGAACCAGTGAGTCAAAATCTGATCAGGTATGTGAAACTTGATCAGTCGACGACGGCGCCGCCACTCATGGATGTGATCCGAGATGTGAGTGGCCGAGTCCTGCTTCAGGGAAGACAGGAGGTGCGTCCCGGCCTCATACCGGACCGGTAACTGGAAATGCGTGAGGAAAGCCATAGCTAACGAGTTGAAATCCTGAAAAATTCCACGGGATAGCTCTATGTACCACTTAGTAGCAGCTCCCGTTAAAGTACACTGGAAAAGACGTAGACGAATTGAATCGTCGGTCCAAGAGTTAGACGAACACCAGAGGTGATACGTCATCACATGCGCCTGGGGGTCTTCTCCAGCTTTGCCCTCAAACTTGGGACAGTCGCTTGGTATCTTGGTGGGAACCGAAGGCCAATATGGATTATGGGCAATCGGATCATTGGTCAACTTCGAGACGTCCGGTAGTTCCAAGGTAGCCAGGAACGACAATGGAGGGTTAACTACCATGCCAGTCCCAGGATAAGGTCTGGTACCTGTGTTCCACGATGGTTGTGAATATCCCTGCCCCCATGGGTTCTGTACCTGAGGATTCTGACCGTAGGGGGCATAGTTCGTATAACCAGACTGATATGGCTGCTGGTAACCATAGTGCGGGGCTTGATAACCAGGGTTCGGGTCTAATAGCGTTCCGTCCTATATATGTTGCTAGATTTGGCCGCCGAGCGAGGTAGAACCGGTGGAGGAGGAGGGATACCGAGAGCCTCCAAAGTGGTTATAGTTCTGGTTGAGACTGACTAAGAGGATAATAACCACTGGAGATGAGTAGGTCGTCGAGAAGGAACCCCGCGGAGCCTGGTACGTAGGGCGGGCATCATGATTTGGTCAAGGCATTGAATGAACAAAGCCATGAGCAGTGAATCTAATGAGAGGGTCGCCGAATGAACAGGATGACCCAGTGAGTGGGCTACCTCAATGAACAAAATGGGCTCCGGTGACCAAAGCGTGCTGGTCATGCAGCCGACCCTCGGTTGTGCGAGCCCCAAGCAAATGATGGTCACTGGCCTGAGGCGGGACACCTGGGTCAGACCGGACGAGTCGGTTGGGTTCCTGTGGAGGAACAGGACCAGGTGCTTGCTGGAAACCAGTTTGACCTGAAGCAGAACCATAAGGTGGTCCTGGCTGATATGCAACGTTAGAAACAACAGGATACTGCGGTTGCATTGGTAAAGACGACTGGATTTGCCCCCCAGGACCATAGGCCTGTCCCGGTTGATACCCCGGCTGAGGCTAAGCAGGTTGACCAGCAGGGCTATAATATGGTCCTTGCGGATTGTACAATGGCCCTTGCTGGCCCGCAGGGTAGCCTTGGATGGGCTGTCCCTGTGGGTCATACAAATAGCCAGGTTGGCCCGCAGGTTGGCCCTGGAAGGGTTGTCCCTACGAGTTGTAAGCCTGGTTGTATGGTAAACCTTGAGCATACAGATAAGCCTCAGGAGCAGGAAGGCACAAAACCTCCCCGTGCTCGTCGAACTGACCTGGGAATGCATACACGGGAGTGCCATCCTGTGCATAGTGCGAAAAGAAGGATCGATAAGGATCTTGGGGAACTTGTCCAGCTCCGGCGTTCGGCTGCTGTAAAAACAACCGATACTCCTCCGGAGAGATATTCTCCGGTATAGCAGTAGCTAGGTAAATGTCCTCCGGAGTTGGCCCAGCCCTGGTAGCAGATGCTGAGACAACAGCAGAAGAGGCAGCCACACAAACAGTGGGTCGAACGGGAACAGAAGTGACGGGCGTCGAAGGGGACACCCCGGGTGTAGTGGCAGCTGGTATCGACGCGGGAGATGATATCCCCATAGAGGCAGCAGCTGAAATGATCTGACCCAGAGATCTGTATCCCTGTGGCAAAGAAGGACTGGCTGACGATGTGGTAGCCAGCTCGGAACCGTCTCCCTCAAACAATCTACGAGGGATGCGCTGATAGTCATCAGACCCCGGAATCTCCTCACTAGAATCACTCATGGTTGATCCTGCCGTTAAATCACGCAGAAGACGGCGAGGACTAGGAGGAAAAACAACAGCAACAAACGGTGAACCCGATGTAAGAGAAAGGAAATCAGCTCCTAATCTCAGTTCAGACACAGGGTCCAAAAAGGGCCAATTGAACTCAACTGGTCCTCCAAAGGGTTGCTCGGCGAGAACCGGTCCCCCGTCAGGAAACTCAGAAACAACAAGCTGCTGTGGTTCAACAGAAGGCTCAGAAGCTTCTGAAGAATCGTCCGTGTAAGGACTACCAGTAGACGAAACCGATGGTTCCGCCACTGTGGCAAAAGACTAAAAGAAAAGGGCACACACACACACACAGGCTGAAAATGAGTTAAGACACACGCTCAAATGGTCAACAAGCAACGTCTAAATAGGTGTGAAATCGTGGGCGATTAATTTTACCACATTGGAAAATAAGAAATTCTACCGTTTCATGTTTTAAGAGTCGAGAAACGATAAAAAGATGACTCTATCTCTTTCGGAGTTGACACAAGCATGAAAGGACAAGCGCTTGACGGTCTTTTCAAGTTTAGGGAGTCAGAAAAGACCAAATGACTGCTCAGGAAAAACTAGGCACAAAGGGTGTACCAGATATCCGTGAACTGCAATATACACCTTGGTTTCAAAAATGAAATAGAAATCGACCAAGGACTTTCCGTACGTGCAGGTAGTCTCCCCGAATGCTGTGTTCGGTGTATCACGGGTAAAAGGCGGCAGACTCGGCTTCCTGTGGATAAAGGATTGAAAACCTATAGGGGTCTCCCTTTATATACGCGACGGCACGGGGAGCGCAAGTCCGTACTAGCGCTGTCTAAAGCCAATAGGCGAACGACAGCTGCTAGGTTTAACGACGCCGGAACACGTCTCTAGCCTAGACCTTCTAAATGTGTTTCGTTAAGTTCCAATGCTGCCTTAGGTTAATTGAATAAATTTTACAGTTGATCTTCAATTAAGTTTCAATTTCCAGGCCCTATCGTATGTAGTGTCTCCTAAATGCAAAGCTATATGCCACAATGCAACATTTCGTTCGATGAAAACTAGTTAAGAAGAGTTGAGAGCTTTAACACAAACGAAATGAACGGAAACCAAACAACGAGCTCTATAATGCAACTAATGCAATTGACAACTTTTCATTCAAAACACTAATCACTAGCGATATGGAAAAGATTACAATTTGCACTAATTAACAAAAGCAAGAGATTTTTTTTTTGATTTTCAATGTTTAATGGCTAATATGCACTAATCAAACTTGAAAATGAATGGAGCAACTTGGGAAACGATGCTCAAGAGAGCGAAACGAACACATTCCACTCAACAACACAAGCAATCAGGTCCCCAAATCGACCAAAGTCTCTCAAAGCAAGAAAAGACCCAAAAGCTTCCAATGGACCGTGTGATCCAAGTCCAAAGCAAGACCAAACGAGTTTCGAATGAAAAAATGAAAAATCACCCAAAAACCGCAATGAAGCAATGAACAACTACTCAGAGAACGTGGAGAATCAATCAGATAGTTGACAGGACAATCCAAACACCAAAACTCCCAAGGAGGGCTCGATACACCAAGCCACTAGATGACCTAGGGCTTGAAACGTGAAATCGGTAGATAGAAGCAAACAACCAAAGGACAGAGGTGAACTCCCAGCCAAACAAGACTCCAACACACTCAGGCAGTCGGAAAATCAAGAAGAAAAACACTGGTCAACTTCAGAGAGCTCAAAAATGAGAAATCTCAAAAAACTTACAGGGGTGGCGCGACTGTAAGAGTGAAACTGGCTATTGGCGCGGGTTGTACAAAGGCAACATGCGCCAAGTGGCGCGACTGTCGGGTTAAAAACCGCGCCAGTCGAGTTTCTCAGCAAAAAATTAAAAATAAGCTGCTCCAGAGACAGACCAATGCAAGCTAAGCAATCCAAGAAGCAAAAACACACAAAAATCCAACCCAGAAGGTTCATCAAGCAAGGAAAAACAAGATACAAACAGCAAGGCAAGACAAAGACTCCAAGTCGTTCAGTCTGCAAACCAAACCGGAGATCGACTGAAGTAGCGTTGATCTACTCCGCTAATGCTAGGCAGAAGCGTTTCGAAGGCTATCTGGCTGTACTTCAGACTCCGTCTACAGTTTACAAATCAAACAACAATCAACAACAAGCTGGATCCCCAGCGGGGTCGCCAATTTGTTGAGGAGGTAAATCCCCTCTGCGGACAGAGGCGATCCCTACTAGCCCAGCAGGGGTCTAGCAACAAACAAACAATGTCATGACGCAGGTTCCTAATTACGAATGAAAAGGCTGGAGATAGAAGCCTACCTGGATTCCAACGCTAGGATCTGAAGAAGAAGCGTCCCCATTCCTCAGCCTCAGCAGATCACAATCCCTCCACGATCTCCGCGGATGAACACCTGCACATAGAAGAAACGAACAGATACAAGCATAGGAACCATCATACGTAACTAAACATCAGTTAGAAAGGACATTACTCGCATTAACATGATGGAAAATGGAGTGGAACCATAATCATAATCATCTATTAAATAACCAGCGAAGAAAGATTACAACCAAGTTCTGACGTCGCGGTCTCCTTCGGACGGGTTTCCAGTAGTCCACGTCTCGCAAAGCTCGCCAAGGAAAGCGGAAACCTCTCCAGAGTCTCGTGACAATGGTCTCCTTACTTGAGTCAGCCTTAAGGGAAAGAGAGGGTACTTTACAACACAAAGGCTCTTGGGAATATGGAGATTCAGAGCTTAGGCCCTTCAAGACTAGCTTGCCATTGATTTGAGCAAGCTTTTATAGATGGGGAAGGAGGAGTTGGGATCCCTATTATTATGGGATTGGCCCTATCAACAAGGAAGGTTCCATGAGAGGTGGCAAAACCACTTCCCTCCATAGAACTCCCGCAGCCAAACCTCCCAACTCAAGATAGGCAATGGTTGTGAGTTTGTTGGAACTCAACTTCCGCCATCCATATTTTAAAAAACAACTCCCAAAATGGGTGGCGCGACTACGGCTCTATGACAGAGCGCCAGGTGGCGCGACCTCTTTGCATTAATTTCCCCATTGGCGCGAGTACTGAACTGCTTGCCCGCGCCAATGCCAAAAGGGATGTTTTTCATGACTTTTGCAAGGAGATGTCTCAAGGGAAAATGAGGCTCATGCTTAGAGGAATGCATTGATGATGTTTTCAAGGCATGACAATGTTCACAGGTCACAAAATGGGTCCTCCATTGTGCGGGACGGGGAATGGTAGGGACGGTGACAAATTACCGTGTAACAGATGCCCCCTAAAGTATGAGGCCCGAGAGAGAGAGGGGTGAAATGCTTTACGAGAACATGTTCAACTGAAGGCCCGCCGTCGGAAAACCTGCGCAGAAAGATACAACTGATATCTCAAGTACATGATGTATAAGTGGTATGGACGCAGCCATCCGAAACAGAGTATGATATAATCCGGATCCAGGGTATGGGCGCAGCCATCCAACTAAGATCAAACAAATAGACTCAGGTATGGTCGCAGCCATCCAATCAATGAGTCATGTACATAATGATAATAATCCACAATCGCAGCCTGGATTACAACAGACACAATCCAGGGTCTTGCGCTCCATCTCGACCCAACAAAGTACAAGTTCAAGCATGTGAATGTGTGAGCTGAAGTCGAACATGCAAGAACATCGTCTGATTACCAGCCAATGATGAAAGCTGTTAACGGACGCGAGAGAGACCACCAATAATGACAATGGTCCTCAAGGTACTACAGGTACAATCTACGGCGTGCGAATAAATGAGTTGACGTCGAACACCCGCAGAATCATTCGATCGGAAGTCAATGATGTAAACTTCACGTCGAATGCGACGAACTTGCCATTGAGGCATGCAGGCTCCAAGGTACCATCAGGAGTCTCTAGACCAGCTTCCTGGATAATGAGTTGAAGTCGACAGGAAGTGACCTTGATCGAAGGTGGGTCATAATGATTCCCACATCATCGACACGAGACAGAGGAACATAATGTTTTGTTGTGAATCAGGATCATATGAGAAACAGAGGAAGGTTGATATTTGCAGAGGCCAACTTCTCTTGAACATATGAACGGCACGACAATGGACTTGGCAGTATTTGACATCAACGGATCAGAGGTCATGGCGACGAGGCAGTGAACAGATGAGAGGTCAAAAGAGATTACCCAAACCCACGGAGGCAAAGTGAAGCAACGAGATGAGATGTCCCCAACCCGACACGAATGCAGACAAGTGCCATGTTCAAGAGCGACATACTGCCGACGACAACGACGATGATTCCATTTTTCCCCCACCATTTGTGGCGAGTACCCCAATTATTTTTGATAACAAGCTTGAAGGGGATAGCATATGCTTGTGATATAAGTCCGCCCTTCGGGCGAATCCATCCTAGTGCATTTAACGATTCCTAGGAAGGAGAAACTCGGAGAACGTCATTTCGACTAAATCCGATGTCATCAGGTTTTAACGAGTCTGACAAAGGAAGAACTCGGCGTCTTTTCATGTTTAGAGAGTTTGAAAAGACAGCTGAAAAGAAAACTCCACAAGTCCCTTTTCGTAAATAGTTCCCCAGATCCGAAAAGGTAGAAAATAATATCCGGGAAAACCTCCTAGTTGCGATAGGCTAGGGTATTCCTTTTTCGTAATCAATCCATCCCGGCCCGAAAAAGGGTTAAACTTATACCGGGTGAATGTCGATTCGTGTCCATTTTAACGAGATCGAAACGACAAGGGCCTCGGCGATCTTTTCATATTTAGAGAGTCAGAAAAGAGCTGAAAGATGACTCCACAGTGACTTTTTCGTGTATTTACCGAGTCCGAAAAAGTATAAAATACAACTCGTTTCCATCTTTTAAGTCGCAAAAACCTGCTGCTGCACATACCAAGCAAGCGTAAAATCCGTTTTCGACATAACACATGCAAATATTTGACAAAAATAACTTTTAAAGCTCATTTAACGTCGAAAAAGTTATAAATATGTCTAATTGGTAAAAAATGAAATTACTTTTTACTATTTACCTTGTGGAAAGCAACAGTGGTCCTTTTGGAACATAATCTTCTGACGGTGATTGCGACCAATCCAGGCAACCATTCAGCTTCTCGTCTGTCACAGGTAAGAGGCGCTCCTTTTCTCTTCATTTCCATACACTTTTTAATGATTTTCCCTTAGAAATCAACTTTGTGTGGCCACTTTTAAAATTTTAGGGCTGGGCCCATTGGCGCGGGTATCGGGCACGGACCCGCGCCACTGAGCTCTTTTTACTAAAGGGCTCGCGCCACATGGCGCGACTGTTAGCAAAACAGCCGCGCCAGTGGCCGAACCTAAATTTCCGCCTAAAATTCCGGTATTTAAACCAAATTTCTTGAAATTTGAAGCTCACCAAAGATCTAATCAGGGGTTTTTGACCACATGAATGCAGATAACCACTCAAAATGGCAATCGAATGGAAGGAACGAGAGCACGGAGATGAGGATGAAGAGGCCATGCAAAGCCAAGCTTGCATGAACGCTCTAAGAGACTGTGGATTGAAAAATTTCTTCCTCACGCCATGTTTACGAGCTCAGCCCGAGCTCCTCCAATATCTAATCAGCATCTGGGATGAAAATGAACAAGTGTTCAAGCTACGAGACCAGGTGTTAGAATTGGAGGTCACTGACATTTATTTCATTACTGGATTGTCCCGCAGAGGTCCAATCCCTGTACTGACTGGGAGCAGACCATCCGGGGAAAAGATGGAACAGGTAATGGCACGGGTGTGCCGAGGGGCACAAACAGGATCAGGAAGCAAGAAAGTGTATATCTCCACCATCCCTGATCTAGCACTGAGAGTAGTTCTCCATACCATTACGCGGGCTGCTGGATCGCAGGCTCCGCACGAGGCCACGAAGACTCAACTCCTGTTGGCCTCAGAATGCATGGGTCCCCTACTGTTCAACTGGGCAGAAGCAGTAACCATCAACATGAAAAGGCAGCTTATAAGGTGCAAACAGGGGAAACTGAAGCAGTTCGGTTATGGTTCCATCTTGGTATCGTTCATTCTGGAACGCATACCAATCTTCCAGGGCCAAGGGGCCGCAGTGGCGAGTCCGATACCACAAGAGCCGCGAATGGCTCACTGGGCAGCACTGATGCCCAGATCTGGAGGTGGCCAACAGATGTCCTGGAGGCCAGAGTTCTTTAGGTGGCTACGGCGCCAACTGATCGTCGTGGAAGATTGGCCCTATCCGGGAACTGACTTTACCGGGGACCCAGATCTCCCACTACCAGAAGGAGACGACTGGGACGAGGAGCTGGGTAAGACCTCATATTTTTGATTTTATGTTTATATGTTTTTTTTTTTGTTAATACACATTCGCCTTGACACAATTATATATGCATGCAGATGTAGGACCTGAGAGACCAGCCGGGATGTCTCCCATCTCCCGGAGGACACAACTCGCCCCTGAGATCCAGGGGGAGGGCACCGGAGGAGAGGATCTGATCCAGAACCTCGAGGGGATTTCCCATGGGATCCCAGACTATGCCCGACTATCAGATGTACCGATGGCATACCAGCGCCATACGGTGGGAGTTCCGAACCGGATCCACCGAATCCTGAGGCGCCTAGTGCGTGCAGTGACGTGCTATCATGAGCACCATGCAGATTAGTCTCTAGGATTTAGCCACACCTATTTTTTGAGAGACACAGTGTCTCAGGATGTATTAAGACAATTATGTATATTTTTTGAGTTTTATGCGACACACTCTATGTAAACATTTCGATATCTATATATATACATATCTATTTCTGGATGAGTCTTTCTTTACATGTGATGATGATTTACAAATTGCGCAAATGTCTGTCTAATACCAAATTTGCTACTGCATCTATTAATGTATTCAAATGTCTGGGTATATGGTGATATGTAATGTAGTCAAAATTCCTTTCCAGTAATCGAATACGAAAATACAGACATAAAATGGACGAGTTTCTTACCGAATAGTGTCTGTTCAGCTGTAACACTCAAGCTGTAAATCTAGGTACACGAGCAATTCACTTCGGACACAAGGTTTATCGCCTCGTTAATAATTCCAACATCTTACCATAATCCGCGATATTTGTCCGTGGTACGTCCTAAACACACACCTTGCAAAAGTTAATCAACTCACCACAGATCGATGCCCAGCCGCTAAGATGTATTCCCCAGACCGCGGGAGGCACCATCCGCGAAACCAATAAATGGATGAATAGACATTCCCAGAACTGTAAGACCCGATCAAAGTAAAGATGTTTACAAAGCACACCACACTATAATAATAAATGACAATCACACACTCATGTACACACACCACATTCACCAAGAAATCACTCTGTGCGTAGGCTTCAGGTACAACTCATTTCTAGGTCACGTCAAATGTAACTCCTTCTCGGGTGGTGAATTCAGGTGAAGCTCGTAGGCCCCATTTTTCAAAACACGCTTTACTATATAGGGACCATGCCACATAGGCTGGAGTTTACCGGCTCCAAGATTATCATGTGCCTGATCGTACAAGAGAACGAGGTCTCCTTCAATGAAAGAACGAGGAGAAACAGTTTGATCAAAATGAGTTTCGACCCTCTTCTTTTGTGCTTCGATGATCAAAGCAGCTAATCGACGAGTTTCATCCAATCGTTCGAGATACAGAAGACGTTCTTCCTCAGGGGAGGTATCCGGTAAGAGCTCTACGGCTAATTTAAGCGAAGGAATTTCACATTCAACCGGCAAAGTAGCTTCCAGACCGTACACCAGTTGGAATGGTGTGAATCCGGTTGCACTTTTAGCAGATGTTCGGTACGCCCAGAGAGCTGAGAACAGTTGGAGATGCCAACTGGATTTATGAATCCCAACCGTTCGTTGAAGCATAGTGACCAAAACCTTGTTCACCGCTTCAACCTGACCGTTTGCTTGAGGGTAGTATGGCGTTGAGCTGTCGTGACGCAGGCCCAACGCAGCTGTCAGCTCCGCCATATCATGTAATCAACAAATGAGTACCATGATCGCGACGATGGCTTGAGGAACCCCGAATCGTGCACAACGGTCAATATAAATGAAGCGCCCGTTCTTCCGTCGCAGCCTAGTGTAGGCATCGCCTCGGCCCACTTAGTGAAGTAGTCGACGGCGACAATGATATACGCATGCCCCCCGACCGAGTGAGGGTTACATGTCATAAAATCGACGCCCCATTTCGCAAAAGGGCCGACGGTAATAACGGGATGCAAAGGCAATGGCGGCGCGTGCATCTTGCGCTGAAAAATCTGGCACGGATGGAATTTACGGACTGTAGTGATACAATCCTTGAATATGGAAGGCCGTGAATATCCTCGCCTCGGGGACCGGGGCGTATATATCCTACATGTGTCCATTACTGTGCGCCATCATAAGAAATGGTTCATGATTTTCTACTCTTCTTCCAAGGTAAGGCATCGTTTAGACACAATCTACTCCTAATGCGATATAAGGTATCTCCATGAGATGTAGTTGGACTCAGCTAACCCACTTTGCAAAGGATTCATCTCATCAGGCACACACCAAGATACTATGATGTCACCGCACAAGGATCACGCAGTATCAATAATAGTGTTTGCTGCTTCTATCTCTGTGATATGATCTTCTCGAGTGTGAAGGAAATGGTCTCAGAGGGGAGGAGAGATCATATCAAATCCGAAGACCAGCAGATTTAGTTGACTTGGCTGGTGAACTGTTTGAACCTCCCCGCAGATGACGTATCCAATTGGAGTACGCTCTCTAGTAATTGTCTAGAAAGAATATACGTCATAGGGTTGCAGTCTGAAACCACTGTTATCGTGCGCAAAAGGATGTAATGGCGAAAGCGTTGTACGGCGTGTACTGCTGCTAAGGCCAACTTCTCGACATGTGCATAATGCGTTTCCGGGTCGAGAAGATTCCGAGACAGGTAATAAACAACATGTTCATCACCGTTATCTTCATCCTGCACCAAGACCATGGCGATGGTGCTAAATGCGGCGGCTAGATACAAAGTGAAGTCGCAGTGGTAGTCCGGAGGACGAAGCAACGGAGCATTGACTAGCAATGTCTTCAGCTTCTCAAAGGATTCCTGAGCAATTTCGTCCCAGTGAAAGGGAACATTCTGCTTTAACAAACGAGTGAATCCTTTGGCCACCTCGGCATAATTCGGATAAAGCGCCTAAGAAAATTCGCTTTCCCTTGTAGACTCTGTAACTGATACAGGGAGGAGGGTGATGGGAGATTTATGATGGCCTCAACCTTTAGAGGGTCAAGGCGAATTCCGTCTTTCGAGACTATAAAGGCTAAAAGACGGCCAGAATCGACGCAGAAGACGCACTTATGAGGGTTGAGCCTGATATTGTAGCGTCTGCAACGAAGGAATATCTGGTGGAGATGCTCAGGATGGTCTTCTCGCTTACCCGAATGGGCTGGAAAGTCATCCAGATAAGGCTAGACAATATGGCGAATATCATGAAAAGCGTAGGACATCGCACGCTGAAACGTGGCGCCAGCATTTTTTAAGCCGAACGGGAGTTTTTTGTACGCGAAAGTGCCCCACGGACAGATGAATGTGGTCTTATGTTGATCCTCAGGTGCAATATTGATTTGGTTATAGCCCGAGAAACCGTCCATTAAGGAATAGATCTCACTCCCGGCACATTCGTCGATGATCTGGTCGATGAACGGAGTGGGATAATTATCCTTAGGACAGGCGCGATTGATATCGCGATAATCCACACAGACTCGAATTGTACCCTGCTTTTTATCAACAGGGATGATATTGGACACCCATTCTGTAAGGGGGATAGGATAAATAAAACCCGCGTTCAGAAGTTTTTCAACTTCTGCCTTGATGGCGGCGGATTTCCGAGGATGCATGGGACGTAAGCGTTGGCGCACGGGTTTCGCACCTGGGTAGGTTGGAATCTCGTGCATGACAATACTCGGATCAATTCCCGGCATTTCCTCGTAGGACCATGCGAAAACATCTCGGAATTCTTTGAAAAGCTCTGTATAGACTTGAATCTCCTCGGGAGAACAAGTCACACCCACATGAATGTTCTCAACAATCCCCGGTTTAACGGAGATGTTGATTGGAATAGTTTGAGTAATGTTACTCAGATTACCCTCCGAAAAGACCTCGTGCATTAAGATCGGTGTTTGAAGAGGAGGAGAAGGAACCTGAGTAACATAACGCTCCAGAAAATCAGTCATTGCCCCCAAGCTGGGCATAAACGAGGAGCGATGATGTCCATCGCCCAAGGGCAGCTCCTCAAGAGACATAGTTTCAATAATAGCCTCATCTGAAGGAAAATTCTCTCTAAGAGGATCAGATGAATCAGCCTGACCAAGCCAGGGGGATTGCGAGTAGACGTCAAGAGCCATGCTCATCGAAGCATGCTGAGGAGGTGGAGGGTCTGATGCGGCAACAATCTCACAGTAGCTGATCTCTACTGGCGTTAAAGGCATGGATTCTCCAAACTCATATACCTGCTCAGGTGTAGGAATAAGCCAGGGGTCATCAGTCCTGGACAACATGTTGACTTGAGCGGTATTCGGTGGCGGTGCGGGGAATATACCCATAATAACTGGGTCTTTGAAAAGACCAAGTCCTATGCTGTCTGGGGGATTCAGAATTTGATCCACGTATGGTACGTTGTTCTCAGAGCTAGAGGTGAAAAATGACAACCGATCTACCGTGACAATCTTGCCCTCATGGGGGAACTTAATGAATCGAAAGACAGTAGACGGCACGCAGAGCATGGCATGGGTCCAGCTGCAGCCAAGAAGTATATTGTAGTTGAGTTTCGCGTCAACCACTTCCACTTCCACGTTGACAATTTTTCCCTGTAATGTGATCGCAAGACTCTCAAGAACTCCCAGGGGTTTAGACTCTCGACCATCAAATGCCTCAAGGGCATTGGGAGATGACGACAAGGCTGGAGAGCCAATGGCCTTCCAGCAGGCGGAGGACATAACACAAGTACATGCACCCTCATCTACGACGGCCCTATGAATGTTGAGACCGTTAAGACGGTAGACGGCACGCAGAGCATGGCATGGGTCCAGCTGCGGCCAAGAAGTATATTGTAGTTGAGTTTAGCGTCAACCACTTCTACTTCTACGTTGACAGTTTTTCCCTGTAATGTGATCGCAAGACTCTCGAGAACTCCTAGGGGTTTAGACTCCCAACCATCAAATGCCTCGAGGGCATTGGGAGATGACGACAAGACTGGAGAGCCAATGGCCTTCCAGCAAGCGAAGGACATAACGCAGGTAGATGCACCCTCATCTATGACGGCCCTATGAATGTTGAGACCGTTAATCCCGACTTGAATGACCAAAGCGATTTGATGTGGAAGCCGGGGAGTAAAATTCTCCAGATCGAAGGTGAGAAGGCTCGAGTCGGCGGGATCGATACCACCGATTGCAGACAGTAAAGCCTTCCGTTGTGAAGGACAACTTTGAATAACCTCAAGTGTAGACATGGCACATGGCGCCTGTGCCAGATCCTCAATGATGTTGTAATGTTGAGCGGCACGAGCATTTGGATTGTAAGAGGATCTTCGAAGAACACCCTTGGGAGGTGGTTTCACAACGAGTTCGGGAGTCGGCTTCTCGATTTCCAATGGACCGGAGGCAGGTGGGGGAGGCGGCCCTTCCGCAACTGCCTTCCCGGGTGCCTGCCGCGGTTCATTGTAATCCTTCGACCGCGTAGCGATAGTGATAGGTGCATTAGTCTTCATCATGAAAACTTGAGACCCAAACGGTGCAGATGGTGACGCCTGTTCGACCATCTGGGTCTGCTGAGATGGAAATGGCTCTTTTAAAACATCCAGAGTCCCTTTTGAGCCTTTAAGAAGTTGACTAACTTCGGACCGTCGTGGAAAATCCTTAGTATAATGGTCACCTTCACAGATGAGGCAAGGGAATATCGGCTTACGTTGGGAGCCATCCTCAGTCCGAGATTTAGATTCCGGTTTCGGGGCATCAGATTTTGATTTGCCTTTGCCCTTCTTCTTCCCCTTGGAGGATTTGTCCGTAGGATTGGCCTGGACGGCATTCACCTCCGCGGTTTTACCAGAATCAGATAAGGCGGGATTAGCAGAGGTATTGTTGGAAGAATTAGCCTTCTGCTTCCCATTCGAAGACTTCTTTGAATTTTGAGAAATGGAACCAATGACACCATCCACCGTAGGGGTAGGCGGAGCCTTAGTGGTTCCGGGCCGTGGAGCATCAGTCAAGATGTCATAAAGCGTGCCAGACTGCGAATAGACAAGATCCAAGTACTGGGCACGCGCGATAGCTTGTTCCTCCGTCACACACGCTCCCATCGCGATATCTTGAGCGATTTTATTCACAAAGGAGGTGGTGAACCAGTGAGTCAAAATCTGATCAGGTATGTGAAACTTGATCAGTCGACGACGGCGCCGCCACTCATGGATGCGATCCGAAATGTGAGTGATCGTGTCCTGTTTCAGAGAAGTCAGGAGGTGCGTCCCGACCTCATATCGGACCGGCAACTGGAAATGCGTGAGGAAAGCCATGGCTAACGAGTTGAAATCCTGAAAAATACCACGGGATAGCTCTATGTACCACTTAGCAGCAGCTCCTGTTAAAGTACGCTGGAAAAGACGTAAACGAATTGAATCGTCGACCCAAGAGTTAGACGAACACCAGAGGTGATACGTCATCACATGCGCCTGGGGGTCTTCGCCAGCTTTGCCCTCAAACTTGGGACAGTCACCTGGTATCTTGGTGGGGACCGGAGGCCAATATGGATTATGCGAAATCGGATCATTGGTCAACTTTGAAACGTCCGGCAGTTCCAAGGTAGCCAGGAACGGCAATGGAGGATTAACTACCATACCAGTCCCAGGATAAGGTCCGGTACCCGTGCTCCACGATGGTTGTGAATATCCTTGCCCCCATGGGTTCTGTCCCGAAGGATTCTGACCGTAGGGGGCATAGTTTGTATAACCAGACTGATTTGGCTGCTGGTAACCATAGTGTGGGGCTTGATAACCAGGGTTCGGGCCCTGATTAGGTGTCTGCCCTGTATAAGCAGCGTTTGGATTTGGCTGCTGAGCGTAGGTAGAACCGGGTGGAGGAGGATAATACTGAGAGCCTCCAGGGTGGTTATAGTTCGGTTGAGACTGACCATAAGGATAATAACCACTCTGAGGATGAGTAGGCTGCTGATAAGTGGAACCCTGCGGAGCCTGGTACGTAGGGCGCAGCTGTTGATTTGGCTGCGGCATTGAATGAACAGGCTGTTGAGCAGAGTGAACGGAATGAGAGGGCTTCCATGAATGAACAGGTTGACCCGAGTGAGGGAGCTGGCCTGAATGACTAGGCTGGCCCGGGTGACCAGGCGGTGTTGGTTGCGCAGGTTGACCTGGTTGTAAGTGAGCCCCAGGTTGTGCCGGATGGGTCGGCTGGCCTGGAGGCGGGATACCGGGCTGTACCGGATGAGCCGGTTGCCCTGGTGGAGGAATAGGACCAGGTGCTTGCTGGAAACCAGTTTGACCTGAAGTAGAACCATAGGGTGGTCCTGGCTGATATGCAACGTTAGAAACGACAGGATACTGCAGTTGCATTGGTAAAGAAGGCTGGATTTGCCCCCCAGGACCATAGGCCTGTCCCGGTTGATACCCTAGCTGAGGTTGAGTAGGTTGACCAGCAGGGCTATAATATGGTCCTTGCGGATTGTACAATGGCCCTTGCTGGCCCGCAGGGTAGCCTTGGATGGGCTGTCCCTGTGGGTCATACAAATAGCCAGGTTGGCCCGCAGGTTGGCCCTGGAAGGGTTGTCCCTGCGGGTTGTAAGCCTGGTTGTATGGTAACCCTTGAGCATACAGATAAGCCTCAGGAGCAGGAAGGCGCAAAACCTCCCCGTGCTCGTCGAACTGACCTGGGAATGCATACACGGGAGTGCCATCCTGTGCATAGTGCGAAAAGAAGGATCGGTAAGGATCTTGGGGAACTTGTCCAGCTCCGGCGTTCGGCTGCTGCAAAAACAACCGATACTCCTCCGGAGAGATATTCTCCGGTATAGCAGTAGCTAGGTAAATGTCTTCAGGAGTTGGCCCAGCCCTAGTAGCAGATGCTAAGACAACAGAAGAAGAGGCAGCCACACAAACAGTGGGCCGAACGGGAACAGAAGTGACCGGCGTCGAAGGGGACACCCCGGGTGTAGTGGCAGCTGGTCTCGACGCGGGAGTGATATCCCCATAGAGGCTGCAGCTGAAATGATCTGACCCAGAGATCTGTATCCCTGTGGTAAAGAAGGGCTGGCTGACGACGTGGTAGCCAGCTCGGAGCCGTCTCCCTCAAACAATCTACGAGGGATGCGCTGATAGTCATCATACCCCGGAATTTCCTCACCAGAATCACTCATGGTTGATCCTGCCGTTAAATCACGCAAAAGGCGGCGAGGACTAGGAGGAAAAACAGCAGCAACAAATGGTGAACCCGATGTAAGAGAAAGGAAACCAGCTCCTAATCTCAATTCAGACACAGGGTCCGAAAAGGGCCAATTGAACTCAACTGGTCCTCCAAAGGGTTGCTCGGCGAGAACCGGTCCCCTGTTAGGAAACTCGGAAACAACAGGCTGCTGTGGTTCAACAGAAGGCTGAGAAGCTTCTGAAGAATCGTTCGTGTAAGGACTACCAGTAGACGAAACCGATGGTTCCGCCACTGTGGCAAAAGACTAGAAGAAAAAGGCAAACACACACACGGGCTGAAAATGAATTAAGACACACGATCAAACGGTCAACAAGCAATGTCTAAATAGGTGTGAAGTCGTGGGCGATTAATTTT